>JARHVA010001525.1:55000-655000 GCA_037957365.1 Torreya grandis | reverse complement strand
AAATTGTTCTACATTGAAGGTGCCAAAGATGAATAAGAGGATGAAGAAGTAAAATTGGAGGAGGTTGAAGAGCCATATAAGGAGTCAATAGATACCCAAAAAACTATTTCTTACCATGCACTTTCATGGTTAGCATCCCAAAAACCTCAATATAGTGGGTTTCAATAAAATATAAAGGGCGACAATATTGATTGATTCATGAAGTATTCACAACATCATCAACAATAAGTTGGTTGTTTGTTTGAATTATTTTATTTATCAAAATCCAAACTTTCAAGTCATGATTGAAAATGGTGGTATAGTTAGTTGTACAAGGAAATGCCATAGTATGAAACTCACCATGGGAGATTACTTGTTAGATTCCCATATGTTCATTATCCCCATGGGCAAAGCATATATTATGTTGGGAGTCTAATGGTTTACCACCTTGGGAATGTTTGAGTTGATTTTATAGGAGTTTTTCATGCATTTTCATTTAGAGGGGACAAAATTTTAAAAATGGGATTTATGAAAATTCCCCACAGATGGTTAGCTCTCATCATTTTCATAATATTCTTAAAAAGTGAGAAGATGGATTTGTGGCATAACTTTTTTTGTGAGAATTACAAATAATAAAGGTGCTTAGATTGCCAAATCTACAAGAGATTGTTGATGGAAACTCAATATTTTTTGGATATATGTTGAAAGGACTACCACCCAAAATGGATCATAATAATTCCATGAAATTGGTACCAAGGACCCAACCACCCAACATCAGACCTTAAACATACCATATATACAAAAAATTGAGATTGATAATATGACATAGGAGCTGTTTGAGGTAGGTATTATCCAACATAGCCATATTTCTTATTCATTTGCAATGGTGATGTTGTGTAATAAGGATGATACATTCCACATGTGTCTATAGTATAGGTAACTTAACAAGTACACCATCAAATATAAGTTTCCAATTCTTGTAATTGATGATTTATTATATTAGTTATATGGTCTTGTATACTTTGTGAAAATTTATATTCACTCAAGATATCATCAAATTAGAATGAAATATGAGGATATACATAATAAAACTTTCATAACTCATGAGGAGACTTTGAATTTCTCATGATGCCCTTTGGCCTCACAAATGCACCATCTACATTTCATAGTTTAATGAATATATTTCAGCCATTTATGAAGAAATTTATCTTGGTTTTTTTTGATGAATTATTAATCTACAACAAAAATGGGCATGCCATTGTCAGCATGTGAATCCAATTGTTAAAACTATGGTACAACATTAACTTTATGTCAAGCCTTGCAAGTTTGATTTTGGAGTCAAAGAATTGAATTTATTGGCTCTCATTTTTTTCCATGAAGGTGTAAATTTGGACACAAGATCAAGGCCATGGAAAAATGGAAAGGGTCAAAAACACTCAATGACCTATGGGGATTCTTAGGGATCACATATTAGTATTGATGATTTGTAAACAGTTATGGTAACATAATAATATTACTCACATATTTATTAAAGAAGGACTCCTTACATTAGAATTGGGAAACCACCAAGGCATTTTATAAGATAAAAGAGTCCATGTGCACCACTCTAGTTTTAGATACCCTATATTTTCCCAAAACTTTCAATGTTGAGTGTGATGCTTCAAGAATTGGCATGGGTGTAGTATTCATGCAAGAAGGTGAACTATTTATTTTGAGAGTTGAAAACTCAAGGGAAATATTTTTATAAATACCACTTGTAATAAAATTATGGCTATCCATAATATATTCAAACAATATAGATCTTATTTAATGGGAAGAGACTTTAAGGTCAAGAAAGATCATAATAGTCTGAAAAAAATTTAGAACAAAAATTGTCATTAGAATAACAACAAAAATGGGTCATGAAGATGTTGGAATATTAATTTGATATCATCTACAAGAAATTAAATGAGAATGTAGTGGTTTAATCACTATCCAAGAAGGATGAGTCCATAGAAGCACTATTGTATGCTAAATGCATATTACAAGTAGACTAGGTAGAGGAGGAAAAATCAAAATGAGAGAATGGCATAGATACAAAAGCTCTCATTATAAAGCTAAAAAATGATTTAATTATATCATATAATTTTGTATTAAAAGGGGATACTCGATGGTACAAAGATTATCTTTACTTGTGCAATAACTCAACATTTAAGCAAAAGGTTATTATAGAGCTACATGCTTTACCAACTAGTGGGCACTCAAGATTCTTAAAGATTTATCATACAATCAAACATGAATTATTGTAATATGGGCTTGAAGAAGAATTACAAAAAAATGCATGGCATTTCAAAAAAATAATTGTGAGATAATTAAGACCCAAAGGTGTCCATGGATTAGAATGACATCATGGTTTTTGTTGATAGACTCACCAAATATTTAATTTTTTTGCCTTATCACATCCTTTTGTAAAAATTACAATAACATCAATTTTTATGGATATAATTCAAAATCTATGTGGGATCCTAAGATTAAAGTAAGTGATCATGATCCTATATTTACTAGTAATTTTTGTATTGATTTATTTTCCTTCTCGGGTGATAAAATAACTTGTAGCTTGTCATATCATCCTCCAACTAATGGAAAAACTAAGGTGGTAAATAATTTATTGGAGGGTTATCTATGATGTTTTTTCTTTAGATAAACATGAGAGATGGGTTATTTGGTTTCCACTAGTAGAATGGTGGTATAACACCTATTTCCATGCCATGCCCATTTTTTTTGGTTCTTGGCATAGTATGGGTACCAACCAACTTCCATCACTTCATCTGTGAGGGTTCATCCAAAGGTTTACATAGTTTAAGACCACATTCAACACCAACAAGATGTAATCTTTAGTCTCAAAGAAAACTTGGAAATGGCATAGAATCAAATGAAGCAACAAGCTCACCAACACTGCATGAAAAGACATTTTGAAGTAGGAGATTGGGTTTTTATTCAATTAAAACCATATGAGAAGATCTATTTGAAACTACATAAAAATTATAACAATATTTTACCTAATTATTATGGGCACTATAAATTATTTCATAATATTATAAATATAACATACAAACTGGAGTTACATCATTCAATGAAAATACATTAGGTCTTCCAAGTTTTATACTTGATTAAGGTTATTATAACAAGATTTTAAGCTGAGATAAATTTACCAAATCTTGATGAGGATAAATTAATAATTTTGGAACATAAGGAAATCCTCTAGATATGCACAAGTGGTTGCGAAAATATGATTATAAAATAGCTGATCAAGTGGAAGATTATGGCTAGTAAGGATGTGCCATGGGCATATGTAGTATTCTTGAAAAAACACCCAAATATCATATCAATATTGATTAAAATTATGGTTATAAGGGAAAATTAATACTTAACACTTAACCATTAACATGTATTTGGATATGTGTGGTCAACTTGTGGCTCACATAACTTTTTACTTAGTCATATGATAGTTTCTATATCTTCATATCGGTAGTAGTAGTATCCTATGGAGTATGCATAGCCTAATTAGGTTGTATATATAAAGTAGTGGTTAGTATTATATTTTCATATTATAAGTTATATTATCATTATAATTTTGTTGAGGTTATCCCCTCAAAGTGGCTCATTCATATAGTTCCAATATTCTAATCTGATTGTAATCTTCTTATTATTGAGAGTTACTATTATAATTTCTTTCTTTATATTTATATTAAGATCCATTACCATGATTATGATTTATTTGTCTAAATAATATCATTACAAATATCATCACAAAACATGAATAACCAATGAAAGAAATAATAATATACAAACAATCTATTCATAAACAAGTTTGAGAAGCAAGGCTCATGTTGTAGGTTGTAAAAGGTTAAAACATATCCTCTTATTTTTGAGATGGAAATCCAAGTTAAAAATAAATAATTAATAACATGAAAAGGTAAAAATATCAATCTCCAATTCTCTTCCCTAATTTAAGCCAATGTTGCTCTTTATGTTGGACATGACTTCTCACATAAGACCCTTGGACTATAATATATTTTTCTTGATAAAGCTTGGAAAACCCATGATGGCCTCCTTATCATCAAATTTAGGTCTATATAGAATTGTTTGCATGATTTAATATACAATAAGGTGTTTTTTTTCCAAACAAGATCTACTTATATGTATATATCATACAACTTCAAGTTGAGGAGTTTCACAAAATACAAGTGGTGTGGTCAAGAGAATAAAAATTTTGGTAATCATTTGGGATTATAGAGTTTTGATTCATGTATATACCCATAAAAATATCATGATATTATCCAATTAAATGATGTTTGGGTCCCTATATTGTGGTAGTGGCATATATATATATATATATATATATATATATATATATATTTGGTATTGATTGTTTAGTGTGATCTTATCCTTCTTATAAAGAATCATTAGAAAATAAAGTGTGTTCTCCCATCAATACAAGTTAATGATGGATTTAAAATTGTAGACATGAGATCATGGGGACTAAGGGTGGTTGTGGCCCAAGTGGGTTATATGTCTCATCGATGATAGCCTCCAATTTAAGGTGTTGATAATAACATTTTGTGTGAATTCAATGTGATCAGTGTTTTCAAATATCAAGGGGATCATACCTCTTATAAGATATCTACATTTTAGTTTGTTATAATTTTTTTTTATGAATATATATGGTGAACCATAACTTGATCTTTATCCAAGATTTCTAATTACTCTACACTTGGTGATGTTGTTCTATAGGAAAAAATGATTCTTGTATGGGACTCATTAGATGCCCTTATGTGATAATTTTAAGGAGAGATATGTATTCAGGGATGATCTTGAAGATTATTTTTTGCATAGCACTTCGGTATATGGTTGCAATCCCAGCATAACTTATGTGAGAAATATTCAATTGGGGGATTTACTTGGTCTTTATATTCTTAATTAAATTCCATGTTTCCATGACTCCATTATATTTTCTTATTTACCATATAGTTTGGGGGTGGGATAAGGATGGTGCGGGGTGGTGGGGGGGGGGTGTAATTGTGTGCTAGAATATGTTTGATAATATGTTGATAATATCTCATATTTGATATTTTCACATGAACCTACAAATACATTTTGGTGATCATGTTATATTCACTTTCACACTTTGTATGGCTTCCCAATCCCCTCTCCCCTACTTGGGTTTACCACCATTTTGATGCTTGAAAATTTAATGATTATATTCCCTTATTTGATCTCACAATAGGTTATTATTCACTCTCTACTAGAAAGACCATATATGAGTTATTATCTCATGCTCTAAATGAGGTTTTCATATATTCATATCCTTATATCATCCATCATTATAATCCATCTCTCACATGATTGTTTTGATATTAATCATTAGTGTGATGAGGATCGTAATCCTTCATTAAAGGCTTTGGTTTGTTTTATCTCAGAATCCCCATGTAGTCTCTTTGTGTAGAGAGTATCATCACCTATTCAAAGTAATAAGCACACATTTATTTCATCTAGGATATGTGAGCTCATTTATGCTTGGTGTAACTTTATGAATAATTATTTAATACCTTCCTCTATAGGGGATTGAAAGTGTACAAATTTTCATATTTTCATGTTATTTATCTGATTCATGAACTTCATTACTCACTTTCTTTTGGTATCCTCACTATAGTTGTTTGAAAATTTTTCTCTATGAGGCTATTTTTCTTAGGCATAAGGATTTACATAAGAGCTCCTAAGATACCATGGTAATACCATAATTTTTCAACATATTCTTAACATTAGGGTGTTAAACGCTCTAGTGAAAATGACCCAAAGAGATATATTTATCAACATGATGCAACACCTATTTTTTCTCATACCTCTCATTCTCACATAAGAGGTCACACTTCCATATATTCTCAATGCAAAGAACCTTCTAGTTTTTATGATCATGTTATGATTTGTATCATGAGGATCAAAGGAAATTTTGTATCACTAATTTTATTTATACTTACAAAGAGTCATCAACTATGGATGATAGGAGAGTTTCTAAGCATAATATCCTATATCACCTTAGGATCATCTTTTAGCCACTTAATTTTGGCCACTTTCATTCCTGAATTGATATTTAGTTCAATTTCTAAAAAATGACACATTTTAAGCCTAGAAATCACCTAGATTACCTAAATTTATCTGCATAAGATATTTAAATACTAAAAAATGTGACAAGGCTAACTTATTTGGTGTATTATCCCATATGAATCACTAACTTGGTTCAATTCTAAACCTAATCAAATTATGACCTAGTAATTTGACACTTTTGGCATGTTAAACTATTAATTGATGACATTTAAAACAATTTCCAAAAGCTAAAAAGCACTAATCAAGACTAATTATATTGTAAATACTAATTAACTTGCTTAAATAAAAATTCCAAATCAAATTAGTGATTTTCATTTACTGAAAAAAAGAATTTTAACCAAAAATGAAGTCAAAGAGTCAAATGAACTAATAAAGTGATTTATTATCTCATAAATATTAAAAATAAATGACTCACACCTCACAAATATCTGAAGTGAGTTGTCATGCCTCATAAATATTAGAAATTGAGGTTTCAATATTTCATGAGTACCTTAACCCCATCCAGAGTTAGACTAACTTAACCAAGGTTAATATAGACTTAACCCAAATTAGAATTTAACCTAACCTACCTAAGGTTAGAGTTAGTTCTTTGAGCTATAAATACAAGTGCCCACACCATTGATAAAAAAAAATTATGTCTAAGGTTATTATTATAGAATACCTTCTTGAATCCATTTGAGAGTAGTGTTATAATGCCAAATTTAAGCTAAGCTTCACACCAAGCCAAAAGTGACTATTAGAGAGATGCTACCACCATGGAAGAGCATTGTTAAAAGACTAAAATCATCATAAGATGAGCATGAACATTATTAGGCCAATAAGTAAGCATCAAATGCGATAAGGGAGGTAAGAAATTTGTATTATCTTCATCTCTATTTTTTTCTCTTGCTTATTATGTTATGACCCCCCTAGTTCTTAGGCAAGAGGGTTTAGTCTTAGTGAATTTTTATTCTTGATATTTTTTCATTTGGACTAACAAGAGACTAATCTACATATTATTTCCTCTTTGAAATCCTAACGTAAATAATGACATGCCTAATGGGACCAAACATCCCATATGGCCAAGGAGATCAATATGCTAGTCTCATTTTTTCTAACGGTTGTATTAAAATCTTGAAGTTTCAAGTTTTAAGTTAGAATTTTATGTCTTTTTTAACAAGGTTTCAAGGATTGACACTGATTTTTCAGATTGATGTCGATTATATAAATGAAGCATGATATCCGTGTAGAAGATATATCAAGGTAGGAACATGGCTAAAAATGATTTTTATTGATTTTCCTTGCCTTCATTTTGTATTTGATAACCTATTTGTTATCTATGTAACATTTTTATTTAAAACTCCATGAGAATTTTGAGCCTAAAACTTATTTGTTAACCATTTTTACTTCAAAACAAAGTTGGTTTTATTCATGTATAGGAAACATCAATGATTTGACTGAATCAATGTCAATTTTAGGTATCAACATCGATCTCTATGTGATCATTATCAATTTTATCTGAGAAAAAAATAGAAACCCAAGAGCTCAAATTAAATTATTATTTATTCACTTTCTTTTGGGATTCTAAGTAGGAAAACCCTCTAACAAATTATAGGTCCCAAGATAGAGAGCAAAGTTTAAGCATTGTTAAAATCTTACATACATTTTGTTTGGTGCTTAAAATCCACTTAGTTGGTATTTATCTCTTAGCTATTTTTGAAAATTTTTACAAGTGCAAACAAGGTCAAGGGGCCAAAATTTCAATCACACTTTGATTTAGAGATATTAAAAGGAAAATCCATCTTAGTTAGAGATATTAAGACCTTTTTCACTCTATATTTGTTTTTCACTTATTAGCTAAATTTCAAAGTTCTTAGATTAGTTTATTTATTTGTGACAAACTGTGAACTATTATGTGTATGGTCTCCCCCCATCCCCTTTAGAGAACTTAGGTGACCAAAAGAACTTAGTTTATTTCTATTTTTTTATAAATTTGTGTCAGAAAGAATGCCACGTATGCTCTCCCCAAGATTCAAATGACTTGGGTGACCTAGAAATGACCTCTAAAGTCTTTCCTTTTTCATTTATTTATTTTATGCATTTGGCTTGTGGGTAGGAGTTCATCACCTCCCCATGAGTTATTTAGGGGTGGATTGACCTAGCGTTTCATTTCCCAACACTGTACTAAACCCACTCTAGGATAGGTTATAAAATTTAAGGCACGTAATACTAAGATTTCTAGAGGTTGAGCGACTAGGCTCTCCAATCCTAATGAAAACTTGAGTTAGGTCTTGCTAAACATTAGACTACATGAAGCAGTACATGACTAAAGTCATTATGATAATGAATAGACCCTTGCATAGTAATTTAGTAGGTATGAACCCAATTTATGTGAGTGAACTCTTGTGTTAGCCACACTTAGGACCATCTATTACGTCTGAAACTTATATATTTTAGACAAATCCCCAGTTGTTGTAGAATTTCATGCCAAATGTCAAGTGTTCCTCACTCTAATTTTGTGCCATGTATCAATGCTTTAGAGATAGAGGGAGGCATAAAAAACTCTACCTACACTTATACTTTATTTTTTGGATTAATATGTAATTCCTCACAAGCATTGGTATATTGGTGAAAACTTTGGTTGAAGCTATGCACACCCATGCCATTTATAGGGAATAGGATGAGCCATTTGTGCTAATTCTATTTTTAGATTTACATGTGGGTTTTTAGGCTAAAACTATTTGTTTGTGTTATCACATCAAAACAAGTCCAAAACATTCATGTTGTTTTTACACCCCTTTAGCCTAAGAGGTGTTACTTTATTTGTGTTGCACTTTTTGCCTTGGAGTTTTTGTTCCAAAACCATTTATGTGTATTTTTTTCAAAATTAGGCATTGTTATGGTATTCATTTCATCTCAAAATTTTTGCCTTGGATATTTAGTCAAAAAAAATTCTCCATGTCATTTGTTCAAAGGCACGATGTTACACTACCAAATTTGTTCTGGTCTCTTATCATTTTCAAAGTCAGATTTTAAACCATTATTGTACCCCTCTTATTTAAAATGCACAATTATGATACCCATTTTGGTCTAGACCCTTTTATTTAGAACATTTAAGTCTTTTCAAATTAAATATGAAAATCAACCTTTTGAAGTGTAAATCCTAAACTAATCAGGTTCACATTTAAGCCTCACCTAATTTGGGCTTAGGTTGTCCACATTTTGTGTTTATATTGTGTTACTTGGGTTGATTTCCTATTTGATATAAAAGACCCCTTGCACTAGACCTAGCATTTGTTATTTATTTTGTTCCTTGTTTAGAATGTCCTTTTGAGATAAGTTATTACCATGCACTTTGTTTGAAGTTTATTGTGCCAATTTTTTTAGTCTCCTAGTTTTATTGCTCCAATAGATTTCATGAGTCAATATTTGAGTCTTAAGTGAGCTAATTACTGAATGTAGACCGAGCCAATTGCCTTAGTTTAGTTTACTTTTATGTTCTTTTTTGAGTTTCATATTTCTGATTCTAGCCTTGTTTTTATCACAATACTAACCACCTTTAGGTAAATCATTGATATCTCTTGATCCTAGTTCATAATTATTCTAATTTATTTAGACACTCTTGTGAATGATTATAACTACTTGTGGGAAAATGAATACTATATCCATAAATAATTTTGAGCCTTTGTGTTACTTTTATTGCTAATTATAATTGCCTTTAGGCAAATTAGTATCATTTTTTAGATGGGTCTCACTTTTTTGTTTAGTTGTTTATCCCTTTGTGTCTCCCTTATAGATCCAAATTCCCTTAGTTTTTAGACCTTAGTTGTTCATTACCTTTAGACCCTTTGTTTGTCACATGACCTATCCATGGATATAAAATTGTTTCATTACACATGTAGTGGGACCATGTATAATATTGACTACAGGAACTTTGTGACTAATGATGCTTTTGTTCAAGAGTAGTATGATGATGTTTTTAATGAGATGGATCCTTATCCATCTTATAACATCCCATATATTGAACAAAGGCATGACCCTTTTGTGTAGTATTTGGTAATTTTGCCTCCTTATTGAGGTCAAGAATCAAATAAAATGTAACAATACCTTGATCAAATAACACCTAAAATTGAACATAATCAATAAAAAGAGCCCTTATAATGTTACAACACCAACATAAATTATCTATGATCTGTACTTATGTGAATGTCATGTTTTGAAAAACAAATATGATGTGCTAGTTAGAGCTATTGAAGTGAGGGCTAGGTTTCCACCAGACTTCCCATAAGAAAGTTTGAATAGTTTGATTAGAATTCCTAGTAATGTGCTATGAATTCAACCATTCAAATAGGCATCTACTAGTTATAGCCAAGATTTGGTCCAAATGCCTCAACAAGACCACAATATGATTACAAAAGGAAAAGGTATTATGGATGAACAAATAGAACGTGTACAAAAATCATACCAAACCTATCTCAACCTAGCTCATAACCTCAATTCAAGGGCTATTTTTAACATGCTACTTATTGAGATAGCTCCATCAATAGGGCAACAACTAGAAACCTTGGGCTACATAAGGAAAAATGTAGACCCCTTTAGCTAGAGCATGTTGCTTGATGATATGTATAATGTCCATATTTTGATGGAAGATAATGCTCCTCAAACAAAAGATACCACTCAATTTATTATAGATAGCACACAAGTGCAATCTAATTCAAACCAAAGTGGGTCTAATTTACCTTCAAACACTACATAGTATATTCCTCTAAAAAACACTATGAGTGGATTGTAACAACAAGGAATAGGTACTGCTATTTCCCAAAACCATCAAGTAATCTCCACTCCCCAACCAACTACTTCCTCGAATGTGTAATAGGGGCAATAAGCCAAAAATAAACCAATGTACCACTGCAAAAAGTGAAGAACATTATGCCACCTCAATAGGTGACAATAAATGTTTCACCATAACAAGAATATACTGATGTACCTTATTAATCTCATACATTTCCTAACTAATAATGTATTCCTATTGGTCATAATGTGCTAGTTTGTCAACAATAACACTTGCCAAATCAACAAATGCAGAACTCCTAGTAATTTCCAAACCAATAGATACCAAACTAACAAATACAAAACCCCCAAAAATTACCAAACCAACAAGTGTCATTCCAAAAAAAATTCCAAATTAACAAAAGTTACCAAACCAACAACAAGTATTGTTTAAACAAGTACCAATCCAATAATATGTGTTTATCCAACAACAAGGTTCTTATGCACAATAGGTAATAGGTACTCAGAAACAATTACCTTTCACCCAATGAGTATTGGACATGCAACAAGGATCCAACTAACAACACATTAAATAGTAGGGACTTAATCAACAACATGTTCCCCATATCTAACAAGGTTCAACTAGTAGATAGTAAGTTCCCTCCTAAGCCTAAAAATACCAATACATTCCATAGAGCCAAATTCCACTACCATAACCAAAATTCACTATCTAGGGTTATGTATCCAACCCAAACAAAAATTTACCTCAATAACAATGTATTCTATACCCATAATATAATCCTAATACACAGATATGCATACCTGGTCATTCAACCAATTTAACTATCATCCCACAATATACTTACCCTAGTCAAAGTAATCAACCTTTGATCACACAACCTCTAAAATAAAAATCCACTCCTAATTTCCTAACCCAAGAGTTACAACACATGAAGGATTTAATTCAAGTGATATAGGTTGGAAAACAAATGAATAAATTAAAACTGGAGGAGAAATGCTCTTACCCATTTAACATGGAATATATTCAAATACCTTTTTCTCCAGGTTATGAGCTACCTAAATTTGAAAAATATAAAGGCAAAGGTGACCCTAGATAGAATTTGAAGCAATTCTTTCTTTCCTACCAACCATTGACCTACATCGATATATACTTGCTTCTACTCTTCCCAAGAAGTCTAGCTAGACAAGCATTAGAATGGTTGTTGAAATTGTTAAATAAATCTATACTTAACTTTGATGATCTCTCAAATAAGTTTTTACAAAAATGTTCATACAATCTAAATCATGAGATTAATATTTTGGATCTAATCCAAAATAAACATAAAACTAGTGAAAGCTTCATTATATACTTGCAATGTTGGAGAGCCCTAGCAAGCCAATTTATACATAATCTACTAGATAAACAGTTGGCTGAAATATTATGTGGAGATTACATAGTGAGATATCCTATAATCTTGAGATTTAGTGTGATAATACATTTTAATAGGTCATAATGCAAGGAATATATATTGAGAAATCCCTTATCAACAAAGGCATAATCAAGTTATCCTCTTCTAATCAAAACCAAAACTAGAATCGAAGATAACTATAATAAGAACCAAACTCAAGTACCATATTTAATGCCACCTCAAGACAATAACAATGAATGACCTAAACCTTTCAACCATAATAAATTTTTTTTTGGCAACAGGGTTACTGAATCATGCCATGTCCAGATGGTGCAAACACTGACTATCTGTATACCTCTACCCACTCAAAAACCACTTCTTCCACACATTCAACTAGTCCCTCCACAAAACCAACCACCAGAAAATCAAAACCAATTATAAGACCCTCCTATAAGGAAAATACCCCCTATTGCTTGAGAATTCACTAACCTTGGTGATCTTATTGATTTTATGTTCTAAATATTAATTCAATCTAATATGATCAGTTGGTCTATTCCTAAGCTATTTCCTGAAGATAATCCTTTTGTTGATTGGTATAAGGAACATGATTTTAATGAGTACCATCATGTTAGAGGACATTATATAAGATAGTGTATCCAACTTAGATATCTAATTGAGGGCATGCTAGAAAATAGAGATATAAAAAGAGACACCCATGCTTATATGAATAATCATAACTTGGGTATATACCAGGATCTATTTTCATAACATAATAATAATAAAAACTAGAAATAATACCAATAAGAACAAAAATAATGATAGAGAACTCCACCACATAATTAGTAATAATAACGTCAAACACAACAATGATATAATGGTTAGAACTAAGGGAAAAATGATCAAACCAACCAAGGAGGCCATCATGCTATTGCATATACCTATAAAAATGTTATAGGACATGTTTTAAGTGATCATGTTTCCACCATCACTATCAAACCTAGACCAACTACAAATAGACTTGAACCTTCACACAATAATGCCTATTTACTAAATAATAACTATCATGCTAATGATTCTTCTATGGGCCATGTTGGCAATTAGGAACTATACTATAAGAATCATCATTTTGAGCCTCCCTACCTACTCATCCAAATACCAAAGCCAAGTTTTAAATCATGATTATGAAATCACAACTCAAAGAGCCAAAGTCACTATTAAAGGATCATAGCCAAATATAACAAATGAGTCTAATCAACCTTTTGTGCCTATCAGAAATAAACCAACTATTAAACTTGAAAGGAAGGCCTATGATATTGTGAAACAATTGAAAAACACTTGTACACATTTCCATCATGGATTTATTGCACATGTATACTATACATAAAGACATATTAAACAAGTATTTGAACCAATCCATTGTGCCCAATGTTATCACTCTAGATAAATTCCAAGCCATGGTAGGACACTTGGTCCTTGGCCAAAATCTCACCTTTGACCAAAGTGATATGACTTCTTTGGGCCCACTGCATAATAACCCACTATACATTGAAGTTGGTATAAATAACCATAGAGTTAAATGTGTCCTTGTAGATAATGGTTCAGATCTCAACATTTTGCCTTTGAAGTTGGTCAAACATATCAAATATACAATAGTTGACTTACATCCAGATACCATCATTATCAAGACATATGATAACAAAGAATGGGAGTCTCAAGGTACCATTATCTTTCTAGTAATCATTGGGCCATTGACTCATGATACTCATTATCATGTTTTAGACCTGAAGCTATCTTAAAATATTTTATTGGGCTGACCTTAGATCCTTGAAATTAGGGCTATACCTTCTACATTCATCGATGTATAAAATTTACACACTTAGGAATGGAAGTGACTATATATGTTGATTTTTAGCCATACCAGTATTGTAAATACCTTAAGGCTGATTATGAAAGATACAATTACTAGTTTGGCATGAATCCTATGCCTAATTTAGATAAAGACAAAGACAAAAAAGGAAAATCTATTGAATTAAGCCTAAAAACTAATTACATTGACCCAAATAACTTAGCCTCTACCTCAGTCATGCCTCCACTAGAAATTTCCAGCTATTTCTATGTCACTAACAAAGGTATTGGATAATATAGTACCCTTAATGCATTCCATATTGCCAAATTACCTAAAAAACCTAAAGCTTATGGGAGACCTACAACCAAGACTACTCGTATGGCATGGGAAACCAAAGGAAACTTTTAATTGAACAAGTCTATTGTCTTCAAACTGACCTCTCATCTAAAGCATGACACCTTAGTAAAATATGATTCATGGCTCTACATTGATGAGTTAGATGATTATTACCAAATCACAAAGTATGCTATTCCCCACTAGATTATGGATCACCTAGCTTATGAAGGTAGAGGCCTAGGGTTACATCAACAAGGCACTATCAAGCCAGTCTTAGTGAGTAACCACAAAGGAACTCATGGTATCATATTTAAATCACTTGTGGGTGACCCCACATACTTAATTTGTGTTTTAACATCAATGACTAATGATGATGATGTGTATAATGACTTAGGGTCTGCTTATAGCATCTACGATGACCTTGCTACTATAAACCTATTTAACCCCCATGCCATTTATACTATTATCCTTATTTATCAACCTTTTCATTTAACCTTTTATCATCCAAATTTGATAGAATGGGACCAACAAGAGTCAACAATTACATTAGATGAGTTTGAAAATGATGAGGCCATATACTAATTTTGAGGATTGAGGAGTCACATTTGTCTTGGAAACCACAATTAGGGCTTTGCTATTAGATTGGATCTTATTGCCTACTTTACAGAGCAGGTGAACTTCCCTAGAAAAAAATAAATAAAAAATCAAACATTGAGTTCTAAAAGTGAAAACCTCTTTGGAACACTTTTTGACTCAGGAAAAAGTAAAGAGAAAGGCAAGTATCTTGGTGAAAACAAGTTTTCAATGCCATTAGACGGGGATGTTCACCCTTATTCATATGAATCATATGAGACCTATAGCCCATATTATATTTATGGATCAGATATCATTACTAAAGAGAAACAAAAAATTTCAAAAATTATTCAAGAGTGCCTTGAGGTATTTGTATCGTGGCCAATGCCAAAATTAGGAGATTCTGATTCATCCTGCTTAGGAGAATTAGAAGAGGAAGTCCATCTAGAGAACTTTTCTATTTCCAATAAATTTAACACCTTGACAACTATTCTATATGATGGTTCTATAATTATAGTGGAGGACACTTCAGAGATGACTATTGGGATTCTAGAGGACCCATAGTGGATTAAAATAGGTGCATCCCTCACTAAGGAGGAACGTGAAGCTTTTAAAACCCTTTTGAAGGAATTTGTTGGAATATTTGCATGGGTTTATAAATACATGCCAAGTTTGGACCTTGATTTAGTTTTACAGCATCTTATTAGACATCTTGATACAAAGCTTTTTAAATAGAAGTTGTAGAAGATGCAATCTCATATTGTTGTGTTAATAAAGAAAGATTTGGAAAAACTCCTAGATGCAAAATGCATCAAGCTAATTGATTATTCAGAGTGGATTTCAAACATTGTGACAAGAAGTAAAAATCCAAAAGGTATCAGGATTTATACTAATTTTAGATACATCAACAAATATTTCTCAAAAGATGACTTTCCCCTACCTAATATTGACTTGATAGTCAACTCAACAGCTAGTATGAAATGCTTTCTTTAATGGATTGATTTTCAAGTTATAATCAGATCATGATAGCATCATAAGACCAACACAAGACAACATTCACCACTCCATAGGGAATGTTTTGTTATCAGGTGATATTGTTTGGACTTAAAAATGCTAGAGCCACTTAATATAGAGCTATGACATTGATTTTCCATGACACGATGCACAACATTATTGAGGACTATGTCAATGATATTTTGGGTAAATCAAATACCCATACTGATCACCTATCCATGATACAAATAATGTTTGAGAGACTTTGTGAGTATAATGTTAAGGTTAATCTAAAGAAATGTGTATTTGGCATCACTTATAAAAAAAATTTAGGTTTTATTATCTCTCATAGGGTATTAAAGTCAACCCAACCAAAGTTTGTGCAATTATAGAAATACCACTATCATTTACCTTGAAGTAGCTCCATAGTTTGTAGGGTAATATTAAATCTATTAGACACTTCATCTCATAATTAGCTAATAAATGCCATCCATTTACACACTTGATGAAGAAAGGTGTTACATTCTCCTAGAATGAAGAGTGTCAAAAAGCATTCATCCAATTTAAAAAAAATCTTGTTAACCCACCTTTTTTTTCCACCAATGTTAAACAAGCCATTACTTATTAACCTATCAACAACTAAGAATGCCTCGGGGGCACTTTTGGCATAACATGAAAAATAGGGAAATGAACATGACATGTATTATCTGAGCCAAACATTGGTTATGTATGAGCATAATTATATGTCGATTGAAAAAGCCTATTTATCAATGGTGTTCATAGCCCAAAAATTATGTCATTATATTCTAAAAAATAAGACCATTTTTATTGCCAAAGTAGATCTAATCAAATATCTACTTTCAAAATTAGCTCTCCAGGGCTATAAGGCAAAATGGGTTATGCTATTGAGTGAGTTTTAAATAGAATATGCCAACTAGAAGGTCATTAGGGGTTAAGTACTCATAGATCAACATGTTGAAGGTCCTCTTCAAGATACTTAACCTCTTACTTTTGTATTTCTAGATGAGGCCATTATGACTATTGAAGAAGTAGATGCACCTCCTGAGGACAAATAATGGAAGATGTACTTTGATGGATCATTCACAACCCATGGATTAGGGGCCAAAATATTTTTCATTACACCACAAGGAGATCTCATTACCAAGTCCTTTCGTATTGGATTTCACTATACCAATAATATAGTCAACTATGAAGCACTCATTACAAGACTTCATCAAGTAGTACAATGGAACATTCAACATTTATTGGTGTATGGTGATTCTTAGTTATTCATCAATCAGACCACATATCAGTATCAGACCAAGAATGAGAAGTTATTACCCTATAAGGAAATGGTTAATAATCTCAAGTAATAGATTTCCAACATCCAATTTGAAAGAATACATCAAGCCAATAAAAAAACAATTGATGCCATGGCCACCATTGGTTCCATGAACTATATCATAGACAAATCAAGGGATTATAAATTTATTGTTGAATATCTCTTAGCACTGGCACATGAATAATCAGTCATTAAGATCTTTTGTGACATTATTTATCCCACATCCCCCGAGTACTCAGGTATATACACCAATCTTCAAGACCAAACCATTCCTCTTGATTTATCATGTAAAAAAAAAAAAAAAACCTTTGCCCACAAAGCCTCTCACTATACCCTAGTTAGACCAATATCATATTTTAGAAGCTATGAAGGAACTCTAATTCATTATTTACCTTCAGATAATCCATACTAGTATTGAGGGAATTCCATGGAGTGTGTGGAGCCCACACTAGCAAGGCAATCTTAGCCAAAAATTTACTACATACTAGTTATTACTGGCCAACAATGGAAGCAGACACAACTAATTATGTGAAGAGGTGCATCAAGTGCTAGAACAATGCCAATCTGATTCATGATCCTAGAAATATTCTCAAACCATTGATAACACCATGTCCATTCTTAACATGGGGACTTGACCTTATCAAGAAGATTAATCCAACATCTTCAGATGGTCGTAAACAGTTCATATTCAACCATCTCATTTGTCACTATGACATCCTCTCTAACATTATATCTAATAATGGCAGATCATTTAAGAATAAGGATATGAAAGAACTTTGTTCTCAATACCACATTAAACAACATTTCTATACCACTTACTATTCGTAAGGCAATGGCCAAGATGAGGATTTTAATAAAACCATTGTTAATATTTTGTTGAAGATTGTCAATGATGTTGGTTGTAATTGGTACTTACATATATTTAATGCCCTATAAACATACCATACAACATTCTATACTCCAACACCTTAATCATTTATTTATGGAACTGGAGCCATTTTTCTTGTTGAGGTCAAGTTTCCTTCTCTCTAAATTTGTTACAACACATCATCAACGATGAAGACTACAGAGTGGCTCACTTGCAAGAGCTAGATATACTCGATGGTAAAAATTTAGTTGCCTTGAATAATCTTTAGGTGTATTAGAGTTGAATAAAAGGCCAATATAATAGGCGTGTAAAAAATCATGAATTTGTTCTTGGTGACCTAGTACTAAAAGAGAATCATAAAAATGTTAATGTTAAGTCTAATAAAAAGGGAAAGTTCCAACCAAACTAGTTATGACATTATGTAGTTGTTTCCAACTATGGTTCATGAGCATACATGCTTGTTACATGAGAGGGAGATGAATTTGATGAACCAATGAATATAATGCATCTCAAAGTTTTCTATGCTTGATGGATTTGGATTATTTTCTACATAGATCATCTACACTATGTCAAATTATACCTATTTCTTTGTACTATACCCTTTTCTATTCTACCATACCCTTAACCCTTCGCTAGCCCATTCTTTTTACCTAACCTTGCCTATCACATTTGGCTTTGGTTCTGATTCATTTATACTTTAGGCATGTTTTAGTGGTTGATGACAGATTCAATTCAAGTAGTTGTTTTAGAATTACATATTTTAATGGCATTTTATGAAAGTAGTATAACAGTGGTCCTAGAATTTTCATCCTTCATTTGTTGTTATGTTTGACTGGTGACATTGATTATAACTGCCTTTAAGCATATAAGTGTCCCACCTTGTGCTACTAATTATAACCACCTAAGAGAAAATTAGTACCACTGACCCTTTTCCATTGTTTCCTAATTATAATCACCTATTGAAAAATTAGGGACAACACCTTTACCATGCATTGCCACATCACCTTGCCATTACTATTATCATTTGCCTTGCCATTTTCCTTTTACTTAAACTTACTAGTACTAAATTAGATGACTTTTATGTAGGCATAACTACAATGACTTGAGGTCCTAATGGGACTATATAGGTAGCACACAATTAACATTGAGGTCATCTCAGTCACCTATTTTCCCATACACTCTCATTATTTTTCAAGATTGGACCATGTTGTATCTCATAATTCTCTACTGAGTTGAGATATAAAAAAACTAAAAACATTCAAAACAATTTATCACTTTTACCACCTTTTGCATAGGTGGAACTATAATGACTTGAGGTCCTATGGGACTATGTAGGTAGCACTTGATTATCATTGAGGTCATCTCAGTCATCCCTTTGCCATGCTCTCACCATATTGTGAGTAATTTTAAGTTTGAACACTCTCACCATTTTGCGAGTAACCTAAGCCGTGCTCTTTCCATTTTGTGAGTTGGACTACTTTGTGTCTCATAATTCTTGATTGAGTTTAGATGCCTAAAAAATTCCAAAAAAAATTGTAATAGCTTCAAAACCCCTAAACATTTTTAAGGATCTACAAAATCCTACAAATCACAAAATCATGAAAGTTAGCTTAGAATTTCCACATGAGATATAAATCCATCAATTTTTTTTGGGATGGGCCATCTTATTTATTCAATTTCATTTATATACCACCTTGGTCTTTTTCCTCCCATTTCTAGAAGAGCTACATCAGCCTAAGGTTCGTACGGACTATGTAGGCAACCCCTGGATACATGGGGTATCTCAGGTTGGTTTGGCCACACATTCCTTTCTTTTTTGACCACTTTTTTTCCTTAAATATTCTGGGATCCCTAATTCTTTCACAAATAACCACTCATTCTTTAGTTTCCCCATACTTATTAGCCTCAAGCTGTATGCTCTCCCCATTTTATGAGTTGATGTTGTGAGCATTAGGTATTCAACTTTGATACACTGATGACCACTTAGATTCATTTAATGTTCTCTCCATTTTTTTGACCTCATTCTCATTCCTAAGCCTTAGATGTAGTAGACACTATGGATTATAAAACTAGTTCATTAGTGGATACTCGTCTCTTGACTTTTATGGTGGCTTTAATTTTAATCACACCTTTGCACTTGTGTGATTTGTTAATGTTATGTTTTCATGATCATGAAATTTCATCCCCTCTTTTCTCATGCAATCACCATTTTGTGATATCATTCCTATTTTCCTCTACAAATGAATCATGTTTTCTAATTATCCATTTTCTTTTATCCCATATTCTGGGAGAACTACATTTGGCTTGGAGTTCACATTGGATCTTGTGTCCATAGAACTATGTAAGCAACATCCACTTACCTAGTGCATATGGAGTCAGCTCATTTACCCCTTCTTTTTCTTCTATCCCCCCATTTTATTTCTTATCTCATTTTGTTATTGTATCCTATGACCCAGGGATAGTATTGTCATCTTGTTTGTGTCATTATCTTCCTATATCCTATTGGCAACCTTGTGCCAATTGTTCATGTTATACCAATGTCATTGCTACCTAGCTTAGGGGTCACCCTGTCTCTAAGATTAACACCTTTATTACACGTGCATACACAATTTGTTTTCTGTTTGCACTACCATTGTGATTAACCATTGTTTATGTATTTTTATTTGTTTATAGTTTGTTTGTTTGTTTTTATTATTTATTTCTTGATTTATATAAGATTATTACATTTTATTTACACTTAAGTATTGATTATCCATATCATGTATTTTGGTTGTGACTTTTTGTATTTAGTATTACACTTGATTTATTTGTTCTATTTACGCTTAAGATTCGATTATTCATATCTTATTCCTAAGTTGTTCATATTTACATTTAAATTAAGTTTTCCATGATTAGGATATGAATTTTCATTTTAGTTATCCATAACTATCATGAATAATATCATAATGTAAGGTAAAATCATGCTCACAAAGTCTTCTAGCAATGTCATCATCTCTCTAATAGTCAAAAATCAACCAATTACCCTAACACACACTTCAATCCATAAGTAATAAATAGGAGTAATAAATTATTTATTATGTGTTTATATAGATGATAATATTTGAATAAGCATCTATACGAATCATATAACATAATAAGATAATGTCAAAAGAACATCCCCTAGCTTATCCCATCCTTTTTGGGCCTCCCCTTGAGACCCGTTTAACAACACAAATTTTCTAACTATTTCCTATGTTTATTTGAACATGCATCTTTGAAATCATATTTAGGTTAGAAATGTGTTATTATCCCTTGATATCTCTATCCTTTTGGGCCTTCCCTTGAGACCCATTTAACAATACAATTTTTCAACTTATATCCCAAGAATTTTTAAATGTGTACCTTCAAACTCACATTTAATTTGGAAATGTGTTGTTATCCTTTGCCAACTCTTTCCTTTTGGGCCTCCCCTTAAGAACCATTTAAAAATACAATTTTTCAACCTATATCCCATGTTTGTTCGAACGCGCATCTTCAAACTCACATTAAGGTTGGAAATGTGTTGTTATCCTTTGGCAGCACCATCCTTTTTGGGCCTCCCCTTGAGACCCATTTAAAAACATGATTTTTCAACCTATATATCATGTTTGTTTGAACATGCATATTCGATCTCAAATTTAGGTTGGAAATGTATTATTATCTTTTTCCAACTCTATCTTTTTAGGCCTCCACCTGAGACCCATTTAACAACACAATTTTTCAACCTATATCCCATGTTTATTTGAACGTGTACCTTGGAATTCAAATTTAGGCTAAAAATATGTTATTATCCTTTGCAGCTCATCGTAAATCCATTTTATGTATTTTTCATATAAATTACCCTTGCTAATTTGACATGTTATAACAAATTATATTTTTGACCATTTTAATGTTTATAACTACCTTTGGGCAAATCCATTTTTTCCTATTTTCCATTCTTGATTATAACCACCTTTGGAAAAATCAAAAATTTCTATTTAGTTACTAATTATAACCACCTTTGGGTAAATTAATATCCATCCCACCACTTTACTAGGGCAACTATCTATGCCACTACTTATAACCACCATTGGGAAAAATAGTAACTCTACCTCCATTACTGTCTATAACCACCATTGGGAAATTAAGTAATCCCACCCCCATTTCCATTTATATTGTGTAATTTTATTCATTTTGAGGGAATTTTCAATGATTCTATTTTTACCACTCACTCCCTTGAGGGGGCATAAAGGGGCTTATCAACCACTCTTTGGGGCATGAACTATTCATATTAACAAATTTTACATTCTTTGAAAATATGTTACTGTGCATATGTCTCGTAATACTTTTTTAAAAAGGGGTAAACTGTAGACACTTAATTTTGGCCACTTTTGTGCCTAAATTGGCATTCAGTTCAATTTCTAAAAAATGACACATTGTAAGCATAGAAATCACCTTGATTACCCAAATTTGTCTATGTAAGGGATTTAATTGCTCTAAAACATGATGAGACTAGCTTATTTTATGTATTATCCTATATGCATCACTAACCTAGTTTAGTTTTAAACTTAGTCAAATTACAACCTAGTAATTTGGTACTTTTGGCATGTTAAGCTATTAATTCATGACATTTAAAACAATTTTCAAAAGCTAAAAAGCACTAAGCAAGACTAATTGTATTTCAAATCTTAATTAAGTTACCTTAATAAAAAATCTAAATCAAATTAGTGAATTTCATTTAATAAAAAAAGAATTTTAACCAAAAATAAAGTTTAAGAGTTAAATGAGCTAATAAAGTGATTTATTATCTCATAAATATTAAAAAATATGACTCACACCTCACAAATATCTAAAGTGAGTTGTCATGCCTCACAAATATCAGAATCTGAGGTGTCAAGATTTCATGATTGCCTTAACCCCACCCAGAGTTAGACTAACTTAATTAATGTTATTTTAGACTCAAACTAAGTTAGAATTTAACCTAACCTAACTAAGGCTGGAGCTAGTTATTTGAGATATAAATACAAGTCCCCACACCATTGGTAAACAAGCTTTTGTGTGTAAGGTTATTCTACTAGAATACCTTCTTGAAGTCATTAAAGAGTAGTGTTATAATGCCCAATTTAAGCCAAGCTTCACACCAAGCCACAAGTGACTATTGGAAAGATGCTACCACCATGTAATAGAATTGATAAAAGACTACAAACCTCATAGGCTGAGCACAAACATTATTATGCCAATAATTAAGCATCAAATACGACAAGAAAGGTAATAAATTTGTATTGTCTTCATCTCTATTTTGTGCTCTTGGCAAGAGAGTTTAGTCTTAGTGAATTGCTATTCTTGATGTATTCTCATTTAGACTAACAAGATACTAATCTACATATGGTTTCCTCTTCGAACTCCTAAGATACACATCCACCATAGCCCCCTTATCCTAGACAATATCCTATGGAAGTCGTGAAATATTGTATTGTGTTTTTTATGGTAATGGATGGTGATGGCCCCTTTATTTTAAAAAATAATCTATGAGTGATGAGTATGTTCCCCAAAATTTACATGATTTTTCTTTCCTTGTCTTATGATGGCCTCTCTCTCCTTCATTTAGATTTTTTTTTATTTGAATATTTGGTCAATTATTTGTAGGGTGTCCATTTTGGTTTATCATTTTTTTGTGTTAATTTTACTTCAAAGTTTTCTTATGTAAAGGAACTTTTATCTATCTCTTGTGGTTATTTTTTGAGTCCCATTCTTCTATTTGGATCACTCACTCATAAACATTAATATAATTTTATTTAGAGTAACCACATTAATTTTATAAAATTAATTAAACACCAATTTAAAGGATCGTTATAGTAAAACACTTATCGATACAAATATTTTTACTAATATAATTAATAATATCCATGATTTAAGAAACATTATATTAGATGAGAACATTTAAAAATGAAAATTATGTACTTTTTTAGATGAAAATATTATTATTATTAAAAAATGATTTTTTTAATAATTATTTATATTATAGAAATCTTCATGAACAACCCCTTATAATAATTAATGGAGCTCAAAATTTAAACCCCAATGTTAGGAGTTAAGAAAATAATAACATGCCATATATCAAGGCCCCATTAAGACTTAGTGTAGGTGAATAAGGAAGGATCCCCCTAGCTTTACCATTAAAACTATCATTCATAACTAAAAAAATAAAATTAAACATTTCTATTAAAAGCAATTTAACCATTAATTATAATATCTTCAGGCCTTCCTAAAGGCAAAAAATCCTGGAAAGGGCTTGGTTTCTCCAATCTGATCATCATCATAACCCCTATTCAAATTACGTGGTCCTTTGTGGCTAAAAGTATTTGGAAAGCATGGGAAAAGATAAAACCATGGCTTGTCTAGAATGGCTCAATATTCTGAGATAGGTTGTCTATTAACTCACACTCACTATGGTGGTCACCGTTATCAATTTCAATGACGTCCCTCTAGATGAGGTTCCTTGAATCAATGCTCTTAAGTTATTTTGTAGAGGCATTCATATTGTCCAATACATCTTTTTTAATCAATCTCACTCTTGGCTATCTTAGGAGGAGGTGAAAACTAAATTTTGGTTAGCCAATGCTGATAGAGAATCTTATGAAGAAATATTTATGTTGTTCCAGCTTCAATACTTCAAAAAATATTTCTTAAGTCTAATTATCCTTGGTGGAAGGACTGAAAGTGGTATGTTGAAATGGGTGGCTTACTCCCCACATGCCTATGGTGGATAATCTTAAATCTCACTGGGGTCTACATTATATATTTCAAACCTAGTGCTTCCATTTTCATATTGTTTGGGAGGATTTCTTGGAGCCTAAGTTAGCTCACTTCACTTGGTGTGATTTGTATCAGGGCCTAGGTAGAAGGCTTATTGTATTTAAGAATTTCCCTTCCTAAATGTCCTTTTTGTGGCCATCTAGAAATGCTCCCTCATCTTTTTTGGCATTGTTCTAACACTCAAAGGGTTTGAACATGGATTCATGACCTCTTCAAGCCTTTCCAGCCTAATTTTTTTCAATGGTAGCATATCCTTCTTGGAAATAAACCCACCTTGCCTTTTAAATACACCCAAGTTTGTCATACTTTCAAAGTGGAGATTCTATTTTGGTTATGGAAAGAAAAAAATAATGCAGTGTTTAGCAATGTTTCTTTAGATTGTAATTTTTTTCTCTCAAAAAATCTTCTATTATTTATAATGTGATTTTGCAGATTCAAGTTTAGGCAAATAAAATTGCCATAGAGATTGGCCATCTTCAGGACCTTCTCACTCATTGGGGAGATGCCCCTTGTGCTATGACGCATGTTCCTCATTTTCTACCTAAGGATAATAAAATTGATGGGATAATTACTAGTCTACCTCAATTTACACACTAACGTAGTTGGTCTCGATGTCATTCTCATTATGTCAATCTATATCAGTGCATGTCCCCTCCTGGACAATAGTGAGGGTAATAACCCCTGCCTCCTTCCCCTATTGGGTATGATGGTTAGGGTGTTCCTCCTCCTCTTCTACATCTAGATGCTTGAGAGGCACCACCTAGAGGTTAGATATACATGATGGATAAGTTCCCCAGACTCTCTATGGACATTTTTTCTACTCATTCACAAGAAGATGACAAGGACATTGCTCAGGGTTCTAGTTGGGAGCCAATTCCAGATGGCAATGACTTGCCTAGCTCAGGTTGGGGTCCAAATTATATGGATCCTCCACCTTCTGACCTTGTTTTGGAAACTTAATGTTCTCTTTTATGATGTTATGATGATTCATTTCTAGGTGGGGCCTAGTGTTGTTTTTTATTTTTGTTATTTCTTGTTTCTAGGTTTGGCCTAGTCTAACTTTGAGGCGTGCTTCCATACCGCCTTTTTTTTGTGAATTATTTGTATAATATATATTTTGTTTATATATATATATATATATATATATATATATATATATTTCATAAAAAAATAGAAAACATAAATTATTTAAATAACTTGTTAAAAAACTAACTAAAATAACTAACATTAAATTTAGATAGGCAATGGTGATATGTCAAATTGTGATCTTTGTATTATATTATAAAAAACCATGACATTAGTGACAAATAACATTCATATTAATTTGATCCTAACTTGAATTAAATGATTTAATTATCTTACACTTCCTCGTACTCTCATCACTTCCTTTCACCTAAGGTATTATATACAAAAAATTTATGAAAAGAAAATTATGGTGGTTTGTGATCAAAGTAAATTAAAATCTCCTAATGATCTTTAAGTATAATCTAAATAAGTTTAAAAAAAAAATATTAATGAATTTATACTATCCTACCCCATAAAATTAGGGAAGAATATTTTTGGTAAAATTATGTAAATTTTATTTGTCTATTAATGTTTTAGATCACAACATACAATCTATCATTAAGATACAGACTAAAGATTCTTATATAAATAATTTTATGAAGTATAATACATACATCAAAATGACTTTAGAACAATAAATACATAACTAACTATTACAATTGGTAAATTGTAACCACTATTTATAAAAAATAATTAATGTAACTATCCTAAAGTAAGGGGTCACTTTTTTATTTATTAATGATTTGTCTTTACGAATGGATCAAACCCAAGCTCTTGTTCGTATTCAAATTTTGTGAATGTATGCCAATTTTCACAACCTCCATTAACCAACACTTTAAGAACTAAATTTTCACTCTCAAAGCATGTCAAATATGTGTGTATTTTTTTAGGTAATATAGGCCACTCACCAAGAAAAATGTTCTATTAGATGAAGGGCTCAAGCCAAAAATATTTGAATAAGTCATGAATCCAAGTCTAGGATAATTATGCATTAGCATAAAACAAAAATAAGTGCATAATACTCTTAATGTGGCTATAAAAAAAAAGGATAGTTGGTTTGAGGAATTCTTAAATTAATAAGGCAACATCCAAAGGGTAATACTTGATATATAAGGCACTAATAAAATTGTGCCAACTTTGACTCTAGGATTGTACTCTGAATTGGCTTAAATTGCATGCTCCAAGAAAGGACAATGGGGAAAAAATACCATGTTTCATTGAGATTATTAACCATTGGAAAAAATCTCAAAATCCATTTAAATCCCTTGCTTTGATTATAATACAGAAAGGGGAGTTTCCACATACTGATTTCAATCCTTCCACCAAGGTCGAACATAAGTATCAATAACCTCATGGTAGGATTATTTATAATTATTAAAATGGAATTTAGCTCTAACTTCAGGCAAAGCAACCCAAATTCTTATTGGTTGGTAGAAAATATCTTACACTATGCACATGCCTCTTCCAAAAAGTTTGAGAGGATATACCCATGACATCTTTGTAAAGGGACATAATGAAAATTGATGATAGGATACCACCTAAGAGAGTGATAGTTTATATAAAAGCCATATTTGAACTCATATCCATTGAAAATATAACAAATCTTTATTTTTACCAATATTTCCAAATGATTTTGATAGCAAAATACCCAAAAACTTTCAATAAGACACCTAGAATGAGAATGTCCTAAACTCTTCCACATTAGGTGAACATAAGGAGAAACCTCAACACTATAATGGTGAATCAAAAATTTCCATGACTCTTTGCCTTAAACATGCCTTGAATAATCCATTTTTCACAATAATCAGTGCACTAGAGCTATTGTCTAAGATACCCAAACCCCTACTTCACTGGGAAGTTAATAACATTCTAAAGATACCCAATGAAAACCTTTCCCATGGTTTGAATAGACCCAAATAAAAGCTCTAAATGTTATTAAACAAAGCGGTTTAATCAATGACATTAAAATTAATAAAATTAGTGAGGAAATAAAAATATATTGAAGGTTACCTATCCTAAATTCTTCAATTGGGAGTACCACAATCTTTGTTTCACACATTTCAAATCTATTTAACATCACACTCAAAGAGGGATTCTTCCAAATAGTAGAAAAAAAATTATATTGTATACAAATATAAATGTTCTAAATTTAATTGATAATATTATCAATAACACCCTAAATAACTATCTAATATGATAAAATAAATCTACTAAAAAAAGTGAAGAGCAAAAGCATTACAATATAAATAGTTTTTTTATAGATATGAGAGAGTTATGTAGAATGATAGTGATATTTACAAAGAAATATCTTAACATAAAAGTTATTCTAATTTTTATATTCAATTTATTCTTTTTATAACATTTTAAGAAGAAATTAAAAGACCAAAATTAAAATATGATGTAATTATCCTCGACAATACAAAAATTTTGTTTAACATGTCCCCCTAAAAATTTAAAAGATCTTAAATAAAACAATAATTGTGAATGTTCATTTATCACAATTATGAATCCCTTTAAAGCATTTTAGGGCTTAAAATAACAATGAATAAAATGAAATCATTTGATACCCATCTTAGTTGATATATTTAGGGCATTACTCAAATTATTTGATGCATATTATGGTTTCAAATATATTAATGAAGAAATTATGTTCACTTTTATACACAAACATGGGTGAATTGAAAACATAATAAATGTTGAATGTTAAAATAAACTGAAATAAGAGGAAATTATGTAATGTAATTTCCATAAGTCTATGATACCATCAAAACAGGAAATTATGGAAAATGGTTAGAACCCTATATGTAATTTAGCGATGGGTCCCCACATCCACATGAATTTGAACTACTATATAATGAACATTATGAAATGGATTTGGAACCTTGTAGTCATCTATCAATGATCCTCCTATTCTCTGATATTGAATATGGTGATTTGTGTGCCTCTTTGGCCTTGATATGGAGTAGAAGGACACTTGGGTCCATCTTATCACTTAAGGAGACACATGGGAATGTTAAACATAGTATGTAATAAATCCCCTTCTTTTGAGATATGGGGTGGTAAACTTCTAAAACTCATATCTCAAAAAATAGAAATTGAATGTAGCAATAAAAAATAATAAAATATATCTTCTATTTTCATAAAATTTAAATATATACCTTTTCAAAAAACATACACCAAGGATATATTGACCTAAGATATTGGCCAAGTACTATCATAACCTCATATAATATATAAAATCACAACAATATTTTGTTAGTCCATAAGATGTAATAATTAATATCATAAGTAAAATAGAAGGTCTTTATCTCGATAAATTCCCCAAATATGTGCATGATATGGATCATGGTTACATAGTTGTAGTGTTAAAATAATGGATGAAAAAAAAGGATATGAAAATTGCTATCTTATGGTATCATATAGTGTAAAGATATAACGCTTTGAAAAATATGCACCAATGATATATTGCCTCATGTTTCCCCAATTTATAGGCCAATAAGTACCATAATAATATGGATTATATAAATTCATAGCAATAATTTGATAGTCTACAAGATGTAACAATGAATATCATTATAAGTAAAATGCAGGTCCTTGTCCCAAAATATTCCATGAATACATGCATGATATGAATCATGATCACATGGTGGAATCTCAAATATAATAGATGTATAATAAGAATCATTAAAAGATAGAAATGACATAAGCATTAAGATAATAAGAAATATGTTATGCACATAAGTAATGTAGACATGATAAGGAACATAGGATACACATTAGGCATGTGATAATCAAACATTTGAGGCATTAAAAAAACATGAGATAGGGATGAAAATAGAAGGAACATAAGATAGGTGATAAGGCTAAAGCAAACGTTTTAGACACTCAAGGATATGATCATGGAATTAAATACATAAGGCACATCAAGAATTTAGAGAACACACTAACCATTAAAATCATATTAGGAACATGAACATGGTATATGAAACAAATAAAATATATAACTATATTATAGGAAACATATTAGGTAAATAAGAATGGTGAACATAATAAGGAACATAAAAAACACATCAAGCACATAAAAGTATATGAGTTATAAAAAAAAATGTCAAATACATTAGGAAAATAAGTAAAATGTAAAATATACAAAAAGACATAAGAAAATTAAAGGACAAAATAAGAATATAAAAAATAAAGTATATAAATGTGCCTCATAGCTAACATGAATTTTCATGTGAAAAAAAAATAGCATGCACTTATACTCAATATGCATGATGATAAACATAATAAGATATAATAGTTTCATGGCAAGATGGAAATACACAAACATGAGCATCATAAACATGAAAAGCATAATAAGTGAAAATGAATGAAAGAGAAACATACAAAAGATGAAGTACATGCCCCATATTTCCCTTAATTAAGAGAAGTTTCACCTATGCAAATAGACAAAGAATTTTTGTGTCCACTATGAATATGGGATAGAGAATATGTAACTTGTTGAATACTTTTCATTTAATTTTTAAATTACATTGATACCATATATGAAAAATAAATGAACTTTTGCCCCCATTTTTGTGCATATTCATGGCATGCATTTTAAATGTGTATGAATTTCTCAAAAAGGCATCGAGTACTTTTTTTATTTTGTCAAATTGAGAAAATAATTGTGATAAATAAATGGCACATGAAATAATTCATATGACACTTGTAGGTAGTGTTCATGGTGTCAGGATGCGAAACACCGGAAGCATACAATTGATTACCAAATACCAAGCAACTTAATATGCGGAAATAACCAGAATCAACAAGTAACTAGAATTCAAAATAACACAGCATATGAGAGACAATACACAACTCGTATTAATAACTCTTTCAGAAGGAAATACAACAAAGAAGACTGCCACAGTTCTTCTTCCTTACACACCTCTAGGGCTCACACACCTCTAGATGATAAACAGTAAATCTTCCCTCAAAGCTCTCTCTCCTAGGTCCCAACACCCAACTCAAACACAAAGTTGGTGTTCACCTTATACCTGTGCTCCATGCACACCACAAGTACTCAAACGTACTTCAAGTAGATCTCTCCTGAACCTGCAACAACCTGCACCTCAATAGACCTTACTTATGGAAGGAACAGCCATGCCTTCCTCTTAGCTCTCCATGTACTCCACGTACATACCAATGAGTACACACCGTACTCCAAGTAGATCCTGCCTGATCCTGCTCCCTGTTGTGTTGTTGTCTTATCTAATCTCCAACTTACAGATCAATACTTGGTTCTGCACACCTGTGAACCTTGACCTTGCACACGCACACACCTGTAGATCAATGATCTTACTTACCATGTAGATCTCCTATAAGGGCCATGCTAACCTGATGACTAAGATCATACATACCTGAAGAATCCAGCTGACTCTCCAATCCAACACCAACACACCTGGTACTGTGGCACTAGGAGGAACACACCATTGCTCTACCTCAAACACCGAAGGAGCTTATAATTATGCTCTCTTACTCCCTAGCACAAGTTTCCAATACAACCATGAGTCTATTATATAGATCTCATCAAACAATAATTAGACATCTAATTACAATAATTAGATCCACAGCTATGAGTCTAAAATTAGCACTCATCATGCAAACACTTGGTTCGTCAACCAACTGCCCGTAATAAACTTGCAGTCGAACCACATAGGTGACCGACGTCGGTCCCTGTCTGCCTGGAGGTGACCGACGTCGGCCGATCACTGACCGATGTCGGTTGCTTCTCTTTGCTATCCTGCCGACGTCGGCTGATCAGATCGACCCCAATTTCTCTGCAACTCAACAACCCTCAGCAACCTCCTCCCCTATTTGCATCAGTGAAGCTTTTAGCTCCACAACCTAACAATCTCCCACTTGGAGATAAACAACTGCACTGTACCTGTACCTGTACCCCATCTAATCTGTTACCTAGTTTGTATCCCTTTTCAAGCTCAACCCTGAAGACAACCCACCACACATTCTGTGGTGTACCTCCTATCATCTGAGTATCCTGCCACATCTGAACCTACAAACCCATGTAGTGAAGTCCTGACCCTGCATAGCATGAATCCCTGCTGCTGGTCCCTCTCAAATCTCTAAGAACTCACTTCCCCGAATTGGCTCCTAACTCTCTGACAGCTCCCACTGCATGGGAATACTCAGGTCTATATCAGACCTCATGTGATTTTAGACACTGTACCTGTCCAGCCCTTAGTGTGCTCTGGCTCTCCATCCTGAACCTCGCCAACACCTGATTCACATCAGCTCCCACTGGAGACAAAATCTACCTGTGATCTCCATGCCTCCCATGTCAAAGAATTCCACTGCTCCAAACTCCTCCTGACATGTCACTGAACTAATCTTACCCTTAGCTCAGCAAAACCCTATATGTACACCCCTGCTAGCTAGCATACTATCCACATACAACAATAGAATGATGTTGCAATCATCATCTCCCTGGTAAGTCAAACCACAGTAGTTACCCTGACATTGACTAGAGTCATGCTCTATCATCCCACTGTCAAAAAACCTGTACCACTGTCCTGCAGCTTCTCAAGACCATATCCCTGGCCTTCCATCTCACATATCCATTCTCTCTATTCTTCTACTAAGGTATCCATTCATTTCTGTGCTTTCATCTAGCTGGCAAACCTACCAAATCTCCTACTTGGTTCTACATCATATCCCTGCCATGCTTCCACCTGTTTCCTCGATCCTTCCTGCTCTACAATCAGCAACAAGTATAAAGAAGAGGAACACAAATTTGAGGACCTACTTACGTCTTCAGTCCTCCGTATGGGTGTTTGAGACTCCTTGACTTGCTGTCCACCCAAAATTTGTTACAGTGATCGACCTCGGCCACCCCACAGTCTACATCTGACCGATGTCGGTTCCCATGCGCCTGTCCCTGACTACCAACCTACCATCGTCGGTGTCCTCATTCTGTCAATGTCGGTCCTCCTGATCGACATCGGTCTTACTTACTACCGACGTCGGTCCTCCTGACCGACGTCAGACTTACCTTGCCCGACACTGCCAGCTTCAGTTTGCACATGACCGACATCGGCACCTGTTTGTTCGACGTCGGTTCCTCCTGACCGACGTCGGTATCTGTGTTTGCCTGTGAGTGATGACTTTTTACCTGCGAGCTCTTTTGAATCAATCTCCATGTCCAAACTGCCCTTGCTCAGAAGTATCTAGCCCATCCACTATTTTCCTAGTCTGCCATCTCCTCCAAAAACACCAAGGCTTTCCAGTTCTTAAGCCTGTCAAATATATCTGTCTTCTGCTTAAAAACATGCATCTCCTTCCTGCTCATGTGACCAAGCCTACGAAGCCACATCTCTGCAACAAAAGAAGAATCAGTAATATAAACAAGTAGATAAAGAGTACCTATTTTCTTACCACCAGCTAATTCAAGTGCTACCGCTGTGAGAGTTCTTATGCATCTCTCATCACCCAATCTTTCTGAAGAAATTAGCCATATCTCCAAACCTGGGACCTGCATGACCTTCCTCAACCCCTGTGTGTTAGCCGCCTGCAATTTTAGCTTCACTTCCCCTTTGCCAATTCTTTGGCAAGGCTCACCAGCTCCTCTACATAGGGCTACATGGAAAGAGGCAACCGAATCTTTTATCCAAGATTCAACTTTATCCAAGAAACCTCCTAGAGCATCCTGTGCAACAACACCTGCAACATCTACTTCTTCAATTTCTTCATGCTGATCTGCTACCAACCAACAATTTGCTTTTACCTGCTCTTTCTTTCCATGGGACCTTAAGTGACCATCTGTGCTTTTCAACTCCTCCATCCTTAGCTTACTTTGATCTGTCGTTGCTCTACTCCCACTCGATCAGAAACCCCTGAGAGTGACCTGTAACCAAAACACAAAACCTGCTTCCTGCAACCTTAGCTCTAATACCACTTGTCAGGATGCGAAACACCGAAAGCATACAATTGATTACCAAATACCAAACAACTTAATATGCAGAAATAACCAGAATCAACAAGTAACTAGAATTCAGAAAAACACAACATATGAGAGACAATACACAACTTGTATTAATAACTCTTTCAGAAGGAAATACAACAAAGAAGACTGCGATAGTTCTTCTTCCTTACACACCTCTAGGGCTCACACACCTCTAGATGATAAACAGTAAATCTTCCCTCAAAGCTCTCTCTCCTAGGTCCCAACACCCAACTCAAACACAGAGTTGGTGTTCACCTTATACCTGTGCTCCACGCACACCACAAGTGCTCCATGCACTCCACAAGTACTCAAATGTACTTCAAGTAGATCTCTCCTGAACCTGCAACAACCTGCACCTCAATAGACCTTACTTATGGAAGGAACAACCATGCCTTCCCTGAGCTCTCCATTTACTCCACATACATACCAATGAGTACACACCGTACTCCAAGTAGATCCTGCCTGATCCTGCTCCCTGTTGTGTTGCTGTCCTATCTGATCTCTAACTTACAGATCAATACTTGGTTCTGCACACCTGTGAACCTTGACCTTGCACACGCACACACCTGCAGATCAACGATCTTACTTACCATGTAGATCTCCTATAAGGGCCATGCTCACCTAATGACCAAGATCATACATACCTGAAGAATCCAGCTGACTCTCCAATCCAGCACTAACACACCTGGTACTATGGCACTAAGAGGAATGCACCATTACTCTACCTCACACACCGAAGGAGCTTATAATTATGCTCTCTTACTCCCTAGCACAAGTTTCCAATACAACCATGAGTTTATTATATAGATCTCATCAAACAATAATTAGACATCTAATTACAATAATTAGATCCGTAGCTATGAGTCTAAAATTAGCACTCATCATGCAAACACTTGGTTCGTCAACCAACTGCCCGTAATAAACTCGCAGTCGAACCACACAGGCGACCGACGTCGGTCCCTGTCTGCCTGGAGGTGACCGACGTCGGCCGATCACTGACCGACGTCGGCTGATCAGACCGACCCCAGTTTCTCTGCAACTCAGCAACCCTCAGCAACCTCCTCCCCTGTTTGCATCAGTGAAGCTTTTAGCTCCACAACCTAACACATGGAATGGAAGTGGTAATTTATATATCTTATGTCATAGAATACAATAGTAAAAGGTTCTATGGTAAGCATGTTCGTGGTATAAATTTTAAACGTGTATTTATTTCTCAAATAGGCATCGAGTACTTCTTTTTATTTTTTCAAATTGAGAAAATAATTGTGATAAATAAATGACACATGAAATTAATTCATATGACACTTGTAGGTAGCATTCATGGAATGGAAGTGGTAATTTATATGATCTTATGTCATATAATACCATAGTAAAAGGTTTTATGGTAAGCATGTTCATGGAATTAATTTTAAATGTGTTTTTATTTCTCAAATGGACATCAAGTACTTTTTTTTTGTCAAATTGAGAAAATAGTTATGATAAATAAATGACACATGAAATAATTCATATGACACTTGTAGGTAGAGTTCCTAGAATGGAAGTGGTAATTTATATGATCTTATGTCATAGAATACCATAGTAAAAGGTTTTATGGTAACTATATTTAAAATTAACATAATATAAATGAATCATTTAGACCATGAAGTTCTCTATTTTCCCAAATGGGTTTTTTTACCTAAAAATATTATGTATAGAGTGTGTGATTGTGTGTGTACTATTTTTATTTTTTGATATAGTTTGAAGTTTTGTTAGCATAGGTTATCTTTCACAAGTTTATCATTTTATTTTATTAATTTATTATCAAAGTTAAGGTTTATTATTTTTTTAAATAGTTATGGTAGTTTGGCCTTATGATAATTTTTTTCTTAAATGAAATATTTGCATAAGATAATATTTTATTTAAAGGAAAATGATTAAAAGCACATGAATAAAGATAGACAAATTTAATGTCCAATATTTTTGGTTATGGAAGATATTATTGTAGATAAATATTAGTGGGTTGTTTTAATAGGAAAATAACCCACGTGTATGAAGGCATAAGATTGGGAAAATATGGATAGGAAGGCAAACAGTTCTTAGAATATATAAGTATGTGTATATCAAACTTAGTGTTGTTGAATGTGTCTGAATAATTCACTGCTAAGGAGCATTGTACTATTATGAATAATATATTTAAATATATGTGTTTCTCTTTAGAATATGAAATTTACTATAAAGGAATATTTTGGCAGAATAAAATAGTAAATGTACAAGAATTTTTAGAGACATGGTTCAAACCAACAAGTTATTATTGGAGAAGGTTGATACATTAGAGATTTTTTTGATTCATTGATGAAGGTTTTAAGTCCTAAGAATTTTAATTGGTAAAGAAGATTAACAAGTTTGCTTTCCCTTGACTACTAAAATTATGAATTTGTGGTTCCCTATGAAAAGTGTTTAACTAGAGGGAAAATGTTGGAAATGTGTTGTATACTTTGTATGATTAAAATCCCTTATAGACTATACACCCTCCCACTATTTTTTTAGGTATGGAGTCCTTATATGTGGTTTTGGATCTGCTTGGGTGGTTTTGACATCTACTTTATGACCCATGATTTATATACCCATGGTATGTATGTATTATTTTTAAGCTCACATTTGTACCCATAATATTCTAATACTACTTGGATTTTTTCTAATTTATGTTCTTATAAATACTCAAACATGCATTATGATTAAGTAGAGCATTAAAGTATATTATTATATTGTAAATGATTGAGTTAAAGAAATAAGGAAGAAGGTTATTGTGCTAGGATGATTTTCCTAAAATGTTTCTCCCAATCTTAATTAAGAGGAAAAGCTTGGAGCTCTACAATGGGGAGATGAAGAGTCATCCTCCATTAATGGTGCTTCAATCTTTCTCCTTATAGCTCACCTTAGTCACCTTTGCATCCTTGGTTCTTATTGCTTCTATTTTTATGTGTTATAGGTGGTATTTAATTTTTTGTTTTTGTTGTGTGTTTAGTTTGCTTTGTGTTTGTACTATCTTTGGGGGTTTATCTATTATCTAAACTGGAACACACGGTTGTCATGCATGTCTTTCCCTGATCATTTCTCCCATGGCTTTTGGGTTTTAAAAGGGGCATGTATTAATTGTATGTTTATGGAAGCCCTCATATTTTATGGGTTTAAGCATGCCTAAAAGGGGAAGCATGGTTATTTTAATGAATCAATTGATGTTGCACGGGGTGATAAGGGTTGAAATCATAAGAGCAGTGGCTCTATCTCAGCTCAAGTGGAATTTGAAGTGACTGGGCCTCCAAAATGAATGTTAAATGAAACCTTGTGGTATGAGGAAGTGACAAGGCACTTAGAAGGAACAAAATTTATGGTGAGCAGGGAGGACTATGGTGAGTAGTAGTTAAGGAAAGGCCAAATCGATAAGCTTCCTAGACATCTCAAAACCCTTACCATCACTTTGAATGTATAAATGGAATTTGAATTTTATCAAGAGGAAACTAGGATTAAAAATGTAGGGATTTTCTTTATTTATTTAAATAAAAATACACTCCCTTCTAGGAATTTTTCTTTGATAATTGGCTAAATTATATTTGGGGCAAAATACTGGGTTTGTAGATTAGTTTTTATAGGATGTTACAGACATGGGTTTTCATGATTTTGTTTAAAAACTCTAACATGAAACATAGGTAAATTAGTAAGCCCTTATGGAATGTCAGCCAATCAATTTTTAGAGTTATCCCTTGAAACCCAGAAATGGACTGGAATGACCTTGTTTTCAAAACTTCTCCCAAATGGGTCAATATTGAGGGAGTGTCGATTCAGTGATGGAATTTCATTTTGTAGGCACTAAAACCCCCCAGTGAATTTTTGTAAATTGAGGATACTAAAAGATCCCTTTCACATATGAATGATAGGGTTTTAATTTCTTTAGAGCCCCTAAATTTTTTCCCAAAATCACTCAACTTTAAAAATAAAGGGAAATCTCACACTTGTGCTCTTAGAGGTCTAGGTGGATTGAATGCCTACTTCTTTTGTAAAAAGGATGGTCATCTTAGGAAAAATTGTCTACTATTGGTTGATAAAAGTAATATCCCTAATAGATAGCAAAAGAAGGACACCACAAAAGATGAGACTATGTTGGATAACTTATAGGTGCATGAGAATCCTTTGTTCACATGTGTACCATTGAAAGATAGTGCCTCCTCTATTGAGGTTGTTGACACACACGGACCGAAAACTCAAGGTGAACATGGCTTGGTGGCCCCCCTTATCTCTTAAGTGCATACTCTACTATAGCCTAATGGTGATAATCCCTTCCCAGACCTAGTTGATTGCCTCCCTAATAGCTTGGATGATGCTTTTTTGGAGAAAAATCTTTTGAGGACTATTCCTTAGAGGAATATGTGGTTGTCCTTAATGAGGTCCTTGTTTAGGAAAATGTTTCACCCACTACCGTACCTATAAAATTACCAGATAGGCCTTTTAGTGATGTAATATTGATGGTTGTCTCTCTGGAGAAAGAGGATTATGGTCTTCCCATGAGTGAGATGGAGATTTTAGATGAAGATACTTTAGAAAATAGGAAATATATATGGGTGGACAATTGGATGTGCAAAGTGGGAGGTAAAATACTTAAAATAGACTTGAGCCCAGTTTGGGTTGAATGTGCCATGCCCAAGGAGAAAAAAAAGTTGGCTAAATAGTTTCATCACGATGTGTAGAAACTCGAATCTAAAAAGAAGGGCATGGACACTAAAGTTATAGGAGTGTTTAAATAGGTTGTACAATAGTGGATATAAGCCTTATGGTCAATCTAATTGACCCTTGATCATTTCCCCTGGTTATTTATGTAAATTATTAGTTAGAATGTGAGGGGGATGGAATCCTTGAATAAAAAACTAGTGGTAAGGTAGTTCAGACTCTTGAGAGACAATCTTGATTTTATCTTCTTGCAAGAAGTGAAGGCTTTTGGTACTCAATTATTCCTGGTCTTGAACTTTATCTGGCCTAATGCTCCTCAATTTTATACTAATCATCATAGATTTAAAGGGTGGGCCTCTATCCTGATTATCCCTATATGGAAAGATTACATTATTGACCATGGTGTATCTCCCTGCAACAGAGCAATTTGGGTTTTGATAGAATCTCAGAACCAAACCTTTCACCTACGTAACATATATGCCCCTAATGATTGTAGGGAGAGAGATAAATTGTGGAATTGGTTATCCATCAATATTAAAAATGTCCCTTGGATATTTGGAAGAGATTTCAACATGGTGGAGGATAAAGAGGACAAAATTGGAGGTGATCACCTTGCATGGAAAGGTAATGATCTCTTTTTTTGGTCTAAGTTCAAAAGAATTCATAGAATTGAAGATCCTCTCTTGAAGGGTAAGAGCCTTAGTAGAGGAATTTGGTATACTTGGTATAATAATCAAAGTAGTAACAAAAGACATTACTCAAAGTTGGACAGATTTTATTTAAACATAGGTTTATTGGCAGTTGATACAGTCATGAATGGTAATGTGGTGACTATGTTACCCTTTACTATGTCTAATAACCACCCTATTGAAATGAAACTCTCAATGGTCATAGAGGATAAGAAAGATTCATCAAAGTTTAAAGGGCTATATAAGTTCAATGTCTTACATCTGGCTAACAGGGTATGTTTGGAGGGTCTACAAGCTTCCTAGAATATTGGTAAATCTATTTATAACTCTAGCTTCAAAGTTAACCATTGGAATTTTAGTATGAATATTATCAAAAAATTTGCAAGGACTTATAGACATATCAAAGCTAGAAAATATATAAAACTTGCAAGGGATATTTAAGAGAAGTTAATTCAATTAGAAGGCTTACTGCAACTTGACCTAACCAATGAAGCTCTTCTTGAAGAGCTTAACCTATTGAAATAACAAGATTACTAGACATATTAGGACATTGTTAGAGGGGCACAGATTTGATCCAAGCTAACTTGGCTTAAACTCAAACATAGAGGGTCCAAATTTTTATTCAAATTTTTGAAAATTAAACATATTAAAATTAATATTAAATAAATTGAAGTCAATGGGTAGATTGTACAGGATGCTACTAGTATAAAAGGAGCCTTTTTTGAGTTATGTTCTAACCTTTTCCACTTCGATGGGTCCAATGAATGTATTGAACAAAACAAAGCCTTATGTGAGGCATGCATTCCTAAGAAGGTTTCATAGCCTAAGGCCTCTTTTCTGGAGGCTATTATCTCACTTGATGAAGTCAGAAATATTATTGATTCATTAAAATATGATAAGGCACTTGGGTTAGATGGATTCCTTTTATAATTATACAAAGTCAATAAGAAATGGATTGCCAAAAACTCTTTGGAGATATTCAATGAGGTCATTGCTTCTGGAACACTTGGCCTAGACATTAATGGAGGGGTGATCAAGCTTATCTTGAAGGATGGTAACACGTCATTAGTTAATAATTAGTGACCAATTACCCTCCTTAATGTCTCCTAAAATATTCTAGAAAAAACCCTTGAAAGGAGACTATCTTTGCTTTTACCCTCTATTATCTCAAAGACTTAGACTGGATTTGTTGAAGGGAGATACATTTTAGATATGTTAATCACCATCTAGGAAGGTATATACTAGACAAGAGATTTGAACCAAGATGTTGGAATGATACTGCTTGATTTTGAGAAAGCTTATGATAGAATTGAGTGGCCCTTCAATAAGAGAATATAATGTGCCTTTGGGTTTTAGGATAGATTATAAAAAATGGTAAATGTAATCTTCAAGGATGCTTTAGCTATCATTGAAATCAATGGTGACCTAATAGACTCCCTCATACTTAAATGTTCTATAAGGCAAGGATGCACTTTTAGCCCATCACTATTTGTTTTGGCAATAGATGCACTGCATTACCTTCTTAGGTTCTCAAACATTAGGCCTCTGGTTAAAGGTATCTCACTCCAAAATAATGAATCTCTAATTGATGTCCTATTTTCTGATGATACATCAATATTTGTTACCTTGGAGAAAAATAATTTGGATCAGGTTGCAAAGAGGATTGATATCTACTACTCTACCTCTGGTTTTAAAGTTGCAATGTATAAATCATACATTTTAGGGTGGAATGATCAACCACCTGATTGGCTGGAAAATTTTGGATGGAAATGGAAAGGACTAGATGAGATGGTTAGATACCTATGGATTCTATTTTAGATAACCTAATCCTTCAATAGTATGTGGGAATGGGTCTTTGATAAAATAAATAAGAAAATTGGCAAATGGCAGGGCCACCTGCTATCTTTACCTAGTAGGATCCAAGTATGCCAAAAAATTATTTCTTCATACAGTACATAATATGACTCTTACTAGCTATTTGATAAAACACAAGTCAATATGCTCCACAAAATTATAAGAGACTTCCTATGGTCAAATGGGAAAGAGGATAAGAAAAGGCATGCAGTTTTATGGTAATTCTACTTGAAATGTAAAAGCATTGGTGGACTGGGATTAAAGGATCTTCAATTGCAAGGAATAACTTTGATAGTTAAATGGATTGTCAGAGCCTCCATTAGGAATGAGCCATAGAAAATAATTTTTAGACATAATATCTTGAGAGGCTTTCCAAAAGAGAAGCTAAACTGGAAAGGATTAAATATTGATGATCTACTCTTAGGGCCCTTCATAGTCAAAGTTGTTGAATCTCCTATATTTACAACCATTGGGTCTGTTTGGGGTTCAACCAAGCCTTTCATTGCTAAAAAATAGATCTTCAATTGGTTTGGGACTTTGTGTCAAGGTTATAGATCTATATATTGGAATTTGAGTGTCAACAGGACTCCATTGGCCCTCACCAAGGGATGCTCTGCCTTTGACTAGTACACTAAAGGATTAAGGAGGTTTAAGGATATCTAGTCCAATGGGGGTTGGGCTTCATGTTCAAAGCTCAAAGACAAATTCAATTCTTGTATTCTTAGTGAATAATGTTCACCTTAATCCAAACATCTCTCAAAGAAAAAAATAAGGTGGTGTTTATGGAAGATGAGGATAAGTTTTGGGTTAGTGTGAAGTGGAAAAAAGGCCTGCCTCTACTTGAGTATTCAACTCAGATGCTTTACAAGCAACTTTCCTTTTCCAATGTCCTCTACCTCACCCTCAATCATATTTGGTATGTGATTGATATTTTGCATGTTTGGTCCTTCAAATTTGATGTGATTTGGTCCTCTTGTCTTGAACCCAAGAAGTCTTATTTTCATTGGTTACTAATGTTTGAAAAGTTGGTTGTTGGTATTATTTTGAATAAATATGGACTTGATAATAGTCTTTGCTCCTTTTGTAGTGAAGTTGAATCTGTTGAGCATGTCTTCTATTCCTATCTATATGCTACTAAACTTTGGAAGAGATGTCTTAAGCCTTGGAATATTATATTTGGGTATGATCTTGGATGGATAAACATTGGTTTTGGATATACTTGTCCTAAGCTTAAAACCCTTTTTTCACAAATTTTGGCTTGTTTTTTGTACTGAAATTCTTTGGTTTTTGTGAAAGTAAAGGAATCTAGAGGTGTTTCAAGGTAAGGCTAGAATGCTTACTAACTTCACACTTGAAGTCATCCTTCATTTTTTATCCTTACATATTTTCATCTAGTTGAAAATTCCATAGGACCAGCTTGAGAAGTTTCTAAGGACAAGTTTTCTCAAGATTACATCAGACTACTTGCTTGATTCAAGAGGTTACCCTAGATTGATCCTGCATCTAGACTAGGTTGTGTCCCACCCATTAGCTGAGGTCAAATTTTTTGAGTTTGAATGGGATTACATCAAAGATGCCTATTTTGACCAGGTTGATAATCCAGTGAAGGAATGGATCACTTTGTCCAAGTCTAACAATAATGGCTTGGTGAATGGGTGGCTATAAATGAGAGTGCTCTATAGGATTTCCACAATGAAGAGCATGGTAGTTATATTATTATGGATACCATGGAAGCTTTCACTCCATTTGACCCAAATATTTTTTTATAAACTGGGGATGAGAATGCATTAGTAGGTCCTTTTCTAGATGTGTCTACTCAGGTAGTGTAAGAAGAAGTTTAGAAACATATTGATGATAAGATCAATACCTTCTCTAGAAAGCTGGAGAAGATGATCGAAGGTGGTGGCTCAATGGACATTAAAGATGTCCTTAATTATGTGAAGTATACTATATGAAAGGACTTTTGGATAAAGTCAACCACTACCCTGCTAAGTTGAGCTCAAGATATAATCGAGTAGGAAATGCTAGTGATAAAATCTCTTTAGAGGGGCATGCTTCGACTGGCTCAGATGGAGGTTGTGATGAAGAAGGTGTTGGACCCATATCTTTTATCCTATAACTTATGGGGTGGCCTATGTTTATTGTATGGTATTTATTTCTATTGGATTGATGCTACTATTGATGTTTTTCCATTGGCTGCCTGTTCGGAACCATTTTTTTTTATACTATTGGTGTTATTTCATTGACTACCTATTTGGCACCATTTTTATTAATACCTCTCTTTTATTTTTTATAGGCTTCTTGGTTGGATCTACTTTTATATTGAACCATTGATTACTATGACTGTTGGTGGGGGATGCCCCACAACTGCTTTTTGTTTTACTAGATACTATGTATATTTTTGGAATCTATGATACAAATATTAGTAATCATTATTCAATATAAAAAAATGATTCTCCCAATTGAAAATATCACACCCACATACATAATGTGTGTGTGTGTGCATGTGTGTACACACATGCATGTACGTGCACTAGTTTATTTTCTATTATAGTTTAATATTTTTTTAGGATTACTTTTCCTATGTATATTTATTTATTTATTCTCTTAACATTGGATCTAACACTCAAATACCATTACCCACAAGAAAATGTGTATTGCTAATTTTTATACTATATTAAGCATTTATATTTATTTATACATAGAATATATATGAAAATGATTATGTAACTTATTATGCATGTGTGAAGAAGACATTATTATATTGTAGGAAATTCCTTACCTATTTAGATAAATAAATGGAATAATTAGTTTTATCATACCTTGTTCTCTTTTATCATGCACTTTACCTTTGTAACCCATCTTTAACACACATCTCAATCCAAACATATATTTCTCTAGCTTGCTTTGTGTGAGAATGTGTTTCTATTTTTTTTTTTAAATAACTAATGTCGCATTGGTTTTTTGCCTTTTTATAGTGGGTTTGTTTCTCAAAATGTAAAGTTTGGTTTTCCATTATATCTAAAATCTAGTGGATCTAACACTAAAGCTATGCATATCTGATTGAGTATATTATCATAAACCTACTAGAGTGAAGCTTATTTTCCTAATATTTTATAAATTTCATCTATTTCATCATCATTTTATTTATTTTATTCTTTGGTAGTGCAAAATTATCTAAACTAAAATTTTGTTTCTTGTTATAATTTATTTGGTTTACTAAAATTATTTGATACATGTCACAAAAAATACTAATAAGGTTAAACCATTTTACAAAGTTGGTTTAAATTATTTTATTCTTGTCTAAATGGCATTTTCATGAATGATGTTTTTTCATCTATGAAAATTGGAGGGTACTATACCCATACCATGAATCCAAGGTTTCTCATAAAAAAATATTGTAATTTACATCATTGGGTTTGACATGGCACAAGGTTTCTAATGTTTTTATCCCAAGAGATAAGTTTAATTTTATTGTATGAATGACCATTTATTTTATATTTTAAAACCATTTAATAATAATTTTTGATCTATCCAAGTCATTTCTACCAATACTTATTTGTTGAGAAAGTTTTAACTACAAATATTTAACCCCAAACCATTATCCCAAGGTACCCACTTGATTTTATGGTTTTTTCAAACACTTGGGATTAAAACAAAGGTAGTTTTCTATCCAAAAAAATATTTTTAAGTAATTTTATTTTATTTTAATGTAAGTGTTATGCCATAATATTTTAGGTGAACAACAATTGTTGAAAAGTTATGGGATTGAGTATCACCAGGTAGAACAATTTCCTCATATGTTTTGTAGATAATATCATTATGGAAGGTTGATATTCTTGGTAACTCAAGGATATATATATATATATATATATATATATATATTCTAAATTTTACCTATAATGTCATTATATTTTTCCATGTGCACTTTGAGACTAGGAGCTGGTGGGAGATTTTTGGGAATACTTTAATTATTCAATACTTGAGAGTGGATACCATTTTTTGAGCTCCAACTCTCCTTTAAAATGTATGATTCACATCATAATATATCATCATGAATTGTAAAATTTCTATGTTAGAGGTAGATATACTCAAATGAGACTTTGTCAACATTTGAATCATTTATAAAATAAATAGGGCTTGACTTATCTAAAAATTTAGGTGCACTATGTGAATCACAAAAACTTGGGCCATTTTAAAAATAGTTACAAGAAACCTTAGGCTCAAATTCAGTTTGTAAAAAATAAATGATAAATCAAGTAGGGTTTGAAGGTTTAGTAAAGAATTTAAGGATAGAAACGATTCAAGAGCACGATCCCTTAAGATTTTATGCAATGATTGCATAAGAATTATATCATTGTGAACAAAAGTATTATATGAAACATAAATGATAAAAAATGTAAACAACGGTCACCACTTCAACTATAGATTATAGTATCTGGTTACCCTAAAATTTTAGAATAGGATTAATACTTAGAATATTTATTGAAAGCATAACATCTAGTGCATGTTTATGAAGAACCCCCTATGAATCAACACCAATACCAAAATTTAAATCACTATTTTTATTTTTATATAATGAAATATTATCCTTAAGAGTATATCTTAAATCAATATTAGATAATGGGCTGTTATTATCTGATATAAGAGCATCCTAGGTGAATTAATAATCTTACATCGAATAAAATGAGATAGGTTTTGGGGTAAAAAAATAAAGGACATTTATAACACATCCACATAATAGTAAGATTCATATTTGGATTCCCCTTGAAAATTTATTCAATGTAAAAAAATTCATCTCATTTTGAGTCTGTATGGAAAAGTTATGGCCTCTTAAAGTTTCTAGATTTTTAAAAGCCTATGTGTCATGCCCATGGAAGAATGTATGTACATGGGTTTTTGAAACTAAGTCTTCCTTATGCTTTTGATATTAGTGTGCATAATGTCTTGCATATGGAATTTTTTTGTGCGTGATAAGTGTCGTGTATTATTTTTAGGGTACATGGGATGTTCTAAGGGGAAAAATGTGTATATGCAAGGCTCTATGCTTGTGGTTTCATGCATGTGAGGTTTAGATGCTTGTATGATGTTTCATGTACAGATATATGCATGAAAGTGAAAATTTGCACATCAAACCATCATATTTTACTATAAATCCCATAGGATAGAAATATACACATGGCTCTTTATCGTTGGTTGCATGGGTTTTCCTTAAAGTGTGTACATGAATAAAGCCTATATAAATATGTGTTAAGGAATTCAAAGAGGGATTATTTATTCCTCTTTAAATAAGTATATCCACCTAAAATAAAAGAGGGAAATTTTAGAGAGAGAGAGGGATTTGAGTATAATGATTGGTTTGTAAGAGCTGTGAACTCCATTGTAATAGCTTAATTGTAGCATAAATCCATAAATAGAGTGTTTTCACTAATAAACATGCAAATTTTCATTGTAATTAATGTAAAATATGATTTAAACTTATATTGTGTATGTACGAGTCTATAAGTTTCATGGTCAAGTTAGTCCTTCATTAGACTCTTTAATGTAGGAATATGGAAGTGAGAGTAGCACATAGGCATGTTCCATGGAAGGCATGAAAAGGGAAAGGATAACAATAATAAAGATACATTGATATGTATTTTGGAGGCATGGGAGTAAGAATGATAAATTTGCATGTATACATGCTTATTAAATAAGAAGAGATATAAGGATAAGTATGTATCATGGAAGGTTAGAAGCTGTGAGTAGACCAAGGGTTGGAAAGACACTTGGAGGAGTTGGATGGAGAAGGGTACACAAAGACCCACATGAACAAAGGGAAGGAAAGAGGGAAATATCAGAGCTATGAGGAGGTGGATATATTATTACCTAGTCATGCATAGGTTAAAGAGAGGAGAGATTACTAGAGCTATGTGGAGGAGGATGGTTTGTGGAACAATAAGGGTTTAGAAGAGGAAGGAGTAGATTTCAAGCCTACTTAGTCACTAAAGTAGGTGGAAGGGACCATCATGGCGTTAGCCACATATCTAAAGGGTAGTTTTACCACTTATCCCTACTTGTGAGAAAGAGATCACATTTTAGTCACCTAGGGAGTTTGATGTAGGAGAATCCTAATCTATTTAGAAATCTTACATGAACAAAAAAAATTAGTCGTTTTTGGAATAAATTATAGCTTAGCTTGAGTGTGGATTACATGGTGTAGAAGTTATTGAAGATCTATAGGAATATGTGGGAGTGTTCTTATGTGAGGTAGCATGATTTAGAGTCTATGTAATTGTTAAAAAAACTCAGTTATAAAATAATGGCCAAAGTAGGAGCACACTTTAACAATAGTGTTCTAAAGTAATATCTATGTGAAAGTATTCAAGAGTAAAGACTTACATGATAATGCATGATGGATTCCAATACTTGCAGTGAGTGCTCTAAGCTAATAGTGCATGAAGTTAATGGTGTGAAATTAGTATAATTTGTTATATGCATATAAGAATGGATGGTACCTTACACACTAGAATTTGAAGGAAATTTATTTTCATCATGTAAGGAGGTTTTAATGTGCATAAATCTAGCAATTCCTTTTATTGTTGACTTTAATATTTTTTTGAGATGGAAACATCTTGATTATAAATCACATAAGATTTTGGGATGCATGGTGGCTAATCCATGGGCTTGAATGTTACAAATTAAATGGATCCCACTTAAGGAAATTATATAGAATAACATGTTAGGGTTAAAAAGCGTAGTGAGAATCATCCATAAAATAGATCTGTATAGGAGGATCATCACCTTAAAATAATAGTTGTATGGAAAGTGATAGAGAGAAAAGTTGAGTAACTTAAGAATTGTTAAGAGATAAGAGATCCACTATAAGAGGATAAAAGTGCCAAGCCATAACCCATACTCTGTAAGTTTATAACACATTATTTTATTAATGAGAAGTAGACTTTATATAATGACTATGCATGGTAGTTTTAGAAGTCGTGTGGTTTAAAACATCCCTTCAATGTGACCTATAATTATAATTGTACCATGTGGTATCAAGCCATACAATATATCTCTAAGACAAAGTAAGTGAAGTTGAGATATTGTGAGGATTCTATTTTCTACAAGAGCAAATATGGGTATAAAACAAAGTGATAGGTTGGATGCGTATAGATATATTCTATCTTATACAAAGGGTTGGGTGGAAGGTGTCATAACTAAGAAAATTGAGAAAGAGAGAAGGATTTATTTCAACTCTAGAATAGAAGTTTAGTAGAATGTGTTAGGAAAAAAATAAAAGGGAAGAAGAGGAATTGACATACATGAAATTTGAGGTAGATGACAAAAAGATATGAGTTGTTATAAATCACATTTTTTTGGGTGGATAAAAAGGAAGAGAAATAATAGTTATGAGGAATAAGTCTGCAAATGGATTGGAGTGTAAGTTTTAGTTAAGAAGAGATTTCCAATAGAGAAAATAAGATGAAGGATATAACAAGAGAGTAACTATGAACTATTTTGAGGAGTAAAAAGATTTGAATATGCTTTGAGCAAGCCATGAAAGGTGAAAAGGTAGCCAAAAACTATCTTTAAAAGATAGTAGATAAGAAATGAAAACTACATGTTATCATGAAGAGGGGAGGATTTTGAAACAAGCAATTTGTAGAATTGAATACCATGGTGAAGGCCATAGAGGAGAGAATAGTAGCTAAGGAGAAAATAATGAGAGAGGGAAAATATATTAAAGAGATATTGTAGAGTGATGAAGAATGAGCCTAGAAAGGTGTAATAAAAGGTGAGCATCCTAGAAGAGGAATGAAAACCATGGAAGAGGAGGAATATGAGGAATTAGATTATTTCCTCATAGAAGAAGAGGATAAATGGGATGAAGTAAGTGTAGTATATTATTTCCTAGGAGAAGGATATAATATGTATGACTTAGAAAAGAAAAAGTAGTCAATTGAATAATATATCCTCTTAAGAGAAGATGAAGAAGGAATAAAGATAGAATGAGTAGAGTGCATCCATGATTTTGAGGTTACACAAGAAGAATCACAAGTAAGAGCAACACACATGAATGGAAGAGAAGTTGAAATAAAATTTGACATCCTTCATCAATACCCCATATATGATGAAGGAGGTGAGATTTATATTATCAAAAGAGAAGCATGGGAGTTGTTGGAACATGTCATGAAGGTAGAATGAAAATAAGTGACAAATATCCTTATGGGAGAATACATTAAGATAATAGACAAATGAGTTGGAGGAATTAAAATAACATGCCTAAAAATATTGAGAATAATTAAGAAAATTTAAGGGCTAAGTATGAATAAGAATAATTCATCTTCATGTAAGAGGATTTGGAAAGAAAAGATAAGAGAAATAGAGAGAGAAAATAATGTCTTTTAAAGGACAAAAGTGATGGTAGAGAATACAAAGTGAAGAAGAAGCAAAATTTATTTATTTTCTAGGCATGAGTCTAATGCCTAAATAAATATGAATGAATAGAAGAAGTCAACCTACAACTGAGTTATACCGAAGAAAAAATAATGATGCAAATATAGATAGAAAAAATGATGTGCATAAAGGTAATGGGATTTGTATACAAGGGAGTAGTTGTAGTGGTGCATGAGAAATGGAGATCCTCCTAAGAGAGGATAAAAGGAGAGAAGATAAAGAGGAATAAAAAGAGATAAATTAGGAGAAATAAGGGAAAATGATTACACTTGTAGGAGTATGTGAAAAAAATAAGCAGCTGATCCAAATATCAACTTGTAAATGTGGAGACGATGAGGTGAAGAAAGGAAGAAAAGAAGGAAAAGGAAACAAGGAGGAGGAGCATATAACTATTATATCAGCTTATATATGTGAAAAGTTGGAGAATAAGATAAAAAGGGTGCCCTTGAAGGAAGCATCTATAGGTAATTTTAGGTTTGATAAATTTAATCTTGTTTTTTTTAATTGTCTATATACAGGTGTGGTAGATAAAGGAGAGGAGGCACTAGGGAAGGCCTTTCATAATGGAGATAATGAGATATTTGTCCTCATAGGTATTGAAGAATTTGAAGATATAAAATATCTCTTTGAATCCCTTATGAGAAGTAAAGTTGGTTGTAGAGACCATATATCAATGGAGGTGGGAAAGTTTATTGAAACTATAAGTAGCTAAGGTATAAGAAAATGTAGTCAAAATAATGATAGAGGAACTACAAACTAGAGAAAATTCTTGGGTTTAGGGTCTAATAACATACTATACAAACTATTATAAAACCCATGATGGGTTTTTAAGGAGGATAACTTGGGTGGGTCTATGCCCCCAAGAAAATGTCAAAACATAGGGAATAATATAAAGAGTACCACATAGATGTATCTCATGGAATGCATGGATATGAAATCAAGTGGAAATAAACTATATATATGAGCTAAGGAAAATAATAATGAGGATAAAATGGTGAAGGTTCACATAAAATGAGAGAAGTGGTATGGTGTGCAAAAATACATACAATAATAAATGTTACAAACACTGGGTGGAGCTAGACATATACCCATGAGATAAATAAGATGGAAGAATAAAGAAGGAGCCAATGGGTAGAGGTGTAAATATTATGCCCAAGAAAATGGTAGAACTATCTTCAAAACTAGTGATAAAGGCTAGGTAGTGGAAGATTGTTTGGATATTAGCAAGTAGTTGAAAATGGAGAATAAAATCACATGAGTCAGCTAAAGAACCTAGTTTGTTGGAAGGGGAAACTATGGCTACTAATATTCATGGAAAAAAGAGAGTATTTTTTGCTTACTCATTCCTTGTGAGTAGTATCTCAATTTTTTCTTACCTAGGGAGTCTACTATAATAATATCCCAGGTGAACTAGGAATCATGTATCAACCAAAAAGAGATAGGTTTTGAGGTAGAATATTAAAGGACATTTAGAACACCTCCAAATCATAATAAGATTGCATATTTGGATTCCTCTTTAAAAGTTATACACTTAAAAAAATGACATCTCATTTTGATTTAGTATGCAAAAGGTATGGTCTTCATAAGTTTACATATTTTTTGAATCATATGCATCATGTGTCTCAAAGAACTTAAGTTCATGGGTTTTTGTGAACATGCGTTTGTGCACATGATTATTCCTTGTGTTTTTATATTAGTGCACATTATGTCTTGTGTGCATGATTTTATGTGTAATTTTTTGTGTGTGAAAGTGTTTTAGTGAATTTCTTAATTATTATTGGGAAAGAGGAAAAGAAGAAACTAAATATAGGTATGGTTGAAAACCTATTTAATAGTATGCACATTGAATCAAAAGATTATGAAGAGATCCTTTTTGGCTTGGGAGGATGACCTACAGATAAGAAAGCACTAAAGCAAAAATATTTGTTAGATAAATAGTTGGGTAGACTGTCTAGTGATAGCTAGATCCCATAAGTGAGAACTTCCTTAGGGGCTGTCAATCCACATGTTTTAGGTAATTGAGCTTATAAAAAAAATAAGAAAGTAGTTGCATCAATGAATCAAAAGGTACTAAAATTGAATACAATAATGCTTGCCAAAAATTATGCTAAAATGATTAAATTAGTGACAAACTAATTAATATTAGTGATAAAGGGTTGGGGTGCACTTCAAAAATTCAAAAAGGGGTCTATGACCAAGCAAGAACATAGAAAATTAGGTTTGATTAGGTATAGGTGGGTGAAAGTAACTTGTTGGTTTTCAATGCCATAATGATTGTCAATAGTTAGGATGATCATTGGAGGTCAAGGTGATTGTTGATGGTTGAGTAGACCATCGATGTTTGAGTCAATTATCAATGGTTACTATGTGAGGATCTAGGTTGGTAATTTCACTAATTGATGAGATCTAGAAAATGGATTCTGAGAGATGGGTAAGACCTAGGTTGATTATGAAATGGAAATAAAGTAGAAGAATATTAAGAAATAAGTACTTGTCTTACTAGAATTTGATCAGGTAGATGGTTGAGGTAGTTGATATGTGAGTGGAATATAGCTTGATTCTGGTAGAGTAACGATACCTAAAGGCTTGGTGGAGAGGTGGTGGAAAATTGACTCTATAATATGATTGTTGGATTGATAGATTGTTAGAAGGTGATTTAACTTATAAAAAGAAACTCTTGGATAAACAAGCTCTTGATAACAATTACATGTGTATTTCTCCTTCAAGATCCTCTCTTCTTATATGCAAGGAAAGAGAGTTGTAACAACATATGAACTAGGCCTTCTAAAATTACCTCATCCATGTAATAGCTCACAACAATATTTAGATGAGATATAATTAGAAAATCAAGGTCGATGGTTTACATGATTTTGGTTAAAGAGGTGCACCTTGACCATCGTTGGTTAGCTTGACCATAGACAATTGGGTGCCAAAGGGTAAAAAGATGTAATAGGTTAGGTTAAGCTAGTTGATCCAAACTGACTGTAGGTTAGCTCTGTTAGGGGTTAGGAGGTCGAAAGGTGATACTAGTCCCAAGGGGGACCTAAGGTAGTCTAAGAGGTATCATGACATTCAGAATCATGGTGTGTATCTTTTTGGTGTCTACATTTTGACCCTTTTTGTTGTCTTTTGGAATCAACCAGCTACAAAACAAAAATTGATATTGGTTAAAGGTATAGTTGTTTGCCTTGGGAATGGGAGGATGTGTTCTACCTCAAACTGAGAGGTGATGAGGTAAAGTAGAATTGGGTGTGGGTTTGAAAATGTGGATGAAGGTAGAATGTCATGATGGTGGGTAATAGGTTGGGCACTAAAGTGAAAGTAAGCATGCAAAGTAAGACAAAAGGTATGAGAGCCAAGATCATGAAAAGACTAGGTTGCCATGGTTGATAACAATAAACGTTGGTGCTAAGGGACAAGTGACTAGTGTACTACATGACCACATTTAGGTGAGTTGGTTGGGTACACCTTTTAGTCTCTTAGTCAAGGTCAGTGTTTCCATGAGTATCCAAGGTAGGAAGTGCTCTCAGTGAAAACACAAATGGGTAAAGTGTTGTAGGTATTTGAGGTATGAAGTGGTCCTAAAAAGACAAAAGTGGGTCAGGTAAGCATGAAGTGGCATAAATTAAAAAAGGGTCAATGTGGAAATGTTATCATTATGGTCAAAGGATTAGGCAAAAGGTGTCTCAAAAAACATGCTAGTTGGGCTGAAATGGACCAACGATGAGGTGACGAGGTGGTCAAGGTGGGTGGAGAAGGTAATCTCCATAGGTGGGACAAACTAGGTTGGTTTTACTAAAAGGGGTTGAGCTAAGGTTTAAGTGTCAAAAAGGGGAATCTTGACCATCGATGGTCAAGGTACTCAAGGGTGACCATTGTCAATCACCTTGACTGTCGATGGTCAGGGTGAGAACCCTAAAAGTCTACAGGTTAGTTTTGTTTGAGCTATTACTATGTTAGATGATATTTGGTTGGGTTCCTATATTAATTGTATAAATATATAGGGAGCTATGGGGGTTTAGGGCCCATAAGAGACATGGCATCAATGTAGGCTTAGTTTTGCATTATTGGACCTATAAGCATATTTAAGTTCTAAGACTAGTAGGGTTATCATGGGCAAGGTTCACACAGATAGAGTTCCCTATTAGTTTTATGTGATAGATGGGGGACTTTGTTGCATTAGGTGTGGGAGGTGGGGTTCATGATGTGGAGTGGTTCAAGGGTGCACTGGGTGCACTAGTGATAGGAAATATCACATGGAGGCCATTCTTCCAATTTTTGATATGGCTAGGGTACACGAGATAGACACTTTCCCTCTAGAGTTACATATGGATACTCAATAGGCAAGATGGAGAGGTGGAGTTAATTCCATTTGATAGGGTATGTTTATAGTTTGATCTAGTATAGGGCATTCTAGGCATATTCCTTAGGTATAAGAGATAGGACTCATAGATCCTATTGCTAGACCCACATCTTGTTCCTACATTGTTAGATATTGCTTATGAGGAACTACTAATTAGGGCTCTAATAGATGATGTCAAGTTTGTCTATGAGTACATTGTATGGTACTAGCCCATATATGTGGCTACATCCATTGGTGAAGATGACAAAGGTGTGAGGTTGATGGACGTAGATCTATCTGGCCATGATGGACAGGCAAGGGTAGCTTTGGCCACTACATAGGGACAGGTATAGGTTTTACAAGGATAGGTGGTCACACTGTAGGGTTAGATTGTCACATTATAGGGTCAACTTGATACTATCAAAGGGGAGAGGGACCAAGTTAGGACCTCTCTAGGCTTGGGGACTTAGGAGAGGGACTCTTTGCAGTAGAGAGGAGGAGGAGCAACAATAGGACATGAAGCACCACTTGATTTTACCCCTATAACATGGTACCTAGCTATAATAGAGGATCTATAGTACTATGAGGTTATTATTTTGGCACAGTATTCAAATGAGCTCTAATGGGGTGAGTATAAGGCCAATTTAATGACACTAGGGTAGTGGGTAACATCTTTACTAGGATAGGTAGGGATAGGTGGTGAATCGGTAGTCACATCAAGTGGATAAGCACCAAGATCTAGTGTTTCTCTAGGAGGCAATGGTGCCCCTGGGGCATAGATAGAGTTGGATATGTATATGATTGTTGTATATTATTTTGATTTTGGCCTGTGATTTGATGTGGTGAGATGTACATTTTTTAGAGATATTTTTTGCTATGTACACATTATTATGATCATTGGACTTATGAGTTTATATATATATGATCTTTGCTTATACTCATGCTCATGGTTTTATGGTTGATGGTTTGATGTTGATGATTAATGCTTATGATGTGATGCTTATATGTGATCATGGATTATGCTTATGACATGATAAATCTTGAATTAGTAGAATTTAGACACGTGGTGAATAATGGTTGTTTTTGTAAATGGTTATGGATGGTATGGTTTTATGATGCTGGTCATGGTTATGGTTCTTGTTATGGTTATGCTTATGATATGCTAATTTTTAATGAGTATTTTGGATTTCATTATGTTTAGACATGTTAACATTGATTTTATTACTTATGGATGTGATTATCATGTATGATATGGTAATGTAGATGGTTATGCTTATGCTTATGGTTCTTTGTTATTAATGTTTATGATAAAATGTATAAGATAGTTTAATTAACAACACTAGATGGGAGAATAGAAAATATAATCAAGAGGTGAATGCCATAATGAAAATCAACTAGTCATGATAGGATGAGCAGAGAGCATGTCATTTCTTAATTGATAAGGACTAAAACAAAACTAAAGTTGGATTGACTTAATGAACATAAGCCCTTTGAATGTTTTACATTAGCATTCATTAGTTGGCTAAACAAGTGTCTTGACCACATAATGTTAAGTAAGTTCAAAAATACCTTGCATATAGTGGAAAAGGAGAGATGGGTGGAAATGAAACCTTCTTGTGAGACTAGCTTGCTTTTTCTATAGGTATCCAAAGAACCAAGATAAATAAGCCTATGCCAAATTGTGTAGACTGATCGATGCAAGAAGTCTACTTGTAAAGGCTGATTGTGGCTTCCACCTTATCTTGTTGTTTTAAGAGCTGATTACAGTTTTCAAGCGTATGTTTCTTTTATTTTGATTGTGATAATAGGTCTTTTGTTTTATTGTTGTTTATGGAATGTTAATCGATATGATAAGCTTCTAGGAAATTACTATGCTTTTGACAAATGCTTTACTCAACCATCCTTCAAGGGAGTGGTTTAAGTTTATGTGATTTGTTTAATACTTTTGATATCTTTACTTCGAATGATAATTTCACCTTATGTTGTCGTAATTTCAGAGATGTTTTTAATAGTTGTCCTTTAAGGGAGAAGTTTGTGAATTATATGAATGACCTATGATTGCTAGTGATAGGAATTTTGTTATTTTTTTCTAATTTTTCTTGACATAGACTTGTTTAGGTTGGCTTAGTGGTTCACCTTTATCAATTCAAAACTAAAAGTATAAGAAGGTTGATTAAGTGTGAAGAGGTTTAGGTGACAACAACTATGGGAATCCAGTTTGTGAAGGTGTGGAAAGTACCATGAGAACCATTCCATGGGTAGAGCCATGATACCCATTATTTAAGATAAGGATATACTAGTGACAATTGATCACATGATTAAATTCTAATTAGTTACCGCTGAAATAGGGAGATAGAATGTGGGTAGATAGCAAGGGATGAGCTTAAGTTAGATAATAGGTGAATGTGGTCCTTCTCAATAAAAGAATGGAAGTAGATGCAAAGAATTGAGGGGTTCAAGCTCTGGGTGGCCTTCAAGAGAAGACAAGTGGTAAGTTCTTGATCCATACTTATGGGTTATGATATAAGGTTTGAGCAAATTGAAAGCAAACTTGCCCTGCTTGCTTTTCTCCATATTAGTGACATGCTAATTTTCCTTTAGGATGAGGTCTCTAATATTGAATTCCCATATTTTAAGGTGTTTTTTATAGACGCATTTGATATATTTTTGGTAGACGTGAAGATGGGTGAGGGTTTCTAGATGATGCTCATCAAGTAGCTTAAGTTGGGATAAATAGTGTTGATGATAATCATCTTCTGAAATAAGCTCTTGAAAAGATATGTGAAGAGAAGGGATTTAGACTTCAAGAGGGAAGATAGCCTCTGCTCCAAATACAAGAGAAAATGGGGTAGCACCCATAGGGGTTTTAATGCTGGTATGATATGCCCATAAGGTGAAGGGGATGTACAAATGTCAATCTTGATCAGATGCACTAACCATTTTTTATAGCTTGTTATTAGGAGTTTTGTTAGATGCTTCTTCCTATCCATTAGCTTGAGGGTGATAGGGTGAGGAGAAACTCAAATTAATGTTGAATGCATCACATAAACCTTGGACTTGTTTATTCTTAAAGTATTTACCATTATTGATGATAATTTGATGAGGAACATTGAAGCGGCAGATGATATGATGGTTGATAAAGTTGATAATCTTTTTCACTTTGGTTGAGACTAGAGGAATAACCTCTACCCACTTGGTAAAATAATCAATTATGGTGATAATTGAATGGTGTCACTATGAGGAATGAGGTTTGATTTCACCAATAAGGTTTAGACCCCATTGTGAAAAGGGCCAAAAATTAGTAGAAATGCAAAGGCTATGTCTAGGTGCATGATCCAAATTATCATGTTATTGACACTTGACACACTTTTTCACATAATCACAGTAGCCTTGGTTAAGGGTAGGATAGGAATAACTAAGATAAAGGATGTACTTAGCTAAAATGATGCCACTAAAATGACCCCCATAGACGTTGTTGTGTATTTCCTTGATAATGTGAAAGGCTTCTTGACTACATATGAAATAGAAGAGGAGGCCATTAAAGCCATGATTATAAATAATTCCTCTCATAATGGTATAGCAAGAGGTACTCTAGATAAATTCTCATCAAGAATTCCTAGAGAGGCCAGAGAGAACTATGCCAAGGTGAAGATAGTCAAAGGTCTATTGATACCAAAGGTTAGGTTGCCTCTCCTCCACACTAAAAATGGTGGGAGAATCTGGTTTGACATAGGATGTTTGGGTAAGTCCATGAATAATGATAGATAGCTTAGAGTCTAAGGGTGTGGATAATATTTATAAGGCAAGGGAAGCTATGGTGTTGACAAACTTATTGGTAGATCACGAGGTTGACTGGATGTAGTAGTGTTCAAATGATGCTAAGATTTTTTCAACTAGCTACTTGTACTATTGCAAAACATCATTCTTACACTGTTAAGAGACATTTATTTGATTGACCACAATTTGGGAGTCACCAAATATATTGATCATTTTGACTTTTAGGGCTAAGGAAATTTGAAGACCTATCACTAGGGATTCATACTCAACCATGTTATTAGTACATTCAAAATCAAGCTTGAAGGAAAAATGGATATGTTCACCATCAAAGGGGATAGAGATGATACCTGCTTCCCCACCACGTTGACATTTTTACTCATCAAAAAACATGGTGACTTGATAGATGAAATCCACTTGAGATAGGGCCATGATGGACTTATCAAATAGCTCAAGAGGAGGTTGGTTATCCTCTAAAGGTGATTTGATCAATTGGTCAGTATGAATTGCAGCTTAATTGACTTCTACTATAGGAAATCAAGATCAAAGTCTGCTAAGAGCATGATCTACTTGACCATATATTGGTTTTGGTATGTCTTGGAGTATATGTACTTGATCAAATTAGTAATGGTAATGACATAGGTTTTATGGTTAAGAAGGTAGTGGTAAATCTTGGTGGCCATGAACACTAAATCTAAGTAAAGTTTCTCAGTATGAGTATACCAATTCTCATATTCCACAAGTGTGTGGTTAATATAGTAGATAGCTTACTCTCTGTGTTATTCATCTTAGTGAGCCAACATTGCCCCTAGGGAATGATCAGTGGTAGAGATATAAAGGTAGAAAGGTTGGTCATCCTTAAGAGGGGTAAGGATAGGTGGTGACAAGAGGTACTCTTTGAGTGAATTAAAGGCCTTTTGGTAACCGTTATTCTACTTGAAAGACACATCCTTCTTCAAAAAGTGGTGGAAAGGTTGGCATTGGTTTGAAAGTTGGGAAATGAAATGACAAATGGACTAAAGCTTCCCTTGCAAGCTTCAGAGTTGCATAAGGTTGGTAGGAGGGAGAATGTCTAGGATTTCTTTGATTTTGGTGAGGTTGACTTCGATTCCATGAAGGGAGATAATGAAACCAAGAAGATTTCCTAACAAGACACTAAATTTTCACTTCTTAGGGTTGAGACAGACATGATAATAAATGAGGCATTCAAAGATGATCATGAGAATAGCCAAGCTTTCTTTTCAAAGTTTGGATTTTCTAAGAAGGTCATCCACATAGTCCTCTATAATCTTATGGATAAGGTCATGAAAAACGTAGGTCATCGCACATTGGTAGGTTACACCAGTGTTATTTAACCTAAAAGGCATGTCTTTATAGCAGAAGGTCCCCCATGGGGTGGTAAAGGTTATTTTATGCTTATCTTAAAGTGTAATAAATATCTGATTGTAACCTAAGAATCCGTTCATGAGAGATAACATCTCATGTCTAGCTATAAGATCAAAAATTTGGTCAATGTTGAGTAGAAGGAAGTCATCCTTAGGGTAGGTGAGGTTGAGGTCATGAAAGTCCACTCAAATTCATAGTCCCCCTATGGCTTTAGTGATAGGTATGACATTTGAGACCTATTGAGGGTAGTAAATGGGTTGAATAAAGTTGATAGATAGAAGACACTAGAGCTCTTCTTTGATGAGAAGGGATATGTGAGGGTGCATGCATCATATATTTTTCTTGATAGTTTTAGCATCATGATGGGTGACTATTTTATAGGTAGCAATGGAGGGGTCAATTCCAAGCATATCACTGTAAGACGAAGCAAATGCTATGATATGATCTTGGAGGAAAGAGGGGAAGTCCTAGATTTCCTCAATGTTCAACAATTGGCCTAGTTTGATAATGTAGGGATTATCTAAAGTGCCCAAGTTGATATTTGTAGTGGATTTATTCAACATGGTTGAGGTCTTGAGAGGAAGGGTTTTATGGATCGAATAATTTAGGGCACCAAAGTAGGTGAGAATAGAATCATCATCCTAACACTGAATAGTGTTAATGGTAGGAGAGTCTTCTCCTATCATCTCAAGATGGGTTAAAGGGATGGTTATGATCACCCCCTCCTTATGATAAGTTAGGGGTCTAAGGTTGATCATGTGGATGAAAAAAATTTAGGTGGGATGATGTAATCATCTTCACATGTAATTGGAGGTAAGGTCGATGAGGAAGGGGTCTCTTCTTCAACAATGGTAATGGCGGGTTGGTTATCTTTCTTATTATTAGGTAAGATGAAACCAAGTTCATGTTTCTCATGTGGTTTTATAGTTTCAATGGAGACCAAATCATGTGGGCCATGGATATATCACCCAAGACCTAAGTCTTTACAATCACACCGATGAAGGTATGTCTTGGAAAAGTTTAGTTTATTTAGGTAAGAGAAATGGCAGTGAATGGTCAAGGTGGTAGAGATGTAGTAGGATCATCAAGGGATTTTTTGAGTCCCCCATAAAAAAAATGGGTATGATAGTGGGGAGGTCTAAAGGGAATGATAGTTCTGACATTAGGGCCATGTCCTAGCTAGTTAGTAAGTTTCCCATACTCATGAGGAGTAGGGGAAGTGTCTAGGGTGAGGAGGTGATACCCCCTTAGGGAAAGGTGATAGAATGTTGATTCCAAAGGGTCTATGGTAGGAATTTGGTGTGAAGGTATAAAAGAGCTATTCAATTCCTCATTAGTAGAAGGGGATATGATATCTACTTTGGTGGTTGAAGTTTGGTTTTGGTTGTTGTGGGTATGTTAGATGGGGGTATAATGACATCATTGGGGAGATAGGTTATGTTTCATGTCGAGAAAGGACTTGGGTAAGGTTAGATGGTGATGACCTAGCCTTCATGTTCAAACTTAATGCAATGGTGGAGGGTAGAGGGAACACAACCCATGAAATGAATCCAAGGGCATCCCAACAAGATGTTGTATTGAAATGCACCTTCTGTAACATAGAATAGTTTAGGGAGTGTGTGGGTCTTACACATATATGAAGGATGATAATTCCAAAGGTAGTGGCCATGGTATCATTGAAGAAATAAAGGATGGACAAGGATTTAGACATAAAATTATTCAATAGGTTGAGTTGGATGTAGGCATGAGAGGAGATGATGTTTATGCTAGCCCCCCCATCAATCATGACCCATTTAATGAGGGTTTGGTTAATGTAAGCAGTAATAAATAGGGGAGGATCTGGGTCCTCTAGGTGGATGTAAGTTATTTTTGAATCCTTAAGGTAAAAAAGTTAGAATGAAGGGCACCGACAAAGGTAGATAAAGGTTGGGGGTCCTTGAGTTAGACCTCAATGTACTGCAAATCCTCTATTAGCAATTGGTAGTGGTGAGGAGAGGTAGTGATTAACTCATACAAGCTCATCTTTTTTGGGGTCTGATGAATTTGTTTGAGGATAACTCTCCTAATGGATTCTAAAGGGTTAGATTGGGAGGCACTTAAGATAGACACCTTGGGTTTGGTCAAGGATAGAGACGATTGGGTAAAGTTTGGTTGGGGTTCGAAGAGGGGTATGTCTAAGGAATGGACACCTCATCCTTCCCCTTATCCTTCTGCTATACTCTTATGACCATGTTCATAGTATGGATAGAAGGAAAGGTTGAGTTGAAGGATTTGTTAGATTCATCTTCACTTTAGGGTGAGAATGGAAGAGTAGGTGAATTTTGGGTAGGTATGGTTGGTGCTTCAATTCATATGGGGATCATAAGAGGTTTATTTGTAAATAGATCATCCTCATCGTAAAACTAATGGATGATGGTTTGGAGAGCTTTACAATTTTTCATATCATGGTTGGGTGTCCAATGATAAGAACACATGTGGTGGTCATTATACCAGAAAAGAATTGAAACTAGAGTTCAAAAGGTCTAATGGGAGGTAAGGCTAAATAGGAGGTTTGAAATAACCTATGGAGAATGGTCGAATAAGATTTGGCTAGATATGGTAAAGGTTTAGCCATTTTTGCTTTGGTGGTTGAGGTAGGAGGTTGTTTGGAAATAGGTTTGGTAGTAGGCAACTTAGGTAAGATGGAATGTTTGGTTGATGGCTTCAGTTTAGGAAAGGAGGTTGATGAGATAGAGGTAGAAGATCATAAGCTAGGTATCCTAGGTACTATTGGTGCAATAACGAGAAGTGTGTTAGAAAGTAGTTGTGAAGGTGTAATCAAGAGAGGTAGTAGGAATTTAGTAGAGGTAACTAGATTCCTATTCAAGGTAGAGGGATGAGGCCCTAGAATGAAGGTAAAAGTTGAGGGAGGAAAAGTTTGGGTCTTCCAGCCTTTGTGTGGCTTTACCTCTTTGGTTGCTTTGGTCTGACGTGTGGTTAGTGGGCTTAAAGGGGTTAGGTCCACTTTCATAAATGGATGGATAAGACTTGGTGTATGGAGGATACCAAGGTTTTTGGTAGATTTGGATGGGATGATAGGAGAGGGTTTGGTTACTTGGGTCTTGGCTATCTTAAGTGGTTGAGGGTTGGTTGATTTAGTGTAGGTTTTAGTTGGTTAGTTAGAGGGTTTAGTTGTTTGGGCAGATGTGGTAAGAGGTTGGTCAATGAAATGGGGGGTTGGTCTAACTGATAAAGGGTTGGAGGTTCTAATCAGGTAATATAAGGGAGGCCTAATTGCTACCATAAGGTGGCTTGATCCATGTTAGGATTAGAGAAAAATTCTAGTTTTTGTACTAGCCTAGATAAAGCTTTATAGGTTGGTTTGATTCCTTGAATGGTAGACTTGAAATATAGGGCCCTTGGTGGAGACACAGGGATGGTAAATCCATCCTCTTCCTCAATAAAAGGATACAAGGTTGAGATAGGTGGTTCCTCTACGGGAGGAGTAGGCATGGGGGTTTTCTCCTTGGGAATGATCTCTGAAGGGGAATTGGTTTGCCTAGTAGCTAAAGGTGAGGGTGAGGTAGTGGTGGTTGGTTGTTTTAGTGTATTATTTAAAAGGATAGCTAGTGGCTCCACTACCTCAATAAGTGGAGGGGGAGAAGATGATGTTTCCTTTGCTTGGGTATCTAAAGGAAGGGAATGTAATTCCACTACCTCAGTAAGTAGAGAGGGTGAGAGATAAATGGGTTGGTCAATAGGCTCCTTAACAATAAGTATGTCAAAGACCATGTTAGCTGTATGGGTTTCATGAGAGCATTCAACATTTTTGCTCTCATTCTTTGTAGGAGCATGGTTTTCGAAGGGTTTCCTGAATATACCAAGGGCTTGGTTTGATGGTGCATTGAGGTTGTCCAATATAAGCTCCCCCTTGTCAATGAGGGATTGGACAAGGCTCTTGAAAGTGTTGCACCTACTGACATCATGCCATATCACTCAGTGGAAGGCACATAGATAATTATTATTGTACCAATTAGGGATAAGATGAGAGGAGTCAAATTCTTGGGGTAGCTTGATAGGAGGAAGTTAAATGATTTTGGATTTCAATAACTCCTCTAAGATGGAAGCATAGGATTCTCCAAGTGGAGTGAATTGATTGTGGTTGTTCTAGGTTTGGTTCCTCAGATTTTACTTTGAGGAACTAGAGGAATTGGATTGGTTAACAGAAGGTGGAGGGGTTTAAGGACAACCACATTTGCGGTTCCCTTGTTCTTGGTGTTGGTATTGGGTTGGTTTCTTGACTTGGAGGAAGAAGCCTCATTGGTTTTATAGGGTGAGTTCTTGTTTTTGAGCTTAAACTTTCCTTCATTAATGGCTTGATTCTTCAACTTACATTCCATATTAAAATCTTCATCGAAGGTTAAGAAGCTTTGGACACATAGTGTGGAGGAGATATACTTGGCACATGCCTGAGTGAAAAGCTCTATGAGTTCAGGTTGAGGCAAGGAAAAGGAAAGTTGGTTAATAAGACTCCAATGAGCCACAAAATTGGCAATGGATTCATCCTCAAACTATCAGATAGAGTAGAGGTCAGTGATAGAGACTTTCTTAGAGATGTTTATCTAAAAGTGGTCCAAGAAAGTTTAAACTAGTTGGGTGAAGGAAAAAATGGAATGTTTGGCTAAGGCACTATACCAATCTAAGGTTAGACTAGCTAGAGACATGGGGAAGGTGCAGAGAAGAATGGAATCATCATAAGTGATGATATAGAGAGAATTCTTAAATTCCCTAAGACATTTTTGGGTATCTTCCTTACTTTAAAACTTAGAGAACTTGGGAAGTTCCCATTGGGGAGGATATGGCTTTATAGGTACGAATGGATGGATGGGCTCATTGCAAATTTGGTCATATGATAAGATGTTGTGAGAACCCAAAATAGATGACTCTAAGGTGGTCATATTATCCATAATCATCTTCATTAAGTATACTTAGGGTTGTGTACCTAAAGGGTTATAAGATGCATATTGCTATGGTGATTGGGAGACATATAGATAGTGGGTAAAAGGTTGGGAGCTACAACATATGGGTGAGTCGATGCCAATGGTTAGGTGTGAGACACATAAGGGTAGGTAGAGGTAGGTGGTTAGGTAGTGGGTACATGCCCTTGTATATTATGGATGTAACCAAAGGTTGGTCCAATGGGTGTTTTTTGGATAGGAATGGTAGTTAGGTAGGTGAATAATCGAAGGGTGGTGACCCTTGTGCTGATCAGTGGCAAGGTAGAGGGTATGGATACCATGAGCCTTTAAAATGGAGTGGTGGTATATGGGTTGAAGGTACTAAAGGAAGGATACTAGTGTTAGAGATAGGTACTCCTATAGTGGAGGAGTGATTGGTAGGAGTAGAAGGTATAAGGGCAGTGCTAGTTTGGGTTGGTTGGTTTTCAATGGTAGTCTCAAAGGGGTTGTTAGTTGACGAAGAGGCTTAGGTAGTTAATGGTTGAGTAGTAACCATGGAAATGGAGGTAATCTCCATGAGGTGGAGAGGCATGCCATAAAGTGGATCTACAGATGGAGCCAAAGCTAGGATATGGTAAGACATGGTTGTAAGATAATGTTTCAAGGCTATGGGACTATTATCTAGGAAAGCAACAAAATGTGCATCTCCTTGGGGAACCTCCTGAGGGAAGGTACAAATTCTTGAGGGGTGAGGAGAATCTATTGGTTTAGAGGTATAGTCCAAGGATGAAGAGGTGGAAGAGTTAGATTGGATTGGTGATAGGTTTTACTCTATAAGGTTTCTTCATTATTAGCGAGTAAGAGCCATGCGAGATAGGGGAGATAAAAATCATAAATGATGTAGGAGCATCTGGCAAGGACTAGTTGAATAAGCCTTGGATAGGCATTAACCTAAGCAATTATATAAGTTTCCCTCCAAGTTCTATTTTCAAAATATTCATAGTTTCATTGCGGAGGAGAAATAAGGCCTAAATATGTTTTGTATAGAATTATTAGCTGTCAAAAGATTTCAATAATCCTATTATTGTTGTAATCATCCACGGATGGCATGGAGTCAAGCATAGTTGAAAAATTCCATTATTAGATGAGAAGTTGAGCCTTTATAGGTTAATACAAGATTCAAGGAGATTAAAAAGGATTTGATTTCCTTTTTGATGAATCTGTTGGACCAACCATATAAAAAATTAATTGCAAGTTAGATTTGCAGAAGGGGGAGCTTTCAAATTAATAAAAGCCATTAAAGGATCTTGATTTGGCAGGGAATCAGTCAGAAAATGGCTCATTGTATGATATAAAGAAATGGAGTTGGTTGCGGAAAAGAATGAATAAACCATAATATCATTACGGGGGTCATTAGATGACCTTCATACATGGCGAGGAGAAGGATCTGAATGTGCATAGAGAAAGTAAGGTCGAAGGCTCAACCATGGCAAAGTTGGCAAGAGAAGGTTGCTATAGCATACATATTAGAGAAAGATGTAGTGATTACAAATATCGACGCTGATAAATACAAGGACCTTGTAGAAAAATATGGGGTTGGTGGATTTTCAACTTTAAAATTCTTTCCAAAGATGAATAAGGATGGTGAAGATTATGATGGTGGTCATGATTTGGATGACTTCGTTGCTTTTATTAATGAAAAGGCTGGTACAAACCGTGATGGGCAGGGCCGCCTGATATCTCTTGCTGGGAAAATTCCCAGTATGGAAGCCTTGGTAAAAGAATTTTTGAGTTCTACTGAAGATGAGTAGAAGGTTGTCTTGGCAAAATTTGAGGAGGAATTTGAGAAATTGGCTGGTACTTCTGCAAGCTTTGCAAAGGTCTATGTGAAGGTTGCCAAAAAGGCAATAGAGAAGGGTGTGAACTATGAAAAGAATGAGGTTGATCATCTGGAGTGCATTCTTAAAAAAATATATTAGTGCAGCAAAGGTAGATGAGTTCATTGTCAAGAAGAATATTCTATCATCCTTTGCATCACAGTAACAAGGCATATAAATGCTAACAGACTTCGGCTAGTGAAATATTTTATTTGATTTAGCCACGTTGAATGGGATGCTGGAGATTAACGAATTGAGAGTTAGTTTGAATAGCCCAATGGAAGGGGAAAAAGTATGTCTTTCTTCTTTTCAGCACTATTATCTTGATACGAGCCATAGAGGGTACCCCCTATATCATGGTGGAGGCATATTGAGGTTCTATTTTTTTTTTTTTTACACACCTGTCGGTTTCATTGTGTATGACACCATAAGGCCTTTAGGCGTTGCAATTGCTTTGGAGTGCTGGCATATGCAGTTTCTTGGAGTAGAATGAAATGCTTATGAAGTAAATTCTCATAAGCAAGATATTTGGGGCTAGATTTGCTCTTCTATTTGTGTTGGTTCTGACATTTTAGAATTAGAGTACAAGGATAAAAAGGGATTATGATTAATATCTCTTGAAGGAAACCTTGATAAAAATTTTGGAGATAGAATTGGCCATTGTTACATAGAATTTCATTGCATCAATTTTGGTATCAGAGCTTGAAAGCTCTTGGGATTTGGTAATTGATCATGTTTGCTAAGAAGTTGCTGCAAGGATTGGCAAAAGGATCAACAGGACAAAGCACTAGAAGACCCTATGGAGGAAAGGTATGAGTAACCTTTGATATTTGATCTGAATTTATTATGTTTGAGAAGCAAACAGGTGAAAAGGAAGTCTTAAAGCCATTAAAGCTTGACAAGAGAGAAGAGAAGCTTGGAAAGCTCAAAAGTAAGGGAACAAGTGAATGCTCAAGAGGAAGGTCCAAAGCAAGGTAAGCTTGGATTTGTGAAATTATTGATATTTGGTTAAAGTAGTGTCATATTGTAGACCAATGACTTAGTGTGAAGCTCAATAAATCCATTAAGGGGGATCAAAAGACTAGGATGCAAAAGGCCTAGGTGAGATCAAGGAGATTGTCAAAAGACTAGTCAAGGAGAAAGGCTTGGGTGAGACAAGTGGACCTAAAGGGATCAAGAGACCAAGGTGGAAAAGACTTGGGTGAAGATCTCAGAAATGGAAATGTTGCTAAGAAAAGAGCAGAGCAGTAAGATACATGAGGGCACCAAGAAAAAAACAAGCATCCAAAAGAAGAAAGGTATAAATAGTATTGAAATTGATAAAGAGATTGATAGTTTGAAAAGAGATTTAGCTAAGTTTGCAAATAGATATGAGTCTTGGATGCAGATGGCCAAGCAAGCATGGGTATGGCCAATGAGGAAGAGGTTGAAGTGGCCAATTGATCTCCTAATGAAGAGGAGAAGAAGGCAAAATGAGATTGCCATGAAGAGAGAAGCCCATAGAGGCAAGAGGATAAGAAGGTTGCCAAGAGAGCAACAAAAAGACGAAGAGATTGTGAAAAATGTTCTCATTGAGGAGAACAAGAGAAGAGAAGAAAGAAAAGATGAAGTGCCAGGAAGAGCACTTGAAAAGATAAGAGTGTTGGTGAATAGAGCACTCATAGGGACCTTGTGGTCTCTTGTTTTTATATCTAATGTTGTCTTTTCATGGGTAATTGCAGGTATGAGCAGCCTTGTGAAGGTCAAAAGAAAGGCCTTGAAGAATGAAGAGATTGGTGCAAGAGAAGACACCAAGTACACAAGTGAATGTGTAGGAGAAAGAAATTTTTTGCTGTTGTTGATAAAGAAGAAGAGATGCATTGGTTAATGCATGAAGAAGGTGTTGAGGAACCCCTACAAGCAAGAGAAGAGATAGAAGATGAAGATGACTTCCATGATGCCATTGAATGCCAAGAAGAGGCAAAAGAATAGTCAAGCATAAGGGAAGAATAAAATACAAACAATCAAGAAGCTATGCAAGTCAAAGAACTAATGGATCAGCCCATTAAGGAGGTAAAGGTGAATTATAGTATTGATTTTTCTCATCCACTTAATTATGGAACAGCTGTTGAATAGGTTGCAAAATTCCACAAGGAAGTAGTGGAAGTCCTTCATCATGCCAATGAAGAAGAGGGTATATAATACTATGATGACTTGAAAAACATTCCAATAGAACAAAGGAAGGAAACACACCTAAAGAAAGTGAATGCAATAAAGGAAACTATGAGGAAAAGTATGGCTAAACATCAAGCTATTAAAAAGGTAAAAATAAGTTCAAATTCTGATTTTGCACATGCATATAAGAGTAAGACTACTGATGTACAGATGGAGATGAAGAAGATCAATAACAAGCCTTCAAATCCAGCAATAGACCATGGCTATGTGGTACCAAAATGGCTCAAGGGATCAACAAATGTAACGAAAGACACAAAGTTGAATCAAGATGATGACTCAACCAAGAAACAAATACAAAGCATGAAGGAGGAGGTAAAATGTAAAGTGAGCAAGGCCAGCTATCAAGCAAGACAACATGAAGATGTCAAAGAGAAGAAATTGGTTGGTGAATTGAACAAGTGTCATCCTAAAGCTATGAAGAAGGTATGGATGGCTAAAGGTGAGAAAGAAAACTTCTCAAAGAATAATGAGGTAGAGCATGAGGATACAAAGATGAAAGGTAAGTCAATTGCTTGCAATGAATGGGATAATGATGTTTTTGAATCATTTAATGATCTTTTTATGGAAAATGAGGTATGGAAATTGTCTATGAGGACTAATATTCAGCAAGGAGAGAGTTCTAAATGGATGGATGATGAAAGTGGAGATGTGAAATTAGTTCACATGATTGAAGAGAGTAAGGAGACACAAGGTAAGGGTGCTTCAATTGTATTTGATGAGTATATTGAAGAAGTTGGTTTGCATAAAGACAGCTCAAGACAGGATGAGATGAAGAGTAAGGCTAGTGAAGGACAAGTAATCCTTGTGAGTGATCAACCCAAGTTTGATGAAGATGGTGAGGTAGATGAGATCTTACTAAAAGAAGAGTTGAAGATGTTGGAGGAGCTGTTTGGTCATTCAAGAGAGATGAATGAAGGTACAAGCCATGGTGAAGACACCATTGGGAAGAGTGAAACAAGACAAGAGCAAAGCAAAGAGGTCAAGACAATTTTGATCAAGGAGCAAGAATGTGAAGACAGCCAAGAGGCTTCATGGCCTAAAGATTTTGATTCTAAGGTGGCTTTGAATGTTTTGTATGCAGGTATGAAGGTTGCTAAAGTGAATGACAGACATGAGTCATTGGAGAAGCTCATGAAACAAGAAGAACAATAAGAAAATCTAGAAGACATGTATGAAGATGAAGAAGCATGGAAGCGGGAGATGGCAGCTGAGAAAGAAATGAGAAAAAGAACATATCTAAAGAGGAAGAAAAGTAAAATGAAAGATAAAGACTATTCCAAACAAAGACAAGCATTGATATTGGTAATAAGACCTTGGGATCCAAGAATATAGTGAAGACTAATGCATGGAGGAAGCATTTCATTTGAACTAAGGTTCAAATCTTTTCTACAAGGAGAGTATGATGCAGGAGCATCTAGCAAGGACTAGTTGAATAAGCCTTGGATAGGCATTAACCTAAGAAATTATATAAGTTTCCCTCCAAGTTCTATTTTCAAAATATTCATACTTTCATTACGGAGGAGAAATAAGGCCTAAATATGTTTTGTATAGAATTATTAGTTGTCAAAGGATTTCAATAATCCTATTATTATTGTAATCATCCACGGATGGCATGGAGTCAAGCATAGTTGAAAAATTCCCTTATTAGATGAGAAGTTGAGCCTTTATAGGTTAATACAAGATTCAAGGAGATTAAAAAGGATTTGATTTCCTTTTTAATGAATCCGTTGGACCAACCATATAAAAAATTAATTGCAAGTTAGATTTGCAGAAGGGGGAGCTTTCAAATTAATAAAAGCCATTAAAGGATCTTTATTTGGCAGGGAATTAGTCAGAAAATGGCTCATCGTATGATATAGAGAAACGGAGTTGGCTGTAGAAAAGAATGAATAAACCGTAATATCATTATGGGGGTCGTTGGATGACCTTCATACACGGCAAGGAGAAGGATCCGAATGTGCGTAGAGAAAGTAAGGTCGAAGGCTCAACCATGGTGAAGTTGGCAAGAGAAGGTTGCTACAACATACAGATTAGAGAAAGATGTAGTGATTACAAATATCGACGCTGATAAATACAAGGACCTTGTAGAAAAGTATGAGGTTGGTGGCTTTTCAAATTTAAAATTCTTTCCAAAGACCAATAAGGATGGTGAAGATTATGATGGTGGTCGTGATTTGGATGACTTCGTTGCTTTTATTAATGAAAAGGCTGGTACAAACCGTGATGGGCAGGGCCGCCTGACATCTCTTGCTGGGAAAATTCCCAGTATGGAAGCCCTGGTAAAAGAATTTTTGAGTTTTGCTGAAGATGAGTGGAAGGTTGTCTTGGCAAAATTCAAGGAGGAATCTGAGAAATTGGTTGGTGCTTCTGCAAGCTTTGCAAAGGTTTATGTGAAGGCTGCCAAAAAGGCAATAGAGAAGGGTGTGAACTATGCAAAGAATGAGGTTGATCGTCTAGAGCACATTCTTAAAAAATATGTTAGTGCAGCAAAGGCAGATGAGTTCATTGTCAAGAAGAATATTCTATCATCCTTTGCATCACAGTAACAGGGCATATAAATGCTAACAAACTTCAGCTAGTGGAATATTTTATTTGATTTAGCCGCATTGAATTGGATGCTGGAGATTAACAAATTGAGAGTTAGTTTTAATAGCCCAATGGAAGGGTAAAAAGTATGTCTTTCTTCTTTTTAGCACTGTTATCTTGATACGAGCCATAGAGGGTACCCCCTATATAATGGTGGAGGTATATTGAGTTTTTTTTTTTTGTTTTGTTTTTTACACACCTTTCGGTTTCATTGTGTATGACACCATAAGGCCTTTAGGCATTGCAATTGCTTTGGAGTGATGGCATATGCAGTTTCTTGGAGTAGAATGAAATGCTTATGAAGTAAATTCTCATAAGTAGGATATTTGGGGCTGGATTTGCTCTTTTGTTTGTGCTGGTTCTGACATTTTAGAATCAGAGTACAGGGATAAAAAAGTATTATGATTAATATCTCTAGAAGGAAACCTTGATAAAAATTTTGTAGATAGAATTGGCCATTGTTACATAGAATGTCAGTGCATCAATAAATAGCCTCACTACTCAAACAAAGAGAAGACAATAAAATGATTGAAGAAATCAAACCACACTCTAAAAAATGTGTTAATCCCTAGAGTTTTGATTAATCTCACTTTTGGCTTATTCCTTAAGAAGATGTGTGACTAAAGTTGGCTTGTAGAATGGATACTAGAAAGAAAATCTAAGGTTGGTTTCATGTTATGTTTAGGTGATAAAAAATGATCACATATTAGAATCAATATGTGGCTTATTATTGGGGCCTACCCACTCACTTCACACACTATAGCAATAAGGGTGTTGGGTTCTTAGCCAAAATATATTGAATTCAGAGATTATGCTCAACCAAAGAGATGAGTTAGTCTTCCCTTTGGTAATAACCTCTAAGTAGGATCACCAGGAAAGGGTTAGGTTACCACTAGGTGATGAAATCCTAATCGGTCCTTGTCTCAAGTTTGTTTGATGTTTAATTGATGAAATTGGTTTGGTTGGGTGTGTGTAAAAATGAGTGAAGCTACGATAGATTACTTTTCCTTTAAGTTAAGCTATGTGAATGAAATTTTCAAGAAATCAATGTATGCACTTAATTTTAAGTCCAAAAGAAACTTTTGATTTATTTAATGAGAAAAGAGTAGAGAGAGTGCAAGCAAATAAAAACCCAAGTAAAGACATAAAGGTTCCACTGGGAGTGTCAAAAATTTTCACTGAATTTATTGCTTATTATTGGGAAAGAGGAAAAGAAGAAACTAAACATGGGTATGGTTGAAAACTTGATTGATAGTGCACACATTAAATCAGAAGATTGTGAAGAGCTCCTCTTTGGCTTGGGAGGATGACCTGCAGATAAGGAATCACTAAAGCAAACTTGTTTTTTAGACAAATAGTTGGGTGGATTTCCTAATGATAGCTAGATCCTAGAAGTGGGAGCTTTTAAAGGGGTTGTCAATTCACACACTTTAGGAAATTAAGCTTATAAACAAAATAGGAAAGTACTTTCATCAATGAATCAAAAGGTACTAAAATTTAATACAAGAATACTAGCTAAGAAGTATGCTAAAAATGATTAAATTAGTGATAAACTAATTAATATTAGAGCTAAAGGGTTGGGGTCTGTGACCAAGCAAGAACACAAAAAATTAGGTTTGATTAGGTATAGGTAGGTGTAAGTAACTTGTTGGTTTTCACTACCACTCTAACCGTCAATGGTTGGGATGATCGTCAATGGTTAAGGTAACGATCATCAATCAAGGTGACCATCAGTATTTGAGTAGACCATTGGTAATTGAATCAACCATCGATGGTTACTATATGAGGATCTAGATTGGTAATTTGGTTGATTAATGAGATCCAAAAGATGGATTTTGAGAGATGGGTAAGACTTGGGTTGATTATGAAATGTAAATAAATTAGATGAATACTAAGAAACAAGAACTTATCTTACCAAAAGTTGATTGGGTGGATGGTTGAGGTAGTTGATCTATTAGTGGAATCTAGCTTGATTTTGATAGAGTAACGGTACCTAAAGGCTTGGTGGAGAGGTGGTGACAACTTAACTATTTGGTATGATTGTTGGATTGATAGAAGGTGATTTGAATTACAAAAATAAACTCTTGGATGCACAAGCTCTTGATAATAATTACAAATAGATTTCTCCTTTAGGCTCCTCTCTTCTTATAGGCAAGGCAAGAGAGTTACAACAACATGTGAAATGGGCCTTCTAAAATTAGCTCATCCATGAAATAGCTCACAATATGATTTAGATGGGATATAATTAGAAAATTAAGATAGATGGTTTGCATGATTTTGGTTGAGGAGGTGCACCTTGATCATCGACAGTTAGGGTGACCATCGATAGTCAGCTTAACCATCTACAGTCGACTGCCAATGGGTAAAAATATACAAAAGGTTAGGTTGATCCAATTGATCCAAACTGACTATGGGTCATCTCTGTTAGGGGTTAGGGGGTCAAAATGTTATACTAGTTCCAAGGGGGACCCAAGGCAGTCTAGGAGGTATCATGACATTTGGAATCACGATGTGCATATTTTTGGTGTCTACAAAAAGGTTTTGATTCCCACATGATGTTTGCATGGGTTTTCCCTAGCATACCTGCAAGGAAGTGAAAATATATATATACCTGCAAGGACGTGAAAATATATATATACAAAACTATTATATTTTTATTTTTGAGTGCAACAAATATAAATATACATACGATGCTTTATACATGGTTGCATGGGTTTTCCCTAACATGTGTCCATGAAGAAATCCTATATAGAATAATGTTTTTTAAGGAAAATAAGGATTATTAATTCCTCATTAGAATAGGATATCTCCCTAAAAAAGAAGATGTGAACTGTATAGAGAGAGATTGAGAGATCCAAGTCTTAGGATTGGTCTATAAGATCCTTGAACTCCATTGTATTTTCTTAATATTAGTGTGAGACCATCTATAGAGCGGTTTCACTAAGAAACATGTAACCTATCATTTAAATTAATGATGAAATAGGGTTTAGGATTTCATTATGGGTGTATGAGTCTATAGGTTATGTGGTCTAATGTATTTATTCATTGGACTCCATAATTGAGACTACACCATTATCCATTACAAGAAAAAATTAGATAATTCAAATACATGTATGTAATGAAAATAAGATCATATAACCAACACCTAGTGTTTGTAATGATATATTTCAAATTATTTTTTAATACCTTAGGGATATAACACATGCATAATATATATGAAAAAATAAGTAGAACATAATAAAATAAATCTCATAAAAATATGCAGATATAACTTTAGATTTATTCAAATTTAGTAGGAAAATTTTTAATCAAACATGCAAGATTTTACACTACATGAATCTCAACACACTAAAGTTTTAGCATTGGAAAAAAACATGAAAGCATTTACACCACATGAATCTCAACACACTAGGACTTTTTAGAGATTTGAATGTCCTAGGGTTTGAGATCTTGCACATTAAGTATGAGATATGGCTAAAATTTTAGATGTAGAATCATGCAATAAAATTAACCTTGAGAAATATGGAAAATTTGAGTTTCAACCCAATATGAAGCAATTTATAACCATAGGAGGTGTGAGACAATGATGGTTCACCAAAATTTATTCAAATAAATGAAGCCAAAATTTGATTATGCATCACAATACATGAACACTATAGAAATAATACCTAATTAAGAAATGAAAGAATAAAAGAGTAAAATAAGAGGAATAGAAATGACATATTTATGTGTACACTATTGAAAGAGTCTTGTCACAAAAATATGAAGAAAAAATGTTATCGTATCCAATAAAATATAACCTATAAATTCAGATCTAATTGGATTTGGTTATTTAGATTATACAATTCATTTTTGATGATGTGTGGACCGTGCATACAATCCATATGAATTACCTAAAAATGAAATATAAATTTTAATTTTTTTAATCTTAGTTTTCCTTTCTTTTCTTTGTCCTCGAATATTTCTTGGTAACCCTTTTGACCCTATAATAGTTTTTTATTTCTACCTTAGGTATTATGAAAATTAAATTATATTTAAGAATGTATGTTCACTGGGATGTCATTGATTTATTAGGATCGTATGTGGGAAATAAATCTATCAAAAATAGTAAATTTTAGAAAGTAAATAACTTTATAATGTGCAACAAAAGTTATCTAGATTAGAATGTTATAGAGATAATTATTGATCATGATTGTCCAAAACAATTACAACAATTGTCTATACATATGTTACTTTGTTTTTTAACTTATTTTTATTAATGAATGCTAAATAATATATAAATGTGTGTATTAAGATTATATAAATCTGGTAATATACACTAATCTAAAAGTAAAAGATTGAAATTGGTTGAACCCTTTCACTTGTTAGATATAAAAGGTGCTAAGAGGGATAATCCACATAGCATTTATTAAACTATGCACATCTAAAACTAGATGTAGGCAATAAGAAAGGTAAAATACTGGACTTTGAATATCTTAGATAAGGAATTAAAATTATAGGTCTATCTAGATGCTAACATCAACTTGTTGGTAATTTGTCCTATCAAAGCCAAATACCAACCCGTATAATTCAAAACTTTTTAGGACCCTATCAATAGCCTCTGCAAGGTGGTCAAATACGTGTATTTTGGTTAAAAAAGGGTTAGTTTTGGTTATTTAGTGACTAATATGGATGTCAAAGGTCACAAAAATAAGTCATAAGACATTTTAATATGTTCATATACATTAAATTAGCCTTAATCCAAAGTTTCATGTCTTAAAAAGGTGATTTAATGTAATTTTAAGTCAAAGGGGGTCAAATAGAGTTCCCACATGCTAATTTGGCCTATTAAAAGTTGTTGAAAGGTTGAATATTTGTAATAACAGATGTAAGGACTCGTGGTCATTTTAACATGCATTAAATTTGGTGGTGGAAAGTTTTGGTTTTCAATAAAAGGCAAAGAAGAGGCTATTTTCATTCATATTTCAAAGAGTAGTATAGACTTGTATGGAATTATGTACATCTGAGGTCTAAAGTAGGAACAAGTCTCCCAGAATAATTTCATGGCATGAATATACAAGACAGGCACAAAACTGATCACCTCCAATTAAGTGGCTTCTTTGCACCCAGAGATAGGCCTTTAAGTTTGTAGTTGGTATGTTTGGAGAAAGAAGATCCATGTCTAAATTTTTGGTAAAAGAAATTAGACTCAGAGGGATTCATTTTGGAGTAGGTGGTTATAAAATTGGTCTCTTCTCCCTCATGAATCATCCATTTGAAGTCAGGATTACATCTGTAGTTTTTCATCCTTGAAGGCAATCAGTTTTCAACAAATTCTCCTCATCATGGCATCATTTCAAGAAAATTCAAGTTTTTTAGAGTTTCTTTGGAACCTAATCCCCCTTTTCATGGCCTCCTTTAGTTCTTTTCCACATGTATTAAGGTCAAGCAAATCTCATAAAGACAAGAAGTGAAATATATAGTTTGACATGCTTCTAAAGAGATTGTATGGCTCCAGAGGGAGAAGGATTATCAAGTTTTCTTGTTTTCTTATTTGAAGGGGCCTCCACCATGTTCACATGTTCTCCAATAAATTTTTTGAAGGTTTCATATCCAAGAATACCATTCATTTTTAGACTATTATCCTTGTCCAAAGGCATCCAAATTGATATGGTTTGATTATGATATGTTCATGTTTGCTTATGACTCTTCATGTTGGTATTAACATGATCCTTCATGCTCCTTTTCACTTCCATGTTGTTCATCCCCATATCACTATCATAACACTATCTTTTCACTATGTTTCATGCTTCATTCACCTTCCATTCATGTGTTTCCATCATATTTTATCACCTCACCACCTTTTCACCCATTTCCATTTCATGTAATCACTCTCATGAGAGGGAAAGAGGATATAAATCATCATGATCATGAACAAGAGGGTATACAGACCTAAAAAGCATCAAGATATAGCCAAGGAGATGAGACCTACAATAGTACACCACACCCAAGGGTTTGTCATGAAGGTATAATGAAGAGAAAGGTGAGAGAGACACTTATTGAAGACATACTCAGATTAAGAAATCCATTGTCATAAGTAATTAAAGATAGAAATCATCATAGGTGTGAATAAGGATAATATACAAGTCCAAGAGACCTTGCTTATATTCCCAAGAGGGTAACATACAACCAATACACCTATAATCAAGCCTTATTTCAAGAGAAGGTTTTATTGAGAAAATTAAAGGTAGGGTTGTCACATGAAGGATATTGAGCTCATATTTCCAAGTTGAAGTCAATTTGTGACCTTCCCAAGGTCTAAAACCCCTATCTAGTCTGTATAAAGGCTAGTCATTAAGCACGGGCTTCTTCAAGTTGGTAAAAAGGTTAAGAACAAAGTAGTCCTCATGATGGAGTCCTATTGCTGAAATGAAGGTTTCTTAAGGGAATGTTGATTAAGGAGGTAAAACTACCAAGTGATATGGCACTTCAAACATTTACACCTATAGTCAACTCAAGGCAAGCTACAACCAATAAAAAGGTCATAATACAAAGTGGAAGTTTCCAAGGTTTGAGACTTTAAAGAGAGATGGTTGAGTTTTGGAGATCATTGGACTTGAGTGAGGGAATTTTCCCCATCTTGTTACTTGTTTGATGTCAAAGTTATCCATGCATCTTATACCTTGAACCCTGATTCGTACAAAACCCTACAGGCATCGAAATTACAATCAATCGAAGGGTTATTGGAGTGGTTTTTTCACAAGTGATAATGACATAGTGGCCTAAGTGTTTCAAGAAAACAATGATGATTAGGATCATCCTGAATCATAAAGGATATTGATAGTTATATCTTAGTGAGGTTTGATAGTTATACATCTTGAAAATGAGACCTACAAACAACTTAGGAGCACTATTATAGTCAAGATGACAAGCCATGCCCTTAAGGAGACCTAAAGGAAATGACTTCAAGAAGGTTTTTTGGTTTATAAGGTGAGCAACATATAAAAAGAGAGCTAGGGTACAAAACATTGAATCCTTGAAGGGCTTAAGAAGAGTAAATACAACCTACAACCAACCTAGAGTAGCCACAACCAAGTAGATGAATCATACTTAAAGGTGAATTCAAGGGAATTTCTTCATGATGTAGACTTTCAAAGAATAAATTGATTTGTTAAGAAATCATCATATAAAATATCAACTCATTGACACTTGTGTTTTGGTAAACTCCATAAGGCATCCTCAAACCTTAAACTTAGTCCGTACATGGCTTAACTAAAGTCAAAACATAGTCAAGTTTGGAGCAAAGGAAAAGGAGGTTTTGTTTCCAAGAAGATGGTGATATAGAATGAGGGAGTCAGTTCTCTAAAGTGATGATTAAGAATTTTTACCCAAGGATAAAACCCTTGAATGAATCTTACTCAGTTGTCGTACATTTCTTAGTCACCATCTACAGCCACATAAGGCTAAAGGCCCATCTTCAAGTTAATATGCAAGTTGAGGGGAAAAAGAGTTTCATATTCATAGGGATGTTTTAAATAAGACATTAGATCAAGATATCAAAATAAGTAGTAATTTATGGTTTCCAAGAACATTGGTGATAGTGCATCACCTTATAAAAGTACACTTATAGCTATACCAAACACAACCATATATCAAAGTTGGTTAGTATGTGAACATAGTGACTTAAGGTGGTTTCATGATTCAAAGTGATCTCAAGGGAGAAATAATGTTTTGAGGCCATCATCAAGAATCATAAAAAGAGTTTAAATATCAAGCTATAGGCAAGTTTCAACCTTAATAAGGCATCCTACAACCATCTTAAAGTTAAAGGAGCTTCAATTTGGCAAGAAAAACATAAGGGATAATGGCTTATGAAGCAGGTTTCAAGATCAAGATATTGGTATGAAGGAACCACTTCAAAGAAAAATTATGTTTTAACCTCATCAATATTATAGAGATAATACTCAAGGACATAATCATATAGTCATACATCAAAAACATGCACCTACAACCATTAGAGCATACAATCATGTTTTTAATCATGAAGGAAGATGAGAACATAGTGGTATATATAAGTCTATTGATCATAAATGGGTCATTGAGGTAATCAAGGATGAATTCATAAGTCATATAAATCATGATGAACCTTTGAATATTTCCACATAGTTAAACCCTACAGGCCTATTGTATGAAAGGTGACTATGTAGAGGCTTATAATATTATATTAAGGAGATAAATGGCTAGAAGGATATGGGTAGAAGATCTCATATGGTTTAAATAATCATCTAGGCACCAAGTCATATTAAAATTACCATCAAGTTATATACCACAAACACACCACCTATTATACTATACCACACAATCATTTTGAGTGTCTTGAGAAAATAAGGTCTGAGAGAGGTGGCATAGGGTTGTAGGCTAACTGATGGAGGATGAAACTGATAAAAAGAGGATTGTCATGATCTAATAAAATCATTTTCACCATGTTATAGTACCATCCTAGGTAGTGAAACATACAAACATAGTGATGCTTAAAATCTACCTGCACATAGTTAATGCCTAGAAGGCATTCTTGAGAGAATTTTGAGGTTTTGTGGCATCTATATGTGTAAGTGTTGTTTTCCTAGATTGCACCCTAGCTAAGTAAGGAGATTGTTCAAGTCCTCTTACATAAATATAGTCTAACATGGGAATTACCCTAGGTTATACGTCACCTAAGCTTGGGTTAGACCTCCAGAGAAGGCTGACTTCCTTCTAGATCTATCACCTAAACTAATAATTTCTTGTAAAAAGGGAGAGAGAGTAACAACAATATATGAAAGAATATAAAATGAGGTGATGCACCAGTAATTGAAACACTTATACTTTACACAAGACACAATCAAGACCAGTCCCACATAAGTATTTTATAATAAGGCATTGACCAGCTATCAAACTAGCATGAGAAGGAAGCTATCCACTTCCAAGCTAATAAATAAACTACATATTTCACTTAAAATTACCCGTGAGGACTAAAAATCACTTAATAAAGGTGAAAAACTTAGACATAGTCAAGAAAAGCATATATTCACTTAACCACAGTACATGGATTCATAGAACACACTTCAATTTAATTTGTAAAAATGATGGAATTTGGTCTTTATTGCATAAAAAGGTGTTACATTAAATATTTTGGCATAACCTGAGCAAGCCAAAGCATAAGAGTCTATTTCTATAAAAAAATCTTAGATATGTCTTGTCTAAAAACTTCCAAAGAGAGCTACAATGTGGAATAAGATGGGACATATATAGACAAAAGGAAGATATAAAGGGAGTTGTGATGGATTAGCATTAATCTAAAGATGCTGAGTCATGATCTTATCAAGAAGAAACCAACTTTTAAAAGATATATAACAAAATTAAATGCCCATTTTCCTTATCTATCCACTAGGTTTCCTCCTTAAAACTCCATGCCACCTTTTACTTGATTTGTTGATGAGGACAAACTTCTCATATCTCAAAATTGATAGCTTGATGCCACATCTGCTATAGATGGACATAGGTACTTATTTATCAAAAATGTGACCATATCAAAAGATGAGACACTTCCCCATAATCACATTTATGTTTGTATTTGCTTTGAATTGAACATAAGTCCACCATAGATCAAAAACCAACCCCACCTATCAGTTTTCACATAGTCATAATATCCATGAAATTTTGATAGATATTTAGTCTTGTTTGATCTCTGTATTAGGCCAAAAAGACCTATTTTTCCTCTAAACCATGTGAGAGCCAAGAAGCTACTACACATGAGGATATTCAATCTAGAATAGTAATGAACACATCAATGGAGTAATCCTACAATAGGGTCAACAGGTTCTAAATTATCGACCAGATGTCCTATCTAAATTTTAATGGTGATATAGCTTTATCCTTGACCATATTTCTTGTATTACTACATCTTCTATTGATCAAGCTCTAATGGTGATATGAATCTTTTAAATATTTGTTTTCCTAGGTCAAAAAATGGTTCATTGACCTCCACCAAAAACTTTTAGATTTTTCCTTTGTTTCTTGGTTGTCGATTGCCAACTCAAACCTATCAATTTATGCCAAATTTTCTTCTCCTTATTGGTCCTAGGATACACTAACTCCTTGACTTTAACTTACATTGTTAGATCTTGATGTATGAATGCACATGATCTTTGGATTTAGATCTTCTGACTCTTTGAATTTAACTCACACCATTAGATATAGATGTATGAATGCATGCAATCCTTTGATATTGCTAGGACCCACCATTTAAAATAAAATAACTAATTCATGGGGCCCAAATTTGACGTCTGTGTGCTTGTTATTGACATCCATGCAAACATCTTTAATGTCTTAGGATTTTTTAACCCTAATAGTTATTTATTGTGGCCTAAATTTGACATTCACGTGCCCATAATTTAATTTTTGTGTGATTATCATTGACTTCCATGTTCTCATCTCTATTTTGAACCCCAACATCTATTTTTTGTTGCTTAATTTTGATGTATGCATGAGCGTTTCATTTTTCAAGCTAAAATTTAAAGACTTATATCTTGAGATAGAGAACTCATTGAGATATGAAATTTGTGGAAGAAGATCAAGGCATGAAGGGCATCATGTTCATGCATTTATTTTGGCTTGTGAGGCTTTCTAAGTTATCTTATTAAATGCACAACTAGCTTGATCCACTTATTCCTACATGACATCTTGATGATGGTCTAGTCTCTTAAGATCACCAAATTTACACTTTAAGCCTATTTGAAGTGTTTCAAAAGGTTTAAAATTCTATGTTATCTCCTCTTGAATTATATATACTCCTTCTAACATTGGTTCACTCTTTAATTAGGACTCTATTTAGCTTCTCATTTTAAACTAGGCATGTAGGCCAAATTTGGCCAACATCTTTAGCAACTTGGTTAGGCAGCATGCCTACTATGATTGAGAACTTAGACCATTTACATGATACATGGAACATTTACATGAATATGATACATGACTATAATAAACCCTATTGAATTGCAAGGATAATGAATTTTACCAAATAGGGAAAGAAATAAACAAGAAAGGAAAACTAATCTAATCAAAGTAAATGTGCAAACAAATCACTTATTTGGGATAAAATGAAATAAAATAGTGTGGTATAACAACACTTGGAGGAAAAAAAGACCAATTAACTATGTATAGGGAACTTAGCTTCCTCAATAATAGTGTTTCAGATGTATCCCATTTTTTGGGATAATAATCTCCTCACCATCTATCTTTGTAAGTTGGAAGGCATTATAGGATTTACAACTGGAGACTATGTATGGACCACTCTAAAGAGAGTCAAAATTTTCATGCCTTCTTAGCTTAGCTCTATCCTCATCCCACTTGAGGACCAAATCTCTCTCTTTAAAGACTCTTGAAGAAGCTCTTTTGTCAAAATATCTCTTTGCTTGTTTTTTATCGGCTTCCATGGCCAACATGGACTAGTGTCTTGTCTCTTTTAGCTCCATCAGCTCAGCATATTTTATTTCCATTGGCTCATTCTCTAAAATTTCAAGTTGATGCATTAGTTCCAAAGCATGAAATTTAAGAGAAATGAGCATTCTTGCTTCCTTACCATAAACTAACTTATATGGATAATTGTCTATTGATCTCTTATAGGTGATCATATCAGCCCACAAAGCTAACTTCAATTTGAGATGCCATGACCTCTAATTATTTTAAATAGTCCTCTTGATGATCTTAAATAGGTTCTTATTGGTGGACTTAGTGAGGCCATTACCTTGTGGATAATAATTTGATGAAGTACTAAGAAAAAAACCATCTTGAACTACCTACTGGATGATTCTAGAACCCACAAAGGCCATAGCATTTTTAGAAATAATGGTTGAATGGACTCCAAATATAGTAAAAAAACCTTCATAAAAATTGAAAATATTAGACTCATTAGCTTGTTTCAATGCCACTGCTTCTGTCCAACTAGTAAAATAATCTATACCATTCAATATCCATTTATATCTTAAGCTTAAAGGGGGGTTAATAATACCAATAAATTATAATCCCCATTGAATAAAGGGTTTGATTCACTACAATTGGCTGGATAGGTAAGGCTGCAAGTTTCACCTTTCCAACAAACATAGCACATTGTCTACATTTCTTAACCCATGCATGATAGTCACCAAATATGTTTAGCCAATAATACCCACCTCTCATAATCTTGTGGGTTGTTGTTCTAGATAAATAATTCCCTCTACCATGTCCATCATGGAACTTCTCAATCAATATTTGTGGTTGACCTAGATCTATACTTCTTAGTAACATGCTATTGATGTCTTTCTTGAATAAAACACTATTAACATGGAGAAAAAGGAATTGACTGCAATCTAAAATATCTCCTTTTTGAAGGGGTTATATGAGAAGAATAAATATCATTTTTGAGGCATCTTACCATGTTTTCAAACCATTTATAAGGTGAGGTGTAATCACTTTCAACTTATTCATCATTTGACACCATAACCATCCATTAGCATCTTTCAAGTCTTGGGCTAAATGTTCACAAAGTCCTTTATCGCTAACCAACTTTGTGACCTTGATCTCCACATCATACTCCATTGCATTGGTTATCCAACCAGATCTTTTGTCACTCATATCCTTGTTCGAGAGAAAATCTTTGATACATGGATGTGTAACCATCATATGTATCTTATTATTGGACAAGTATCCAAACTTATTGAAAGACCTTATAACTAAAAGTACATGCTTATCTATAAAAGGGTGCCTTATTTCATATTCTTCGAAGCCTTGATTGAAGAAGGATATTGGCTGCTCTAAAGCCTCTTGATTCTACTACATGAGAATACCTAAAATTGTGTCAGCATTAACATAGGTGTACAAGAAGAAATCCTTTGTGAAATCAGGGTTTAAGAGTGTCAGAGCACTAGCTATGGATTTTTTGATCTCTTCAAAGATCCTCACTCCTTCCTTGGATTAGTTGAAACTCTAATGCCTCTTTAGCATGGTTGTAAGTGGCGTAGATAAAGTGGAAAAATCTAAAATATACCTTCTTATAAAATTGATCTTACCTAGGAAGCTTTGCAAAGATTTCTTGTGTTTAGGCAATGAAAGTTCAAGAATTGTATCTATCCTATTAGGATCTATACTTGTACCATGTTTTAAAATCACATGTCTAATAAGCCTACCTTCATGAATAGAGAAAACACACTTTTTGGGACTAAGAGAGAATCCAAATTGTTTATACCTTTCAAACACTTGTTTGAGATGAATCATGTGCTCGTCTACATTCTTAGAAAACACTATTATGTCATCCAAATAAATAATTATAAACTTGTTGAGGAGACCATAGAATTCCATATCCATGGCTTTCTAGAAAGTTTCCCCAACAATGGATAAACAAAAAGGCATCTTTCTATATGAAAATGTCTCCCACTTTATAGTGAAGGTTGTTTTGAATTGGTATTCTTCTTTGACCAAAATCTAATTATAACCACTATAGCCATCCAATGAGGAGAGCCTTTATGAACCTAAAACCAACTGTAAAATTAGTTTCATTGATGGCAATGGGTACTGGTATTTAAGGGAAGTTGTATTCAACTCATAAAAATAAACACACAGTCTAATCTCACCATTCTTTTTCTATACTGGAACAAGATTTTCCACCCAAGGTGAGTGGCTATTTATAAATATTATAGCTAACTCAATGATTTTATGAAGCTCAAGATTTGGATTAATAGGCCTTTGTCTTTGTCTTATTGGCTTAGTCTCATCTTCTAACTCAATAGTGTGTTGAGATGGAATTGGATCAAATATTTTGAGGTCACTATACTTCCATGGAAATACATCTTCAAAACTTTAACATAACTCAATGAAAGTTTCTTTTTCTAAAGGAGTGAAAACTTTTCCCAACTTCAAGTTCTTACCAGTTATAATTTACACATTTGTATAGTGTTCCTCCTTTGTTGAAAATGAAATTTTTTATTTTCTCAACTCACCATATTCGCTAAATATATTCTCAAGTGTGACCAACCCTTTGGGAAACTTATTTGTCTTCAGTTGCACAATCTGGTCACCATACTACTGCAAGAGCTTATGTTGGTTCCTTGAGAAAAATTCAACTTCTTCTTACAAGAACTTGATAATTTGATTACCATCTACAAAAACTTTCCAATTATCATGGTTATCTAGAATAAAATGTCTTACAACCACCTTGATATGAACCTTTTCATTCTTTATATCATCTGGTATATTGAATTGTGACCTAATGGTAGCCAACCTATCTACATATTTGTTCTCATTCTTGATATAGAACAAATATTGAAAGCTTGAAAGTCTTCAAGTAAGTCTCATACTCTATGCTTATAATACCTAAGCAATGGATTCTTGCATATATTTATACCTCTTACTTGGTGGACTACCAAGTCACTATCATCAAAGACTTTTAATGTATTGACCTTTATCTTTATTACCCATTGTAAACCATGAACTAGTGCTTCATATTCAACAACATTCTTTGAACAACCAAACTAAAATTGAGAGAAGATAAATACCTTTGATTAATTGTATAAATCAACATCATTACATCCCTAGTACCATGTTTGTTCCTTGATCCATCAAAGTATAGTTTCCACAGGCCATCACTCGACTCATCATCCTTCATCAACGCTGGAATTGGTGTATCCTTTTCATGAAGGCAATAAACACCAAGTCCTTATTATTATTCAATTAACTAATAAGGATCATGTTCATGAAAATAAGAGGCCCATTCATCAAGGAATAGATCTGGAAATCCATCTAGAGGTGAGTCAGTCTCTACTTTATTAGTTTCTAGCACCTCATTTGAGATAGTACAATTGGTATTCACCATACTTGGCATATATGGCTCCAAATGGAAATATTTAATAGGTTTAGAATGTGTTATTACCTTAGTACCATACATAGTCCTAAACATCAAATATCTCCAATTATCTAATAAGTATCCTCCATTATTTGAGGTAAAGTCCCTTGAAAGACACAAGGCAAAATAGGAAGGAAAGTCCACTACAGCTACATCTTATTGAATGGTAACATTAGGACAAACATGTAGTGTCAAATTTAGATCTTTGATGATTCCTACTATCTTTATTAATGACCCATATAGTTTCAATACTCCTTTAATATTTGGTTCATAGACAAAACCAAGTTTATCTATAATTTATTTAGGCATGACAGTGTTACTAGATCCACTATCTACCATATAATTATAAACTAAATAGTCACTAACTATCAAAGAGAGGTAAAAAGGAGGAATCTTATTTGATTTGAAATTGGTTTTATATACCTTTGTCATTTTATATACCTACTAATATTTTTGCTTGGTTGGATGGTCTGAATTAGCTAAAACAACACCTTGTTTCTCAATTGGTTCTTGAGACACCTTGAGAGTTGAAAGCTCTTGAATGAGCATGTCATTTTTCCCTATAATATCAAGGGAATTCCACATGATAATGCTGACATTTGATTTATTAATCTTATGTATTATACTAAATAAGGTTCCACTAACCTTTGGAGACACTTTGTAAACCACTGGTTGTTCTATAATTAGAGGTACTTGAGGGATCTTCCTAGCTTCTACATTCTGATTCTTATGTATTATAGGGGTAGCAAGTTTATCCTTGATACTCTTGGGAAAAATATTAGGAGTATAAGAAGTATTACTCATATCTTGAGCTTCCTCAACATCTCTTTTTTTAGCTCTAGTTAGAGTTGCAACTTGACCACTTATGTTGCTAGTCTCACCAATCTGATTGAATACAACATGATCATCTATTTGCCAATTCACATTAATGGCATTAGGATACCCTTAAACTTGTTTAACCCATCCTTGGGTATCAAATTTGTCTCTTGATACAGACCTGCTTGAAGAGAAAACTCTTCTTGTGTCATTTGTGGCATAGTAATATCCTATGATAACAAGGCTTGGCTTTGCATATCATTGGGATTAAAAGGCTTCTAACCTAGATCTTGCATCAAGTTTTTTTGAGGAGGTATGGGAACAATGGATTTTAAACTGGAGGGTACATTAGGGTCAAGGGTTGCATATGATTTATCTTGGGTTATGGCTCCTTGAGATTGATAGGATGTCTATTTTATCTAAAAGGTTGATAAGGATGCCTTTGATTATTGGAGGGTTGATATATGTTCTACTTTTGTTGCTGATAAGGCCTACCCTAGTTCTATTGTCTCTTGAGTTGAACTATCTCATTTTCAAAATCTTGAAACATACTTTTTAAATCTCCAACCTCACTAGCATAATTATAATGGGTTATAACTGTGTTTTAGGAGATGTAATAGGAGATATAGATGGGATTTGAGGAACTTGAGGGGTGGAATAGGTTGCAATTATGGGAAAATAGGCATTAGGAGCCTTGGAGAAAGTTTACCAGCTTGTATCAAGTTGTTCTCTACTCTTATTGCAAGATCATAGGAATTTGACAAAGTATTACTACCCATGGACTGTATCATCACACTAAAATCAGAATTAAGGGCTTTTAAAAAGTATAATAATGTATATTATAGAGATGGTCTACCTAATGCAGGTATCCTAGTCCATGTCTTTTGAAATTTGAGGTTGAAATCAAACATGAATTCATGGGGGTACCTTTTAATTGTAGTTAGCTATTCAACTAAGAATAATTGATCATAATTATATTCAAATTACCTAACTAAGGCTGAACCTAACTCATCCTAGGTAGTAATGGATGTCAAAGGAAGATTATTATATTATTTCAATGTTTTTCCTTTGAAGGAAGCAACAAACAATCTAATAGCCACATTATCTTGAACAACATTGTGAATAGAACAAAGGTTGGCAACATCTTGGATATGCTCAATAGAAGTTATTTTATCCCATTCTCATGAGAAAGGAATAATCTTAAGGGTAAACACAAGAATTTCATTGGCAACATCTTGGATGTGCTCAATAGTAGTTGTTTTATCCCATTCTCATGAGAAAGGAATACTCTTAAGGGTAGACACAAGAATGTCATCATATTGGGATAAATTCAAGGGATTTCCCCTATTTAATGGAACATAAACTTGATTTTTGATAACCATTTGGGTAATGGGGATATGGGTAATGGGGACAATAGCTTGGGCTAAGGCAATATGATGACCAGGAGATGAATATTTCCTTTGAGGATAATGAAGTAACCAATTGAATCTTGTTTTTTATAAGTTTTTAAATGCAATTCAATGTGTTTCAAAGGAGTGACTTTACTTGTTGATCTTGTATTAATATTTGGCATGAAATCACTATCTAGATGATGCTACTGTAACTTGAATAATATTCATATTTTGATGATGATAGATGTCTCTTCCTATTGTAATTGTTTCTTCTCAATATTTAAACTTCAACTATGCCAAAGAATTTTTTTTCCCACCGGGTATGCCAAAATTGTTGGTGTCCTAGATTACACCCTAGCTAAGTAAGGTATTGTTCAAGTCCTCTTACACAAATCTAGTCTAACATGGGAATGAACCTAGGTTGTGGGTCACCTAAACTTGGGTCAGACCTCTGGAGAAGGTCGACTTCTTTCTAGATCTATCACCTAAATTAGACCCAAACTAATAATTGCTTGGAAAAGGGGAGAGAGAGTAACAACATTATATGAAATGATATAAAATGAGGTGATACACTAGTAATTGGAACACTTGTACTTTTCATAAGATACAATATAAGACATATTTAAGACCAGAGAAGATTAGTCCCACATAAGTATTTTATAATAAGGCATTTACCAACTATCAAGCTAGTATGAGAGGACAAATATCCACTTCTGAGCTAATCAATAAACTACATATTGCACTTAAAATTATATGTGAGGACTAAAAAACACTTAATGAAGGTTAGCAAACTTAGAAAGAGGCAAGGAAAGCATATATTCCCCTAACTATAGTACATGGATTCATAGAACACACTTCAATTCAATTTGTAAAAATGATGGAATTCAATCTTTATTGCATCAAAAGGTGTTACAACACAAATTTTGGCATATCCTGAGCAAGCCAAAGCATAAGAGTCTATTTATCTAAAAAATCATAGAGATTTATTGTCTAAAAACTTCTAGAGAGAGTTAAAATGTGGAATAAGATGGGACATATATAAAAAAGGGAGGAGATAAAGGGAACTATGATACATTAAAATTAATATGAGGATGATAAGTCATGATCTTCTCAAGAAAGAACCAACTTTTAAAATATCTTTAATAGAATTAAATTCCATTGTCCTCTATCCGCTAGGTTTCCTCCTTGGAATTCCATGCCACCTTCTACTTGATCTATTGACGAGGACAAACTTTCAATATCTCAAAACTGACATCTTTATGACACATCTACTTTGGATGCCCATAGGTACCTGTTTATCAAAAATGTGACCACATAAAATTATTAGACACTTCCCCATAATCACATTTATGTATGTATTTTCTCCAAATTGAACATAGGTCCACCCTAGATCAAAAACCAACCCAATCTATCAGTTTTCATATAATCACAATATCCATGAAAGTTTGATAGACATTTAGTCTTGCTTGATCTTTGTATTAGGCCCAAAAATACATATTTTAACTCTAAACCATGTGAAAGTCGAGAAACTAATACACGCAAAGATATTCAATATAGAAGAGTAATGAACACATCAATGGAGTAATCTTGTAATAGGGTCGACTGGTTCTAAATTATTGATAAGAGGTCATGTCTAAAATTTAATGGTGATAGAGCTTTTTCCTTGGCCATCTTGCATGTATGACTACATCTATTGTTGACCAAGATCTAATGATGATATGGCTCTTTGAAATATTCATTCACCTAGGTTAAAAACTATTTCATCGACCTCCACTAAAAGCTTTTAGAATTTCCTTTATTTATTGGTTATCAATTGCCAACTCAAACTTATTAATTTGTGCCAAGTTATCTTATCCTTTTTGGTCCCCAGGATATGCTGACTCCTTGAATTTAACTCATACTGTTAGATCTAAATATATGAATGCATGTGAGCTTTTTATTTAGATCCTCTAACTTTTTGACTTTAATTTGCATCATTAGATCTAGATGTAAGAATGCACACGATCCTTTGATCTTGATAGGACCCACCATTTGAACTCAAATGGATAATTCATGAGGCCCAAATTTGACATCTTAATGCTCATATTTTATGTTTTCACAAATGTATTTGATGTCTATACAAACATCTTAGAATATTTGAACCCCAACTGCTATTTGTTGTGGCTTAAATTTTACATCCATAAACCCATCATTTGATGTATATATGACTGTCATTTATGTCCATGCATCCATCTCTATTTTAAACCCCAATGGATATTTGTTGTGGCTTAATTTTGACATCCACATGAACTTTTCATTCTGCAAGCTAAAATTTGAAGACTTATGATATGTTGTAAAAGAATTGAGAGAATATTAATGTTGAAATTATATTTCATTTAAGAAGGAATTTATGTAAGTGAGAGGGTTTTGGTCTAGGCCACATCATCTGGTATCAAAGAAATTTTTGATTCCTATGGAGAGAAGAATTTATGAGAGTAAGATTCCTATAGAGAAGATCTTGTTGAGAGTGTGAGAATATTATGTTGTTTGTGTAATGTTGCAGGTATGAAGATGAAGAATGCAAAGAAGAGTGGAAGGAATCCACCAAAAGAAGAATGGATGAAGAAATCAAGAATGTGGGATAGGTTGCTAAATTTTTTGATAGATAGGTATGTAGATTTTGAGCATGAAGAAACAGATTTAATGTGGGAGATGATGGACTCCCTAAGAGAAAAAGTGGATTCATTAAAGAGAGAGATAGCTACATGGAAGAAGAATGAAGAGAAGATGAAGGAGAATTAAATTTATGAGAAGAAGAAGGTTGTCATGGAGGACATTAAGAGAGTGACATTCTCATGTGAAGAACCTAAATCTGATTTCAAAATCATCAAAGAAGAGAAGGTTGTTGAGCAACCCATTATTGAAGACATCCTTGTGAAGGATGATAGAGGTAGAAAGAAGAAGGCATCCAAGAGGAGGATGTAGAAGTGATTTTAATTAAACCTAATGAAGGAGACCTATTATTTGATGATGGGGAATACAAAATTTTCATCCATATATAGTTGAAATTTTATTTGGAGGGAGCTCTTGATGAAGAGAATGTGAAAGAAAGTGCACATGTTAAGAGTGAAGAGGATGAGGAAACAATCATTGGGGTTGTTGTGGATGGGCCATTTTCAGCCCATAGTAAACTTAAATATCATGATGAGAATTCCAACATTGAAGAGGAGATTCAAGTTTCTTTGGGAGAAACTTTGGAAGGTGATGTGAAAGTATGTGCACATGATGAAGATTGCAACCATGTGGTATGGCATGTAAGTGCAGAAAATTACAGCCATGGAGTGTTGAAAATGGAGGAAATTTTTGTGTAAGTTGATGCACATGAAAATATTTTGGTGAGGGTTCATCTACAACCAAATGTGAAAAAATATGGTGAGAAAATGATGAGCATTGGAGGAGAGTTTGATAGCATGCCTTTGGAGCATGGTGGAGTGGTTATTGAGGAGATGCTTTTCCATGATGAAGATGCATGTGATGAGGATGAAAAACATTTATTTCCAGCCATGGGAGAGGATCTGCAAGTGGTTATGTTATGTGATGGTGTGGACAATCCAACATGTGTTTGGATGTGTGAATTAAAAAACCAGATAGGCTTTTGGTAGAGGTGGGTAGTTAATGGTGGGCTAGAGCTCACATGGGTAGTTAAGATGCATGGTAAAGCATCTTGGAGGAGGATCCCAATTCATGGTGGGTGGAATCCTAAAAAGGGGAATGTTTATGATGGATTGGATTCCACATATACATCTATTGGTATATATATGAGATTTTGGAGGAGGAAGATGATTTCAAGTCTAGTGTGTAGAAACTAGAAGTCTAGACAGAAAAAGAATATTCTCTGGGTGCACATGGTGTATTGGAAGGGGATGTTGAGTTCATTTTGAATTGTGACCTAAATGATAATTCTACCACTCACCCCCTCTATGTGATCAATTGATTGCATTAATTACCTCAAATGTTTAATGCAGGGGCATTCAAGGATCAAGCAATCTTACATCACCCAAAAATAGAGTGGTGTGTTTTATTTTTTTAGAATAAATAGCATAGATAAAATCATGGAAACTTATGGGATTTGAGTTTTTTTCAATTGAAGGAGAATGATGTGATGGCAAAACACTATTCACTCAACATTATTCATGCAACACTATTCATTGATGATAAGGCATGCACTATTCATCTTGGTGAGGTGGCATGACAGTATTCCAATTGATGATGTGTCTTGGTGATGTGTTTTTATGTGTTAGATTGTCTTGATGACATGTTTCACTTAGTGAGGTATCATGGTGGTCTCTATCTGACACTATTATAAGGTGACACTATTCCTATTAACCATTTTTTACTATTTTAGCTTGCATGTGTTGCATGGGTCAAAATTCTCATGTAAGGACAAAAAAACATGATCAAAATGGAGAATTCATTAAGCTTTAGTGGATTCAAAAGGTGGGGGATAAATTTTACTATGTAAATAGTGAATTCTCCACTCATTTTTTACTCTTCTTGAAGGTGGGATGCCAACTTTAAAGTGGGGTTGTTTGTCTTTAGTGATTATGGGTTTAAGTGGGTTAAGTGGAGTGGATTAACATGTCATTCCACTTTACCTTCTTGTCTTTAATCCTCATGGTGGAAGGTGGGATGAAATTCTCCATGAATAGTGACTATTTAGCTTTGTCTTCTTTCTTTCTCCATTTTTTATATATATTTATATTATCCATTGGCAAAGGGAGGTGAGTTTATTTGCAGAAAGACTTGGGAATACCTTGTAAACCTCATTGGCTAGTGTAAACCAAGTTTATATGGGTTTAAAGGAATCTTGTTGAAGCTTGTAATGAGAGGAATATTTGTAGAGCTTGTGTGTACGCATGGAATCTCGGCATGATCTTGAGATGTAATTTTTGTATGAATTAATGAGATATTTCTTATCGTGATTATTTGTTGAATAAATTTATATGTTTATGAGAGAAATCCATGGTGAAGATTAGTGTGATATTAATTTTATGAATGAATTTATGTAAATGAGAGGGCTATGGTTTTAGGCCACATCAACTTATATCTCAAGATAGAGAAATCATCGAGACATAAAATTTGTGGAGGAAGATCAAGGCATGAAGCGCATCATGTTCATGCATTTCTTTTGGCTTATGAGGCTTTCCAAGTGAACTTATTAAATGCACAACCAGCTAACTCCACTCATTCTTGCATGATGTCCTGATGAAAATTTGGTCTCTTAATATCACCAAATTTGGAATTTAAGCCTATTTAAAGTGTTTCAAAAGGTTACAAATGATATATGATCTCTTAAAGTCTATATGCTCCTTGTGACATTGGGTCACTCTTCAATCAATACTCTGCTCAGCTTCTCATTCTGAACTAGGCATGTAGGCCAAATTTGGCTAACATGAAGAAAGACTTGAAAATTGGTGAACATAATAATCATGACTTGAGTAATCTTCCATATCATCCTTAAGGCCATTGCATAGGTGGAGAACCTCACTATTTTTACACAGTCAACCTCTTGTCTATAGGCAGTTCCAAAGGCAAGAAAGAGAAAGGTTGAATTTATGGTCATTAAATATGAAAAAACAAGTTGGGAATAGGTATGAATTGAGTTTTTATGATTTTTTTACACCCCATATCATATGTAGTTGCCTTCAACCATCAAAACTTAGTTTTAGGCCTAGAAGGCCTATAACAACAAAAGGCATCTTTAAGCCCTATCAAGAAAGATGACACCTTTAGATTGATATAATTACATGGAATAGGTCCCATGATGTTGATTTCAATTAGGGAGAATTAATGGAGGAGTTAGATTCATACAAAAGGAGAATTTTGAATTATGCAGTTCTAGATACCCATTCAAGCCACTTGATCAAATGCTCGTATCTTTCACCACATGAAGATTTTGGATAAACACTATTAGAATGATTTGAGAAAATTTATTCAATTATAATTAATTAACAATTAAGGTTGGTTGAGGGGATTTATTTTATGGACAATCACTAAGAGTGTAAGCATGTCCATAATGCTTACAAAACCTTGCGAGCAAATTTATTCACATGGATGTATTTTCATACCTTTTGCATGGGAAACCAATATTCTCAAGAAATTTGAGGGGTTATGTATAATATATAATCATGGTAAGAAGTTTGGGTTTGGAGGTCTATGTTTTATGAACCATTGCTAAGAAGGTTCAACTCCAAAACCCTCATAATGATCAGTTTTAAGAAAAGTCAAATTTCTTGCCATCAAAACCTCATGTATCAATCTAAAACCTCTTAAAAAATCAAATACACTTAGATAGGGTCCAATAAATTATTATTTTTTGTATATAATTGTATGGATTAAGGCATAAATCATGGTTAAGAGGGGGAAAAGCATGAAATATGAGGTATAAGGCAATTTACATGAAATCCAATGCATGGAGGTTGAATCCTAAGACTCTTTCTTCATCCTAGAATCATTATTTGGTTATAAATCTGTAACAAATTGCTCTTACCATCTCATCCAAAACAACCACTCTACAGGAAAATAAAGTAGAATTGACCTAGTCAACCAAGGTGATTGAATTGTTTCTTCATCAAAAGCACTTATCACATGGTGTGATGAATTTTTACAGGTCTAATACTCATTTTATTTTTAGTTTTCATGGTTTTATCTTTCAAGTTCTAATGTATTTCAAGAGCAATAAGTAGGCTACTAGGCCTAATTGGCCTAGTAGGCCTATTTGATCAGACAATCAAAGAAGAAATTGGCATTGAATGAATATCAAGGAGTTCAAATGGAGTTTCCATGCCACTTATCTTATCTTAAAATGGATTTTACATGAACATCTCATTTTGTAATTTCCAATTCATGCAAATAATGGCTTAGTGGATTTAACTTGTCTTAAGAACCAATCATCTTTGAGTTGTATAGTTGACTAACATCATGCATCTTTTATGGTTTTCATACAAGGAAATACTTTCACTAAACTTGAAATCACTTCAAATGGATAAATCAATCATTATATGGTGTATATCTCATGAAAAATGAGTTTTGACAAGTCAAATGGGCCCAACATTCCTTTCCAGTGCTAAGGAGAAGATAATGCAAAGGCTTTCAACATAAAGACACTTTTTGGAAACTATTGTTTATAATTGTAGAAGGATATTGACTTGAGTTAACACCAATTGACTTATCTCTTATATGCCACATTGGCTAGACATTTTCAATTTTTCTATATATTGAGGCTTTAAATCCATTTTTTATATCCCTCAGGCTAGTTAGAGAGACTTAACAAAAATTGTAACTTGCATCAAAAATTAATAAAGAGAGTTTGTTTATGGATCAATTTATGGTTTTAGTGTGTACATTTGATTATTTATTTTCATATAAGTGTGATATATATCTCCTTTTTCAGGTCCTTTCCTCACCTACTACTATTATTTCATCCTTTATAGGTCACTTGAAGAGTTAAGAACAAAAATAGAGTTGAAGATTGTTAGTATGTAGTGTATTTATGACCTCTAATCACACACCTTCAATTTTAAAACCTTATTTCAAACCTTAATTTGAAACACTGATTTTTAGGACTGATATGATAAAGTCATTGACAAATTGTTCTATCTTGATCCATATGTGTTCCTAAGTTTTAAAATTTATAGAGGATGAATCATTATATAGGTGCATCACCATCATAACATATATTTCCATTTCAGTTTCTTCGTTACCCTTTTCATCCCAACATCAAATAGGTTTAGTAATTGATCCTAATTCATATATATAGAGGAGATAGCCTCATAACTAGAGAGTCTGATCTAAACATAGGTATCCCACAACCTTAGATCATTACAATGTTAGTCTAGAGATGAGTCAGATTTGATCAGTCTGATTTCAACTAGGTGTTATCTGGGTTGCCAACACAATATTTAGTTAGTATTTTTACATGCTAGTGACTAAGTATGATGGTTTGTTTGTGTGAATATTTTTTCTTTTTTCTAGTATAGGTTATTGTGCTTACTTCTTTTCTATATGTATGTGGGAACCTGAGGTCTAACTATGCGCAAAACATCCATAAATATGTCTCCTTATCTTGAAACCCTTGGTTCGATTGTAACACTAGGTTTAGGATTATAAAAGGATTAAAAATGTGGGTTGAGATAACCCCAACCACTCCCTAATGAATGGTTGAACATTGCCTACATATCTAATACTCTAGAAAAGTCAAATTTCATGTAGTTCTCCTTATTGGATGAATGTGTGTAATAATGATTTATCAATGAATGTAATATGTAGTCTAGATCTTGATACTTGGAAAATCATAACTTTGACTTGGATTTCAGGTTCTTTAGAATTTGATAAAACATGATCCTAGAGACTAATTAGAAAATTGGGAAGAATACGGTAGTGCTTTTGAATGTGCAAGTGTTTGAATATATTAATAAGTGTTTTGTAGATACTAGGCCCAGACTAATTTGTATTTATATGGGACTATTTGGGTAATTTATGATTCCATCAACATGTAAAATCTATGGGTCGACCCATATGAAGATTTGAATTTGAAAATTAATTATTACTTAATACAAGACAAGTTCATCATATTTGGACAAGTTCATAATTCTAGACTCGTGTAAGTTTGAAAATTCCATCCAAGAGGTAGGGATATTGATATGAATATCTATAGATAGTTTGAGTATGATAAATGATAGGTTAGACACATATTAGGGAATTCATTTAGGTGAATGATAACAACTTGGGAAGGTAAAACCTATAGAGAGAATGTGGATGTGAGAGAAGGGTGAATAAGATCCATATTTGTAAATAAAAGTCATGTAAGGTAGGGATAAACTAAATTGACATTTTATAAGTGCCTAATATGAGATTTTAATATCTATAAATTCCCCACTTTGATTCTAGTATTGAAATGCAATATACTGCTAGAGTAAGAGGATACAAATTCCCCACTTTGTTTTTGTGTTTATTTTATAAGAATTTTTGGAATTTAATCTACTCTAAAAATAAATAAACTAATACAATAAACAAAATAAAAAAGAACAAAGGAATAAAATCCCAACTTGATCAAAGTTGAGACCAACTAAAGGTGAAAAAATGATTGTTGATGAATCTTTGATCCTCGGGTAGCTAACTCATTTTTATCTATGTAGGCCTTATGAACTATATGATAGGAGCAATAATAATAAATAGAAACAAATGAACACAAATCTAAAGAATAAATACAATTGATTGTGGTTAGGTTGATCTATGAACATACAAAGATTTGGTTGCAAGATCAAAGAGCCATCTTTGCCAAAAATCATGCAAGATGGCCAAAACAATGAATTTTGATTGAGGCAAAGCTTATTTAAAAACAAAAATAGGTGAAATGTGGCTCTAAAATATTCTAAGATCCAATCACACATATAAAAATTAAAACACTTTTAACAAGGAAGGAGGAGTTGTGACTTGGAGTTAACTTGAGATTGATTAAGAGTTTGATCAAGTTAACTTGGAGATCAAGGAGATTAACAAAATAAATACTAGGATTGAACAGGGTAGTTAAGGAACTAAGCTAAATAAAAAAACAATTTAAAACATAACCAAAATCAAGGAAAACATGTGAAAATTGAAGTATTGGGAGTAAATTTTAAAAACATTTCAAAGGTGGAAAACTTCCACCTTATGCAAGTGGTAGAAACAAAATCACCTTGGTAGTTTGTAAAATGGCTAATTTGGATTAATTTTTTATCATAGCATTTCACATAGCTGTTGTGATGAATGTTTTTTCCACGTTGGTTTATGAAACCACCCTATAATGAAAGACAAATTTTTAAAATATAAGGTAATATAACTTGGAAAAATAAAATTTGGAGTTTACAAAGGACAAGAAAGGAGTAAAAATACTAACAAGAGAGAAACATATCTAAGCATATGCTGGTAGAGATCATTGCATCATCTTTGGATTTTTTGTGAAATATTACACCATGCAAAATTTGGGTGCTTATAGTCTCTCATTATGACCAATTTAACTCTTCTCTTAGCAAAAGTTTTAAATATGAAATGTATGAGGCTCTTCAAAAAAGATATTCATAAAGTTAAATATCTTATTTCCTACTGTGATTGAGATCCTTGACCTCTATTAGAATAAAAATTCAATTTAGTTAATTCTGACTTACCTTTCATCTTTTGCATCCAAGAGATGATGCCCAATGCCATGCTGCATAAAATGGGTCTACAATCTCCACCCATTTCATAAAATAAAATGCACTTTAAAACTATGAGAGATGAAACTGTGATACACACTTTAAAACTTATTCTCTAGGTCTCCTATATCAAGTCATGATTCCTTTTTCTTTGGCTTTGGATAAGTTAAACATGGGATGAAACTTAAATTCCTCACCCAAGACTTGGATTACTAGATTTAATAGATTTTCGGGGTTGAAGCTTGAACCCAATCTCACACACTTTCTTTGGTGTTTGATTAACCAAGGCCTTCCACTCAAGGAACGTCTCCTTCATATTAGAATTTCTCAACCTAGGTGTCATGATTTTTCTAGACCAAACTCTTTTAAACATAAATTTTAGACTTTCCTCAAAGCCCAATCTCCTTGGCACTAGATCTACATCCTCTGTCCATTTCACCCAGAACCATTTTCATTATGAATGGCTCTATTCAAGTATAATGCTCAATAGCTAACATATTTAACTTTTATTTAGATTTTTTTTAAAATTTATCATATTTGTTTAAAAATGAAGAAGCTTCTTGTCTCTTCTATTAATGACAAAGTGGTTATTATCTCTTTATGATTTATGTAGATACAAGTGCAAGCAGATAAGGTAGCTCTCCAATTTCAACACTTGTAGGATCTTCTCAACCATTGGGGGAGTGATCCTTGTATCATGAACCATGTCCCTCCAAACCAGCCAACACACAGGTCTCTTCCCTTGGTGCCTCATCATTAGTAAAGTTTTTTGTATAGTGACAACCTCTTCTCCACTCCTCTTTATCGAGAGGGGTGGAGTCTACCATCACTGCATGGGAATTCTATTATTGGTATATCCCAATGGAGTTATGTTGTGCAGGGAAGTGGTATGGTTGGTAGTGTTGTTTAGTGACCTCCTGGTTGGGGTATTACTATTTCTTTGGCTTTCTATGATCATATTCATGATGATTTAGTGGCACTATATCCTCCTTCGTTGAGCCTTTTTCTTGGAGTGATTATCCACCTAAGGTTGATATGCCACTTCCTCCTCCTGGGGAAACAAATTGTGTTTAGTTTTTGGCTTTGTATGTCGTGGTTTTGAGTTGTTTGGTTCTCTTGATACCATGCTTTGTTTGGTGTCTTTATTGATATGAGATAGTTGCCTTTGATTGATGTAAAATTGGGTCATGCCTTTATATCAACCACCTTATTTCTATAAGCATTGCATATCATTATTTTTTGTTTAATAATAACTATACTTATGCATTTTGATAATAAAATATTTTGAATCACAATGAATATCAATTACATTTTCTATAGATTTGATTCAATTGTATTTCATATAGAATGAAGAGATTTTAAAATTGAGTATAACATATGACTACCAAAATTAATATTAATATATTTTTGGAGGTGGCTAAAAAATTTAATATTTATATGGTATTATTAGTAATATAACATCAAATAGGGCTAAGAACTCGAACGTATAAGAATATTTCAAGATTAAAAAAACATTATTATTTTCTTATTATTGGCATTATATAAAAATATCAACGAGTATTAATTTCATGGATTTTATTTTAGATTTTATGTATATCACATTTATGAATAATTTTAGTATTTTATTTGAAAAAAAATATTGATTAGTGATAAATTTTATCAACTTAGTTGAACCAATGTGTTGGGTTCAATTTTTTATTTTCTTTAAAGAAGGGGTTTCAAACTCTATCGTATGGCCAAGATATTATAATTTTTTGATTGAATTTTAGAAGTCAAAATAAAAACTTCTAAATGACAGTAAAATGGACATCTCATTTAAAATTGAAACTACCACTCAATGGTCAAATGGACATCAAACTTAAAGTTATCACTAATTATTTATACATGGATATTATCATTTTCACCTCCCCTAAGTTGCCATTGTAGAATGCATATTGACATGATAAAATTAGTAGAGATATCTTAAACATATTTATTTGAAAAATGTCAAGAGATATCAATATTAAGGCCTTATCTTCAATTTTTTACATACCATAATTATTAATAACTTCATTATGTTATTCATACATTTCCCATTGACCAAGGACAAATTGTATCAATATAACTACACCAATGTGTCAAGAATAAAAATAAATAAATAAAAATAGAACAAAGATATATGTCAAAAATAGAATGAAGATATTACAAATTTTTGACTATATATTCTAATAAAAAAGAAAAAATTTAAATCATGTTTGAATGGACATCAAACTTAAGGTCACTGGTAAAAATGAACACATCAAAGACATAATAACCCACCACTACCCATTTTGACACTATAAGATACATTTCAATATAATAAAAAACTTCATTTTAAGAGATGAAATTTGATTCTTATGATGATTTTATATTTTCAATAATTAATATTATTTATGTTTTCAATATTTATATATTATTTTTTATATAACTTATTAACATGTGAGAGTGAGGCTTTTGTTCGGATAGAAATAAACCCACCTTTGACTGGTGTGGACTCTAGTCTTGGACATAAAAAGAGGCCTAGGTCTCTTGTTAGAGAAACAAAAGAAGATGGTAAATAACCAAAAAATGAAGGAACAAACACAACCACCAAAACTAGACTGGGGTAGAAGAAAACCCCTAAACTAGAAACAACAAAAAATAGGAGCAAAAATCTGCTTGGCACATTGAAAGGGAGGCCCTAGACTCCAAGGCAAGAAATAAACTTTAAAGGAGCCCAAAAATAAGATATTAGTGGGACCCCAACTGGGCCCAATCCCAATAGATATCCATAGAGGAGGGGATACAATAATGTCAATCATAGAATAAAAGTACGTACAGAGGCCAAAAACCAAGCATAACCATAAAAGGACCGTAGTCCCCGAAGGGCCCAAGAAGATAAGATTAGGCATCAACTAAGAAGATAGGGCCTAGTTTGTCCTCATGTTATCCATAAGAACAAGGTTCAAAAGATTGGAAGGGGGTGAAATAGTTCCCCTAGGATTTCAAGTCATGAATTCACATGAGATCCCCAAGTTTGTTAGGAGGTCCACACAACTATTACATTCTCTAAAGACATGGCTCAGGCAATAATCTTGAAAAGAGGCTAGAAAGGTACTCACATATTTGATCTTGTTTTTGATGGTACAAGAGGTATGTGACTTCCCTCTAAGATAGTTAATGATTTTTAAGGAACCCCTTGCAAAACCAACCTATGAATTCTTTTGTCTATTTCTACTTTAATTCCCCAAAGAGCAGCCTTGGCTTCCACCACATGATTATTTTGGACCCCCTTTTTGACAACATTGGTGACCACCAAATTGTCATTGTTATCTCTGATCAGACCCCTACCTCCCATAGACCCTAGATTATCTTTTGAGATTTCGTCAAAGTTTAGTTTAAACCAACCATCAGAAGGAAGAGTCCATTTTATAGAATTCTGAATGAGATTGTTGAGTAATCTAGGTTCTTTAAGGTGTTTGAGCATTTTGTTATCATATAATAACATAAGATTTAAATAAATGGAATATCTCTTAGTTTATTTCAACATGATATGACTTATGTGAAAGTAAATTTAAGTAAGCTTTTGGTTATTGGAGGATAAACTTTTTGAACTAGAATTTTTGTAGCCATTTAAATGAAAAACATCAATGTAAAACTAATTTACATAAGTTAAGTAAAAAATTAATTTAATAGTAAAAATAGAACTTTAATATTAATAAGGAAAGATCAATATGATGTTTTTTTACCTTGGAAAGAAGTCATTATGGGCATATATTCTCATATCAAATCAAATTGAGGAAAGGATATGGTTCGTATCATGCATGGGTGAGTAATAATTGGGTGACTTATAAACTCTCCAATAAAAAGAGATTAAAAGGCTTATTAAGTATTTAGATTGCATTATTTTTTAAAATTAAAATTATAGTCATTAATTTTCTATAATTTATTAGTTTAGATATTTTAAATATATATCTATTAAATGTTAAGATAGATCAATTTTGATGTGCCTATATTAAATATTGGGTTGTGTATTATATAGATGTTTTAAAGTTGGCATCTCTCAACATTTATCATATATGTATTTAAGATATTTGAGTTAGTAACACTTGTTATTGCATAAAAAGTAAATATTTATCGTTTATGACAACACATTTAATATAACTAATTTTTATATTCATTTTCATTTCATTTAGTGCACTATTAAATAGGAAATAGAGAATAACACAATATTATAAAAATATGAATATACATACATGATATATTTTCAATAGAATAATAAGTTTATGATATTCAAACTTTATACATTTGATCCTCCAACGATTGAAGTCTTTGTTCTTCCTTATTTCTTTTCTCTATTCCTTTTCCACTCTTAAATCTCTCAAATTGGTCATATGTGAAAGGTGGTGAGATCCTCAATCCATGTAAAACATATGAAATAAAGTGATAAACAAGATGGGATTCTCACATATTCTTTGTGTTCACATAATTCATAAATTGTAATAGGTAATTCTTGAAGAATTTTCTTTACAAATATAGCTTCACATTATTATCCTCATGATGAGATACCTAAATCGAGGGTGTGTCCCAACATAATTATCTTGATAGAATATCATATGGGTGGGTGCACAAAGCTAGATGACAAAAAAGGGCCTACCCATGGACATAATTTTCTTAAAATTTCAAAAATATGAACTTCTACAGATAATTTGAGATGGCTACACTTAAAATTTGAAGATGGTAGAAGAACATGAATTACAAGTAGCATTTTGAATCTAGTTTCTAAAAAAATAAGATTTTAAAAAAATGGTTAAATATAACTAGATCAAACATCTAAAATATGAAGAGGAACTCCTTTTTTTAAGAGAAATAGAATAAATAGACGTATGTGTAGCCCACCATTTTTTTAGCATTATTTAATATTGTTTGAAACCTTTTGGTGAATATTTAGATAATATCTTCTAGTTTGTGACCTATATTTTTTTATATTTTTTCAATGAATAATTTTTTTATTAATTTTTTAAGTAAATATATCCTAAAATTTGACATAAAAAATGGATAGTCGGTCGTGTAGCCCCCCTAACTACATAAAAAATAGAAACTAGTTTTTTTTTTTTGAATCTATGTAGAATTAGCCCTAGTTTGTGACCATATAATTTGTTTTAAAATTGGATCAATGGAAAAATATATATGCAAATACATATAGGCATATATATTTGTGGCATGTAATGACCTAAAAAATCTATAGTTAGAAATCAACACGGATTGAAACCTTAAAATAGTCCAAAAAAATTATAAAAATCATATATTTGGAAAGAGGAGAGCATGCCCATCATTTTGGTAATAATTTTATGAATTGGATCACTGAAATTCATTGTGTATTTGGTGGTGAAAGTTGATTTTTTAAATATTTTCTCAGCACTCTCAGTTTTTTATGTGTTGATAGGTCCAAGCCTTTGGTTCAAGAATCCAAGCCATTTCTGAGCTAAAAGGCTTGGTTTTTTGAATTCAAATTTCAAAAACATGTATGTGCTATAACACATACACATAATAACACATACGTGTTATAACTCATACGTGTTATTGTGACATTACATTATGTATTGTGACATTGTGACCTCGGCCAACATTGTACATAGTTCAAGGAATGCGTACACATTATAACATGTATGTTTTCCTATCTCGTGGCATAAAAAATAATCAAAATATGTATTAGTATTCATATATAGTTTATTAATAGAGAGTTTACTAAAATAAATGTTAATTATAAGGAATTAGGGTCACTCTAAATCTGATATAGTTAGTCTCATAGTTACATGCCTTACGATGTGGAAAATAGTTTTTAAAAATCTAATTTGGTCGGTACTTAGGCATTTTTAGGGTCTTAGTATTGAACCTAGGGATTTTAGGGCATAACTTTTGTAATTGATGTCCATTTTTAGTAAGCATATATTTTTTTTAGGTTTTTGTGCCTTCCAAATTACTTCCTGGCATTTTTAGGAGTCTTAGATTTATAAAAATTGAAGTTTGCAAACCACTCACTTTGAACTTGATCCAAAGTAGTGTGATTGGGGTAAAATAGGTCACATTGATTACCTACATAATTAAATTACCACTTTGTGTTAATTTCACTCATTCATCATCCCTCCTTGATCCCTAATCACTTCCTAATCATCTCTCATCACCCTTAATCACTCTCTCCACATTATTCATTATCCCTAATCATTCCCTTATTGACGTTCACTATCTCTAGTCATATCTAATCACTCCCTTAGCATCCTTAATCAATCCTTCATTGACCTTTACTATCCCTCATCATCCCTAATCACTCCCACCTCATCCCTCATAATCCCTAATCACTCATTTCCCATCCCTCATCATCCCAAATCACTTCCTCATCATCCCTAATCATTCCCTAATTGACCTTTACTGTCCCTCATCATCTCTAATCACTCTCTTATTATCCCTAATCACTCATTCATTGACCATCACCATCCCTCATCATCCCTAATAAATCCCTCCTCATCCCTCATAATATCTAATCACTCTTTCATCATTCCTCATCATTTGTATTCACTCCTTCATTGACCCTCACCATCCCTCATCACTTTCTCATTGAATTTCACCATCCCTCATCATCCCTAATCACTCGCTCATCATCTAATGTAAGTAGGCCTCATAGAGGTTTACTCATCTGGGTCTTATAGGTCTCTTTTAGACTTTGTAGCCTTCCTTGCTTGTTACATGCCAAACTCCTTATACTAACACAAGGTTATTATAATCTAAATTTTGTTACTCACTCAATAAACATGGTTTATTATTTTGAAGTACACCACCTTTGCATGACACAAAAAAACATGATATTCTCTTAAGGATTTTAGCTTTCTTGTAGTTCTTAACCTTTCTTTGTATCCTATTTACTGTAATTCAATCCCATTTGACTACTATTATATTCTTAAACACCTATTTGAACCTAATTTCACTTATTTACCTTCCTAGTGGCAATCTCCATCAAAACATTGATCCATGTTCATAGAAACTTTATTCTTGCATACAACACAAAGTTATATCATATCAGACCTTATTCATTAGGTTTGTCACCTTTGTAGAAAATCTTTCACTCAAGACTAACTCTTGATGTCCCTAATAGAATTATTGCATTTGATTTGACACTATCTAAGCTAGGACATAAGCTTCTTCCATTATTTGTACTCATTTATGAATCATTATGAGTTGTCAGAGGTATATTAGGGGTTTGAAACTTTGGAATGAGTCTTATCGACCTTTTTCAAGTCATAGTCATCCTAGAAAGTAAAGAAAAGACAAATGTAACAAAAGAGTGTTCATAACAAGTCATTTTTCCATCTTAAGTTTAAGTGGTTAAAAGAGAATCTCAACCAAAAATTGGTCATTATAAACTTGGTGAAGACCCAACTACATGATATGCATCAAATCTATTAAGGAGGAGGAATTCAAGATCATTATGAAGCATAAAAAAGACAAGTTTCCATTACTGCAACATCTAATGATGATGAGGGACAAGGAGGGAGTGAGTAAGGATGACGAGGGATAGTGAGGGTCAATAAAGGAGTAATTAGGGATGATGAGGGAGTGATTGGATATTATGAGAGACAATAAGGGTCAATGAGGGAGTGATTAGGGATAATGATGAATGAGGAGAGAGTGATTAGGGGTGATGAGTGATGATTAGGAAGTGATTAGGGATGAGGGAGGGATGATGAGTGAGTGAAATTAATACAAAGTGGGTGTTCAATGTGTGTAGGTCATCAATGTGACCTTTACGACCCCAATCACACCACTTTGGATCAGTTTCAAAGTGAGTGGTTTGTAAACTTCAATTTTGACAAACCTAAGACACCTAAAAATGCTAGGAAACAATCTGAAAGGCATAAAAACCTAAAAAATGACTATATGTTTACAAAAAATGGACATCAATTGCAAATGTTATGCCCTAAAATCCTAAATTCAATATTGAGACCCTGAAAATGCTTAAGTACTGAATAGATTGAATTTTTAAAAACTATTTTCCACATTGTAAGATATGCAACTATGAGACTAACTCTATCAGATGTAGAGTAGCCCTAATTTATTAAATTTAATAAAGTAAATTTAAATTATAAGGAATATAAATGTAACAATATAAATTTAACCTTTATTTTAGTAATCCCTTTGTTACTAAACCATATGAAACTACCAATACATATTTTGACTATTTTGTATGCTAAGAGACATGACCATGTATGTGTTATAATCCATACACGTTCTTTGCACTATGCACTATGCACAATGCTTGCCAAGGTCACAATGTCACAATACACAATGCAATGTCATAATAACGTGTATGCATTCTTTTGTCGATATACAATGCATATGTGTTATAATGCATACATATTATGACCATAATGTGTACGTGTACATGCTAGTGGAAATGTCCATGGAATTGTACCCTAACTCTGTGCACTTACCCATATGTTTCATATATTCATGCTTATGTATGCACTATAGTTGTGGTTCTAACCAACCACACCTTCCATAAAGGAATAGAGTCAAGAAAGCCATGTCTAGTAAACCTTATGTCACATATTCATTCACTGGAGAAGTTCCAATTTGTGGCCAAGTTATTAGCTCACCAAGATATACATTCATGTTGTTTACTCAAGCATATTTATCACTTCTATCTCTCTCAGAACGTTGGGTGATTTGGTGGCCATAGATGACATGTGGTTTACAATATTTCCTTCATTTGTATTATGTATTGGACCTAGAAGAACATATTCTTTTAAATATGCATTAATACCATATGAACATATTTTAGTTTTTCAATGACATTTGTAGACGTATTAGGTGGGAGATCTTGTAGTGTTGTTTCATCAAATTTCACATTACTATAGAGCATATTGTGTTCAATTGTATATTTAAGTACATAGTGTACTCGATCTATATTCATGATAAAGTTGTAAGTAGTTTGGCAGTGTTGTTTTCTTCATACAACAATAATTAGAAGATCTAAAATATGACATGTTAAAACTTTTGTGACTTCCTTAGCTTCTTATGGAAAACAAATGGTATGCCATTTGTATTTGTATTTCCCTCTTCTTGCATGGGTTACTTGTAGAATTGGATTCACATATGTAATCAACATGTCTTCCACTTCGTTCATGTTTGCTAGTTTAGGTGGTTGGGGTCTAGGATTCATATTATTAGCTTCAAAAAACTAGTGGACATTTTGATCTTGTCAACATCTACTACAGACAAACCCTTTAGGAGCTTAACAAATATTCATTCCAAGACAATACTCTTGACGAGTGTAACATGTGTGGATAAACAAGTTTATTTAACTCACATTGAAACACCAAGTGTATAGTCTTGTAATCTATCTCAACATTTACATTTGGTTTAGGATTTGTTGTTTTCAATTTCTTTGGGGCCCTTGCATTTGATCTCATCTTATTAGTCATGATATTGTCGATTTTGGTGATTCATTAATTTGTATGTTGTTCCTATTTCTTTCGAAAGTGTATACTGCTATTGTATTTTGCATATGTCCACAAAATTCCTCATTGGTGTTAGAAAAATTGAACTCGTTCTATGCCACTTTAATTTTCACCAAGAAACCTAAAAAGGCTTTCAATAAGGCCTCTTGTATAAACTAATTCTATATCCATTGCAGATCCTTTAGTACAATCAACATCATCATTATAATTTGCGAGAGAATGTCTTTGTACTACTTCTCAGTTACGTTGTTGTAGTTGTTCTCTTTATACATCAATCATTTAATCTACACATGTATGGCTATTTGTAATTTTTTTCTCGATACAACTTGGTCATTTTTTTGCATCTCCTTGTGACTTTCTTGTTGAGATATTCATGCATGATGCATTATCATGTGATCTGCATGTTATCTCATTTGTGATTCAAGTTATTCAACTAGAAAATTGGTCCTATGTTTTGTACATCATTGTTTTTTATGCTCATTTTTACTTATTGTCTCATCATTTATCATTGGTACTTCTCGTTAATTTTTTGATATTCTCAAACACGTGTATTTTTCATTCTCTTTTTTGTTTTTCATATTCCCTTTTTACTCTTCATTTTTTAAAAAATGATTTTTGAACAAATTATATTACCAACATATAGATACATACATATAATGAATTAAATCAATATTTTATTAACACATAATTTTTTCATAATAACTTCATATTAATATAAATTTAATAAATAATATATAAAAATATAATTTCTTTATATTTGTTTTCATATTTATAGTAACTTCAAACCAAATTATGAAGTGTTATAAACTTTAATGTACTCATTAAGCATACATAAGTGACAAAATTAATAGTTTCACAAAGTAAACCATATGATTTTCAATCATGTGAAATGCTTATGAACATTGTAATATATATGATCATAAATATAATAACATATATAAGCAATAAAATTGATAGTTTCACAAAGTAAAGCATATGATTTTCATTCTTGTAAAATGGTTATGAACATTGTGATATTTTAACCATAAATATAATAACATGAGTTACTATTTTATATCGTCATAAATATATTATTGAAAAGATGTATGGCCTATTAATTTTAATTATTTTTTATGTTTTGTTAGATTTAATTCTGTGAATTTATTTGAAAAAATCATTGTAATTTCAAATTTTTTAATATTTTAACTCTATTTTACAATTAAAAAATAAATAAAACAATAAATTTAAATATACTAAATTTTATATAAATTATATTAATAATATATATTTTATACCCCGTTAATGGGTCAATCGTAATTGGTAGAAAAAATCAGAAAAGCAAGCAGAATTGGATCCCTCCTCTGGGGGGATGGTTCAAGCTCAACTTTGATGGAGCCTTTTGGGGAAATCTTGGAGCTTCAGGAGTAGGGTGTGTTATTAGGGATTGCAGCAGTTCCTTAATCTGAGCTATGTTTAGGAAAATTTAGGATGGCACAAATAATGAAGCAAAAGCGTAAGCACTTGCATTGGGTATTGAAATGGCTCTCCAATGTGGTATCCCTAAGTTGTTGATAGAAGGAGATTCCCAGAGTATGATTTTAGCACAGAAAAGGAAAGAGGCAAGACCTTGGCATCTTGAGAATATTCTATCGACCACCTGGAAAAATCTAGAGTTATTCTCTGAGGTGGATTTCAAACACTACTTTTGAAAGGTGAATTCGACCGTGGATTTCTTGGCTAATTGTGGTATCGACCAAAAGGAGATGTGTTGAATGGATAATGTGAGAGTTGCGTGGGAAGATTTCGCATCTATTTCTTTGATTGAGTTGGTTAATGTTTGCTTTAGGCTTTTGTGTTTTGATTGGTCTGTGAAATAGAGCTAAAGCCTTCTGCTAAACTTAGTGGGGGCCTTTCTTGTCGCTCGAAAGGTGGTGAGCTAGATTTAGCTCATTTTTCGTTGGTTGTCCAACTCATTATTGCATGGTGCCTCCTTGCATGTAGGGGAGTGCTTCTCGCGGGTTGGCATTGATGAAGGCAATCGGTCATCATTTGTCTAAATGGCGACGACCTTTGGCAAGTGGGGGCTTTGAGGATAACAATTCAAAGCATCATGTCGTTCTTGGGGTTTTATGCTGGTTGGGGCATGTGCACTAGTTATAGGTAATGCTCACAGGTGTCAACGAAACTAGCGAAATTAGGTTGGTAGAATGGACGACGTATTAAAGATTGCCTTGGCGACTCCATGCATTAATGGGGGAAGTAAGGCACGTGAAATGGCCTTATCTACCAACTCCCGTCAGAGGATCTCTTTGAGGCAATATCAGATGTCCTTGGGTTTGAGTTCATGCTTCATGGTGTGAGCAATCGGGTCAATTCACAAATTGCTGCAATGTTTGCATCCAATCTTATGGCGTTGGTCTCAGAAGCGGAAGTGGTCGCTCAAGTGACAGTTTTTTGTGTGCGTTCGAAAGTGCGGGTGGGGTTGATAAAGAAAATTTTGTTCCATGCCCTGCGACCTTTGCCCAATTTGCCTTTCTCAGGAAGAGACAGCGTAGGTGTGGTTTTGTCCTTGGTTTTTTGGGTATTGGAGATGTGTTTCATAATTTTGTTTGAATTCGTGGAGGAATTACAAAGGAAAGTTTTGAAGCTTGGGTCTAAGGAGGGTCAGTGTATTTCCATGCTCATTTTGGCGCAACTTAAGTACCAAATTCCTGAGTTGGCGAAGATGTGGGAGCGTCAGCGTGTGAAGTGTAGAGTGGACGCTGTCAAAAAGCTGGTGAAATGGGTTCAGAGGCGGGTAGTCGTAGCGCCACCCTAGTGTAGTAAATCATGGGAAGAGGTTTTTGGAAGCCTTTTCCCGAGAGACGCAATCCTTTTTATGACTTTGGTAGCAAGGGATGAAGGCTCTAGGAAAAACGTGAAAGCTAAAATCTTCCCTGGGGAAGAGGTGGTTGAGCCCAATGGCAGCGAAGTCATCTATGTTATGGATTCAGAAGACGCTAGTGTGGGTATCTCTTGAATTGGCTCTTGTTTTTTGTCACTGTGTTTAATGTTTTTGGGTCTGTTTGCTTTTTGGTCGTCTTGTTTTTTTGTGTTCCCGAGTGCCATCGAAATGTTGTAGCCATAAGTTTTCTCTTTTGCTATTTAGTTTGATGTCAATTAATTATATTTAATTCTTAAATGTTGTTAATGAGCTTGGAACCCCTAAATATAATCTCTGTATCTATCCAAAAATAATAATATATATTTTATAATTAAATATAATACTATATATATAATTTTTATTATAATTAAAAAACAATTAAAATAAATTACTTAAAAATATTTATGAACTAAGTTGATAAATATCTTAAATATATATACTAATGACATCTAAAATATATTAAAACTCAAATAAATAATTTAAATATTAATCGTATACACAACAATCCAGAATAAAACATCTGAATCAATAATTAAATTAAAAGTTTGCTGGTTTACAGTTGGCATTTGTTTTAATTATCCACTAACATCCATTTGTTAAAGATAGTCATAAAGCGCATCTCATATATTTAAAGATTTTTATTATGGTTTGCAGTTGGCATTTATTTTATATTGTATATTATAATATTAATACATATAAGATATTGTTAACATGATATCTGAGTCTGGCAAGGATATAAAATAATAATATTATATTTATTATTTATATTTCAGAGGGCCAGTTTGGCATTTTAAAATATTTGAACTATTTAATATTTAATATCGTTAATAATATTTAAATTTATATATGCAGGTTTAAATATTAATAAAATACATAGTTTAAATATGCGCTAAAGATAATATAGCATATATTAGTTATTTTAAGTATATGATAATATTTGAAATTTTAATAATATTTTAGGTTTAGCTAAGCGTTTTAACTGATATATATATATGGTTTCATATATAATTTATCAATGAAATTTAAAAGTTGTATCTCTCAGCGTTTTAAATGATATGGGGTTAATTGATAAATTAATATAATCATGAGTGTTGGAGAGGAGTTTGATATATATTTTAATATTATATTAATTATTAATTAAAAATGAATATGATTATTATATTATAATTTTTTAATAATAGGAGATGTTATTATAAGAATGTTTCTCATTTTAATTAAAATTAGAAAAAATATAAAATAAAATATTTTGATCAATTATTTATTTTAAAATATAATTATGAATACCAAAAATAAAATAAAATTAATTGTTAGAAATATTTTAGTTGAAAATATTAAAAAATATTTCTGGTTTGCTTGTCTTGTGGGCTGTTTGTACGCTTTTGTAATCTGATGTTTTAAGTTTAATAAAGTTTTCACCCCCTTTTAAATATATATATATATATATTAAAAAATAAAATAATTAAAATTGTTTTAATTGTAAATATATTTAAATATCATTAATATATTAACAATATTGAATGAATAACTATCATCAAATTTTTGCACCATAAAAAAAGTTGATCATAAGAACTGCTATCTTAAATGAGTCAATGAACGCCCTGCTCAACATGACTTGCTTCCAAAATTTTGAACCTACTAATCTCCTCTCGATAAATACCAAAAACTTAACAATCCACCCATCACTTTAAACTTATTTTTTATTTAACGACCCTGTATGTTAACAGTTTTCTTTCTGGATGTACAGCAACGTCTTACACATTTACTGCAGGTTATGTTTCCCCCTCTTCAGACCATTACTACCTGGTTCAATTTTCAACTCTTCTAATCTCCTAGAGAAGACTCTTTTTGATTGTGCCCACCCCCTAATTGAATCGGTTGACTCTGGCAGTCAAATTTGGATGGCCACCCACCAAATCGAATCGGTCTACTCGGGCAGGCAAACTGAAAAAGAATGTAGAGAGGCGTGAAGACTATCTCGGCACCAGGTCGCCATAGGCAGGCTAGTAACAATTTCAAAATTGGCCCGCAAAACTCAAAAGTTTCATTCAATAAAAGGGGGAAAGCGCGTATGGTCGTCTCTACTCTACATAACATGCCCATTGCCCAAGATCCTGTCCATTCAAATGAGAATCTAAAAAACAATGGTTTCAGTAGGCCTAAAATATATATCTCTTATATTTTTTATTCTCCCCACTGTATCAAGCCAGCAGGCCTACGAAGCCAAATACAATCTAGATTGCTCTCGCACAGATGACATTCTGTACGGATATGCCTGCAATGGACAACAGAAAGCATGCCAGGCTTATGCAGTGTACAGGTCACAAACCCGTTACCAGTCCCTTGCAAATATCAGCGGCCTTCTCAATTCTGATCAATTACAAATGGCCACCATTAACAAACTCTCGCAGAATCAGATTTTAGACATAGATACCGCAGTTATAGTGCCCCTGAATTGCTCCTGCGCAGGAAATTACTCACAAGTCAACGCAAGCTATATTGTCCAACCAGACGACGGTTTTTTCAAAATAGCGAATGATACATACCAGGGGCTCTCCACTTGCCAGGCTATTGGGCAACAAAATTCTGTGGTTTCCACCAAACTACAGGTCTGTAATTTTTGTGAATTTGTTTTTTTTTTTTTGACAAATTTACTCTGTATTTTTTGTGAATTGGTCAATTTGTTTTCTGGCAATTTTTTTTCAAATTAAAAAATTTTGATATAAATGGTATCAAGCAATGGTTTGATGTAAAGGAAAGGAAAGACATTTTTAAGGTCCAAGATCCCCTGATCTGCCTACTTACAAGATAATTTATAGCATATGATACCACCTCATACTACCAGACTGAAGTTTGTTGTGAATCCCTCTGCTTGAGTAATCAGAAAATGTTAAATTTAAGAAATTTGTTGGAAAATGCCCACCTTGAAATGTGAAAATTTCTGGTCCCTCAAATTTTAGATCCAAAATTTCTCTTAACTTAACAATGCTCTGCATAGCAGCCATCTGGGAAATACTCATATAAATCTTATCCTCATCTCAAGGCGGAGCTTCAATCCTTCAATTCTTTGGTCTTTTTGCATGGTAAAGCTTTTATTCTTTTGTCCTTCCCACGGTGGCGCTTGAATCTGTTGGTGTTTTCCATAGCGAAGTTTCAATTCTGTTGATATTTTTTCCATAGTGAAGTTTCAATTCTGTTGATATTTTTTCCACAGTGAAGCTTCAACTCTTTCATGTTTTTCCATGGTGGAGTTTCAATTTTTTGGTGTTTATCCGTGGTGAAGCTTCAAGTGTTTCATGTGTTTCCATTATGAAACTTCAATTCTTTCTCCATCTCTGGTTTACTGTTTTTCTCGTCCCTGGTTTGATCCTTTTCTCATCCAGTCAAAGGCAGGGCCCAAATACCTTTTACCTCATGTATCCGGGTGGAAAAGAAACTGAATTGCCAGTGAACGGGAAACAACTCGAGCTTTTACTTTGCTTAAGACAGAAACCAATGGACATTCTCTCTCTCTTTCTTCTCTGTATTTTTCTTCTTTCTCCTTGTCTTCTTTTTCCTTTGTGAAGCGTCAATTACTTTCTGTGGTGAAGCTTAATGCTTTGATGTGTTCCTGTTTCAAATTTTGTATGGAAGCACCGGCAGAAGTAAAATCACAGCAATATTCCACACCATAGATTGCAATAATAAAATTAAAGCAATACCCTTCATGTTTTTCATCAAAAACATGGCATGTTCCACACAAGGAGCTACCAATAATGCAATATTCCACACCATAGATTGCAGCAATAAAATCGAAGCAATACCCTTCATGTTTTTTATCAAAAAATTGGCACGCTCCATGCAAGGAGCTACCACTACCACATTTAATGCATTTTCATGGAAGCTGAATTGTTCAGCTAAGGTTATGAACCATATGGAGCTGCCACTGTTTTTGGCAGGAAAACCCTGGTGTAAAAGTGAGATAGCGAGCTAAAGCCTGGAACTTTTCAGCACCCACATCTTTATTGCAATATGTTTAGTTCTAACATGTGGTTAGATTTTGCTTTATTGCTCTATATTCAATATAGGTTTCCTGTCTAAAATCTCAAAAAAAATCATGGAGAACATTGATGATTGAAATATCATTGACCATTTCTAATGGAAAACACACAACACCTCAATTATCTAATTTCTGTGGTTTTTTATCTGTTACAGATAGGAATGAATGTATCAGTTCCCCTACGGTGTGCCTGCCCAACAAAAACTCAGGCTGAGAATGGGACGAGATACCTACTATCCTACACAGCCCGGGTTGGGGATACTCTGGCCATGATTGGTGCCTTGTATGGAGCAACCACTCAAGAGATTATGGATGCCAACGAGCTAACAGATGACACATTTTACCCTTACACCACGTTGTTGGTGCCTTTGACTGCAGCACCTACCAATGCTCCACAGTCTCCACCACCACCACCACCACCACCACCACCAACTTCAGCCTCCGAACCCCCCGCTGGCGGCAGAGGTTCCAAGACAGGACAGCATGTAGGCATTGGAGTAGGCGTGGCTGCAGCGGCAGTGGTAGCAGCAGTCCTGGTGGCAGGTGCATGTATTGTAGTGAGAAGGAGGAAGAGATCACACCAGCCACCGGAGAAGCCCCTGAACTTGTTCCCAAGCCTTGAGAAGGCTAAAAACACTGATCTACAGGTGGGTATGGCGGACATGGGGCACGTCCTGCCGCAGTACAAATTCAGTGATCTGCAGTCTGCCACTGAGAATTTCAGTGCATCAAACAGAATCACTGCATCAGTTTACCGTGGCCTGCTTGGCGGCACCACCCCTGTGGCAATTAAGCAGATGAAAGGACATGTCTCTCAGGTAAACATCTTATATATATATATATATATATATAGGTGTACTAATAGTAAATTCTATGCATTTTCAAGATTAGATAAAATAGAGAACAGAAAAAAGCTTTTCTAAAATACCCGTGATTTACTTTGTAAATTAAAAAATTATTGATGTATGTACAGGGGAAAAAAAAATGGAAAAAATTGTGAAGAATTTTAATCATATCATTTCATTGTGTTGATGGATCAAGTGGTGTGATTGGAAAGTAGAATCAGATTTTTCAAAAATATGAGAATTATTTTGTTCATATTTCATTTCATTTCATCTCAATAATGGATTATATGGTGTAATCTGAAATGTAGATTTTAACAAAAGCTCTACACAATTTTTTCAAAACTCTGTTTTTGTAAAATGATAGATAAATGGTGTATGATATGAAATATCTATTTGAACCAAAACTCTACACAGAATATCTGTTTTTTTAAAATCATATTCCCTGATCTATTATCAGGGTGAACATATGTATTAGAGAGTAAAGATAAGAGCTCTTATAATCACCAGAAGCTGTAAGGACTCTGGAAACCTTATAACATTTCCCCATTAAATTACAAAGATTTGTCTGCCATTTTATACTTCGAAAAAGTTTGATCTGAAAACTTGAAACAGATTTTTAGAAAACATTGCTTAGAATTTTATTCTGTTCATTTCATTTTATCATTATGATAGATCTCATGGTGTGATGCGAAACCTCAAATTTAATATAATTTTACAGCATTTTAAAAAACGTCATAAATGTTTGATGCTTCATTAAGATGAACAAAACTTTACACAGTTTTTCCCAGAAAAAAATCCTGTTTCTAGTTCTGCATATCATAGACGTTTAATGATTGATCCATGGAACGAAATTTTACACATTTTTTTCCAAATTTTTAAACCTATAAATCATTAATGTTTTGAATGGCATTGTGTAATGCATCATCGAGATGAAGATGCCTATTAGATTAAAGATTAGAGCTCCTTTGATCACCTATGAAAACCGATAAATTATTTAAGTTTATACTATTATTTTCCTATTTTTCAATTGAAAATATTTGCTTACCATTTTATGCTTCTAAAAATTTCATTTTCTTTAAATTTTCTCTGTACAGGAGTTCAACATTCTGAAAAAGCTTAACCATTTCAATCTTGTCCGCCTTCTAGGCCTCTGCAAAAGCGAGGGCCGTTTTTACCTGATCTACGAGTACGCAGAGCAAGGTTCTCTGGACGAGCTGCTGCAGCGCCCCGGGTTCGATATCTCGACGTCACAGAGCAGCTCAATTTATTCCTCAGTTACCTTGAGCTGGGAACAGAGAATACAGATTGCCTTGGATGTTGCCAACGGGCTTCATTATCTGCACAATTACGCTAATCCGCCCTACGTTCACAAGGACATAAAGAGCAGCAATATTTTGTTGGACAGAAATTTCAGAGCAAAGATCGCCAATTTTGGATTGGCGAAAACCGCAGGGAGCCAAAGCGAGGGTTTTGCACTCACCAAGCATGTCGTAGGCACCAAGGGTTACATGGCGACGGAATATCTTGCCCATGGCCTCGTCACGCCAAAGCTTGATGTGTTTTCATTCGGGGTTGTTTTGCTGGAGCTGCTCACTGGCCGAGGGGCTGTGTCGGAGGAAAATAATGACGGTTTTCACGAGAAATTGCTGTGGAGCGAAATCGCGTCGGTGGTCGAGGGTTCGGATCCCGAGGAGAGTCTGAGGGATTTTATGGACCCTTCTTTGAGGGAGGCATATCCTTTGGATGCGGCTCTGGCTGTGGCTAAGCTGGCTGGGGAATGTGTTGACGGGGATCTGAACCGGCGACCTGAGACTAATGAGATTGTGGTAAGTCTTACCAGATGGCTTTCTAGTTCGTTGGATTCTGACTCTTTTGATGGTACAAGTGTAATGCCTGGCCGATGAAAGAAGCTTTCACTGGTTTTTTGCTCACTGTTTTTTAGCGTGGAGGAATTTAATGTTGAGAGATTTTTATTTGTGTCTAGCCTTTGGGTTTTTATGCACACTGGTTTTTGGACACAGCTGAAGGAATTTATGTTCAGATACATTTTTTACTGTAAAATATAATTAATTCTTTTAAAGACAGAATCCAATACGAAGGAATGCTTTCCATACCAGGGGCATATATGTATCTTATTAGTTCAAAGCAGGGTAATTATAGCTGTTATTAATTATTTATATTTTATTTATTATTGACAAAACTTTAAAATTTGTTGGAAGTATTTTTCAAAATTGAATATTTATTAATTAATTTATTTTTTAATATGAATTTCCTATTTCAAATATAGTTGCTGTTACATTCATATTCCAAAACATAAATGTCACATAAATTTTATTTGTAATATGCAAATTAAAATAAAATTAACGAATATTTTTATAAAGGCCTTCACAAGTTATAATTATTTCATCACAATCATTATGGAATTTACCCCTTTTTGATATAATCAAAATTATTGCTTTCCTAGTTATTATGACACATATAATGAGCATAATTTTAGATGTGAAATAAGGTACGCACAAATTTATGTATTCGTATCTTACAAAATATTTAAGGTCTAGGGCATAGTTTTATACATCTTACCTAATAATTTAAAATAAATATTATCAATAGTGACATTCACCTCTCAATGTTATGATTAGTTTTTGTTAAGGTAGGTATTCTAACATCAATATTTTTTTGAATACCTACGGGATTATATGAGAACGAGATAAAGATTAATTTTCTACCCAAGATAAAGCTCATTTAGGGTCTGGGTAAATCTGATAGTTGTTATTGTTTCAATTTTGGTTTAGCTAGACATTGGGTTGATAAGACCTCTCCAAAATAACTATTGTTAATTCATATTATTAAAGCAAACTTATATTGTAAATTTACATGCAAATTCAAGCACAAACAATTCTCAATATAAAGACAAGGACAAGCCATTCTGCAACGCTTGTTTAAGACACATTTAGTGTTGACCTAATAATAGTGGAGAGGTATATCATACATATAAAAGTGCATTAGAGTTTTGTTGTATGTTATGCACATTAAATTAACACTACCATTGGTGGTAAGGGATGAATAAAAATTTATTTATTATGATGATGTTTGCACTATATGTCATAGTTACCAATTTTGGCATGACCAACACATATTGACATTTTCGTAGTTGGATAAATATGTATCAATTGGGATTATTGCTTCTCAAAGCATCCACCAACTTTAACCGTCTTAGTACATTTTGCTTAATTTCCTATTACACATTCACTCTCTTGTTCCCTAAGTTTTCCCAGTGCCACCTAAGAATTGCAAAGATTGTGTTGATTTTGAAGGGACAATGGCTTATTTTACAAAGAGAGAAGTTGGGTAGTTGCATTAGTGATCAATTAAATATTTAAATACTTCATGCCAAAAATTTTAAGGTTTTTTAATTTAATTATTGGTATTCCCAAAGTCTTAAAGGACTTAACAAGGAGTTTGAGTTGTTCTCGAGTACTTTTAATTTGAGAACAAGGCCCTTAGGGTTTTGGTTTTGTATGTAATCCAAGAATATTATCCTAAATAATTCAACAAATTTTTAATGCATTGAATAGTATGTAAGGTTTTTGAAACAAATTCGAACAAAGTTCCAAAATATGTTAATGTTGTTTGTATCACTACATCCCTACTTCAATTTCAACCTTCAAATAATTATGGTTTTTATATTATTCCATCCTCTCTAAACCACAGATACAGTTATGTATTTGGCATCTCATAAATCATTCTTGTTTGGAGTTTCAAAACAAATTGTTCTTTGATCATCTATCTAAAAAGAGTTTATAAGATTTTGATTTGCATTTCAAACGGTTTCTTTCTCAATGACATCAAGCTTGAGTGGTTTACTTTGTCAAGGGAATGCATCACAAACAAACAAAAAAATGCATCTCATCAAACAATGCTTCCATCAGTTCATTTAGAAAAATTTGTAAAAACATGCATTTTTTAGTTCTAACCTCTACTATAATATGCAATGAATTATGGTTCTATGTTCTAATGGCTCTAAAAATTGATTGGTGACTTCTTTGAAAGACGTTTAGGGACACATAAATTGCTACAAAACTATCCAAACTATGTTTTGTTTGTGCATTGTTCATTATTACATAATTTGTTACATGTCCTTGAATTCTTGCTTGGTCAAACAATGATTACATAGTTCTCTGACATATAAATGTTTCGATAGAATTACAAAATTGAAAGGCAACCTTTTCTACAATTTCATGGGTATTCTCTTAATAACATATGCTAAGATCCTCCTTTAACATTGTTTTGCACTAGATCTTTTTGCCACTCACTCCTATCTCAATACAAGCTTCATCTAGAGGTATTGGCTTCTAGCAATTATATCATATTAAGGAAAAAATATATAACAAGACATCTTTTATTGTATGAGTGCAACTATGTTAATTATGTTTAGAGCAACAATAACATTTTTTTTTGATAGATGATGAGGGTTGGGGGGTCCCTCTCCCTTCTATTAAATGAGAAAAACACAAAAGTACAAAAAAGAAGGGATACAACCTTCAAGTAAAAATTGACTAAGAAGAAGCTAACAAACACCACGAGCCACGAAGGGCCCAAATAAATAGTGAGTGCCAAAAAACCCCCATGGGGAGACAAAAAATAGTAACATATCAAATAAAAAACAAAGGGCTATGCCCCATCAACATTCAAATTGCAGCTTCAATAGTGTTGCCACCACTAATAGCGGTGGAGCCACCAACTGCCATCAGCATAGAAGAGGAAAACTCTTCACCATTCATGTTCACCCCAGCTGCACTCCTACCCAGTACCTATTCAATGCCACCTACCTTTTGAGGAGTTGTCTTCCAATAGTGATGCATCGACCAACCAACAACGTGTTTTGGGAGAACCCCTCCAACTCTTGGAGAAGCGGTATTGCTCTCCAGTTATTGCCTCATTTACGCCATGATCACCTTGCAAGGTGTTTGGAGTCTTGTTGCTACTCCAAGAGAGCATTCTGCTGAAGTGGTACCACAAAAAGCCTAAGAAGTCATTTGACAACTACCAAAGCCCTGACAAATGATCTCCAAATAAGGGTTGCCTCTATTGAGGCCATGGGTGGTTATAGTTGTGTTACGTCCAATTTAGGAATGAATCATCCCTTAGGGCCTAGGTGTTTTAGGCAAGACTGCACAAGCTCTAATGCTCTATTACCTTATAAAACCTACCTTCAAGCTCACAAAAATACCATAGAGGGGCCAGCCCTAAATCATCGTGAGTTGAGAAGGGGAGGGATTACTTCCCATTGCAATTACAAGCTTCCACTGCATCCTCCAACCCAACCCTAAATTCTAGATGTACAATTTGACTTTCCACAACCAATGTTTGTTACTTATTTTTGAAAAAAGTAGTTGCTTATGAAGGTTGATGCAAGTAGAGAATTTACCTTGACCCTACAAAGATTATCCTGTGCCACCCAAATGATAACTTTCCTAATTGCTTGCATGATGTTCCCAAACAGAATGATGAATATCTTTTTAAGTTGGGAGTCAAATACATGTCTTATAAAGGCTACTTCCATTTTAACCACTTATACCTGCAGTAGGGGTTCATTAAGTGCACTCTAGAGCATTGGATCCATGGTATTTGAGCAAAGCAAAATAGAGAAAGAAGAGTCAGAGAGAGCCAAGATAAGAAGGGGGAGAGACTGTGCATTCACCATACACCCCACTCTCAATTAATAGAAAGACAACGGGGTGTGCCATGCATGTGGCACATACTTGCATCGACATTGTGAGCTAATGAGGGGTGGTAGGTCATTATGGCTCCTCCCACAATCCTAATAAATATCCATCTTCTTGAATGTCCCAGCATCCCCAATAATTTTCCACTACTAACTCATCATGTTGAATGATTACTTTATTATCCATCATTTTTGTTGTAGAGTTAGCTTCATGAAAGCAATGTGCTACTTCCCAATGACTTAGATTATCCAGAAGTCTCCAATCCCAATTGAGAATCTTATTGATATTCTAGGAACCTAATTTTTTATTCCTAATGGCTTAAATAATCACGTTAGAGTCACCTTCAATGATAAATCATTTAATCCTACAAAGAAAAATAAGATTTGGTCCTAGGATAAAGGCTTGTATCCCAGCCTCATTGTTAGTGCCATCAACCAACTTCTTCAAATATACTCAAATAAGTGATCCCATGCAATCCTAAATTACACATCCTACACTATATGCCCCTAGATTTCCCCTGGTTGCTCCATCAAAATTAATTTTGAAGAATCTTGAAGGGGGGCCTCCAATCTATTTTGCCTTCCCTTCTCACAACTTTAAACATTACTATTGACCCATTAATAGGGTTAAAATTTAATCTACATCTAAAGCTTAATGGAGGTGGCCTGGGTTTGTAATGTCCACCGAATGATCCAAAACTAAATCGCCCTACTGTGATCCATGTGGAACACAAGGAGAAGTTTGACCCCTACCTCAAAGTTTCTCCATAGCCACTTTAAAGTGTAGGTGATGTGAAAATTCCCCACTCCACACACTATCTGTAAATCAAGGATTGAACTTGAGACTTGGGTGACCTAAGTCATTACTCCCATCCACTCAAGCTAACCCTTAGGGGCCAAAAATCAATTTAATCTAAATCTTAATGGGGGTGGCCCTATGTTTGTAATGTCTGTCAAATAATATGTAGTTGAATTACCCCATTGTGATCCACATGGAACATATGGATAAGTTCAACCCCTACCTCCACAACCACTTTAGAGTATAGGTGATGTGCAAATGCTCCACTCCACACACCATAGATAAATTAAGGATTGAACCTGAGACTGGGGTGACCCAAGTCATTACTCCCATCCATTCAAGTTAACCCTTGGGGGCTTATTTATAATCTACATTTGAAGTTTAATGGGGGTGGTCCTATAGGTATGCAATGTTTATCAAATGATCTGCAACCACAATTTCTCACTATGATCCATGTGGAACATAGGGAAAAGTTTGACCTCTACCTCAAGGTGCCCCCATGGCTACTTCATAATGTAGGTGATGTGCAAATTCCCTACTCCACGCCCTATGGGTAAATCAAGGATTGAACCTGAGACTTGGGTAACCTAAGTCATTGATCCCATCCACTCAATCTAGCTCTTGGGGGATAAGATGTTGGGTAACAAGATTTTTTAAATGGAGCTATAACTGTAGACATTTTTATAACTAAAATACCCAAATAAACGGTGAATAGTATTCTTAACCATGGGCTATGGACTTGCCTCATTATATTGAACACATGTTTCAAGCCATAAGTTGACCTCTATTGCATTGAACACTGAGCCAATATTATATTACTCCAGATACTTTTCACGAATAACCCATCATAGTTTAGTGTGAGAACAATGCTAGAGAATGGTCATCCCAGGAATGGACCCTGATAACTCCCACTTCTAACACTCAACTCACTCACTGCTAGGATATCATCATTGGGTAGAATAATCTCCATCTTAAGATTAATGGGGGTGGGCTTGGGTTTGTAATGTCTGTCGAATGATCTATAGTTGAATTGCCATGTTGTGATCTGCATGTAACACATGGAGAAGTTTGACCCCTACCTCAAGGTGTCCCCATGGCCACTTCAGAATGCAGGTGATGTGCAAATTCCCCATTCCACATACCACGGGTAAATTAAGGATTGAACCTGAAACCCTTCTAACCTAAGTCATTACTCCCATCCACTCAAGCTAACGCTTGGGGGCTTAAAACCTGATTTACATCTGAATCCTAATGGGGGTGGGCTTAGGTTCGTAATGTCTACCAAATGATTTGAAACCGAATCACCCCACTGTGATATGCGTGAAACACATGGATAAGTTTGACCCCTACCTAAAGGTTCTCCCATAGCCACTTCAGAGTGTAGGTGTTGTGCAAAGGCTCCACTCCACACACCACATGCAAATCAAGGATTGAACCTGAGACATGGATGACCTAATTCATTTCTTCCATCCACTCAGGTAATCATTAGGAACGAGCGACAATAACATTTTATTCTAGCCTATAAATTTGATTTTTCATAAAAAAGTTATTGATATATATTAAAGTACTTACAATATTTTACTATTTTTTTTAAAATCAAAATGTTAAATGAGTTTTAAATTTGTATTTATACCATATCAAAAAACCAAACTAAACTCTTTACCTTTGCAAGTTACTGAAAAGCCAAAGTATCATAATTATGTGTCAAACTTGTTCAGAGCGTTGAGATTATATATCTCTAGAATAATTGCAAGATGCCCAACACCGACCTTTTGTCAAAACTTTGATTGATTACTTATTTGGTGGAGAAGAAATGGAAACATCGCCTTGGTCAAAGCCAAGTATAAACTTCTAATTATTTTTATTTGAGGTTTTTGACATTCTTATTATGTTGAGTGATTGTATATTTAACAAGGGATATGGTGTAGTGGCATTTCCTGCATTTTTGCATGGCAATGAAATGAAAATGTATCTGTAATAGTTTGATGTGCATGTTGATGATTTTTGAGTTTTGTTTTTTTAGGTGGTTGTTTGTCACTATTTTTATATGAGAGAGAAATGAAAATGAATTTGTAATTATTTGATGTGCACAATGATGCTTTTTTGAGTTTTGTTTTCTTTAAGTGGTTGTTTGTCATCATTATTTGTTTTTTTATTGTACAAGATATTTTCAAATTCAAATCAAAACTAAAGAGTATATGTTGAATGGGAGTGGGAATCGGTTTAAACATTTATTCTAAAATCGTATAAAATGTTGTACAAAGTCACCTTGGGTTTGAACATTTTTTTAATCTAAAAAATTTACAATAAAAAAAGAAAAAGACGACAATGTTTTTTTCCCAAATTACACTATACTGAATCACATTGCTATGTTGATCAGACCTTGCTAAAAATTTCCAATCAATTAGAATCTAAAACTTTTTGTAAAGTTCCATTATCGTTTGTCTCATTTGCAACAAGTTATAGACACTTCAATCTTCTTTTACTTGGATATGCATTGGAAATATACCAACTATTCTGGCCAATGAATAAGAATAATTAATATACAAAGTTATGATACAAACATTTGCAATCTAATGATTCAAAAGAATACATATATAATTTATATGCTATGAATAAAAAACATAAACATTTACATTTGCAATGTGATGGTTTACAAAGAATTTATTTATGATTTATATTTTAGTACTACTTCAAATGAATCTAGCAAATGGTATAATTTAAGTGTCATGTGGCAATAGTATGATATAGTTTTATCAACTTCTTCGCTTTCAGGCACCCTTTCCCATTCATGGACAAATCTGAAGTTCCAACTGTTTTAGCATTCCTATTAACATCATGTTTATTTTAGCATCAATTGATGTTAACTTAAGTAAGAGACAAGTTCTTGTGAAACACTATTCTTTTAATGAGTAGTTATAAATTATTATATACAATCAAGACCATTAATTTGATAAATTATCTTAATATAAGTAATATAATTTTATTAAATTTTATTTGCAATTATGATACCTATATTTGGTAAAAAATAATGAAGAAAGAGTAATATGAAGTCTATCCAATTATGATCCTGGACAGGTCTAGGCTCTGCCTTGACTAGCATAAAAAGTTCACTAGTTTTACACATTTGCTTTCCTATATGTGAGAGATTCCCCATAATAATAAATAAACACAAGATTATGGAAGCAATAAAAATGTTTGAAATATCAATAACCTAGTCTAGGGAATAGATAGCAGATTCTTAATTTACTTGATCAATCTCTTGCCAATGCCATAGATTGAATATGAGAGAATCCTTATAGAATATTCATTGAGATGAACTACAAGAAAAAATGGAACTACAAACCATACTTTGGGAATAACATGATCTAAAAAATTTAAAAACATGAGAGAAATTCATGAATTTACTTCTAGTGATTTTTTTTCTTTTTAATGAAGATATGAGATCAAATCTAGGATTGATTATCATAAAATAATTACAGATATGGACTTGAACTTGTATTTATATTTTATCTCTTCTATTGTTTCATAGAAGACTAATATTTGGATTGTAAAAATATTTATTAAACTATTTGATATTTTTGTAAATACATTCTTGGTAATGAGAGAGTTTATACTTACACATCTGGTGAATTTCACTGATTTATAACCATCCCATGTCAGCATTTCCTTGTTTCCTTTTCTTCTCATTGAATCATTCTCCTCCTGTAAATTCATCACATTAAATAGAAATTCAAATTCGAACAATAATGTTATTGGGAGAGGATAACTGTGAAGAACATCCTACAACAGATTACCTCCTACAATAGATTTAATTGAAATATGCGAAAATAAAATAACTCTTACGAATAACAGAAACACAGAAAGCTTATATTGATCGCAGGCCACTTCGAGGGGGCAACCTCCTTTGAGCAAGCTCAATATAATAAATTCATGGATGCCTTCATTGGCCTCAACACTTACTTATATACTAACTCTATTCTAACAGCTACTACTTCCCTTGTATGTGGGATTTCAAATATGCTCTAAGGGACGACTTACAAAGCATATGCGTCCATAGCAATTATTACACTAATACTGCAAAGATAAGGGTAAGGCATGGGTTCCTAACATCCCCTCCCCCTAAGAAAAATCTTTGTCCTCAAAGCTTCAAATGTGGGAATTGTTGTTGAAGCTGGAAGAGGGGTTCCCATGTTGCATCTTTTGGTTGCATGCCATGCCATTGAATTAAGACCTCTGTGATGGAGTGGGATCAAAGTTGGTGGGTGTGCCTATCTAGGATTGCTTCCAGCTCGAGAAGGATGGAGCCTTCATTATCAAGTGCTGGTATAACTGTCTGCACTTGGATGTTGGATCTAAGAACTTGCATCAAATAGGAGACATGAAAGACGGGATGAACTTGGGAGGAAGGTGGAAGCTCTAACTTGTAAGCAACTGACCCAATCTTCTGGAGAACCTTATATGGCCCATAAAACTTTGGAGCAAGCTTTTGGTGCCCTTTTAGTTTCAGTGATGATTTCTTGTATGGCTGCAGACGGAGAAAGAACATATCACCAGGTTGAAAGGTATGCTCAGAGCGGTGTTGATCAGCCTACTGCTTCATTCAATTTTGTGCCATGTGGAGATTGTCCTACAAGGTGCAAAGAATCTGATCCCAATTTTAGAGAGTAGTGTCAACTACCTGAACTAGTGAGCTACCAGGATTATATGGAAGAAGTGGTGGCGGTGCTTGACCATAAACTGCTTCATATGGAGTCATTTTGGTGGAAGTGTGGTATGAGGTATTGTAGCACCATTCAGCTAGGGGAAGCCACTTGGCCCATTGATGTTGTTGTTTTGAAGCAAAGCAATGAAGGAAGGTCTCCAAGCATTTCTTGACTATTTCTGTCTGGCCATTTTTTTGTGGGTGGTACCCAGAGCTCATTCTCAATTGTGTGCCTATGTGACAAAATAGTTCCATCCAAAAATGGCTGGTGAAAGTGGCATCACAATCTGAGACAATTGAAGAAGGAATGCCATGAAGATGGAAAATCTGATCCAAGAAACCCTGTGTGATTGTGGAGGCTGTGTATGGGTGGCTGAGTGCACAAAAATGACTATATCTGGAGAGGCAGTCAACTACGACTAGGATCACTGTCTTTTCCCTAGATTTAGGGAGGCCCTCAATGAAATCCATGGAAATATCTATCCAAATCCTAGTAGGAATGGGCAAAGGCTCGAGCAAACTGGGAGTCAATGTGGTTTCACCTTTGTTTCATTGGCAGGTATCACATTCAGCCACCATCTATTTAATTTTGGCTTTCATGCCTTTCCAAAAGAAGTGTCGACATGCCCGCTCGGTTTTGAGAAATCCTGAGTGCCCTGCTGAGGGGGAAGCATGGATTTCATAGAAGAAGGCCTGATGTAGGTCTGGACTTTGGGAAAGCACTAGATGACCCTTGTATCATAGAAAAGTACCATCCCATGAATAATGTGGTACTGTAGAGGGGTTAGTGGCTGATTGATGAATGAGGTGGCATAAGGAAGGATCATTTTCATACCCTTGTTGGACAGATTCTAACCATTTTAGAATGGGCATGGAGATGGCAGAGAGGGAAGGCTAGTCCTTGAAGGTTCTTGAGAGAGCATCAGCCACAACATTGTCTTTTCCCTGCTTATAGGTGATCTCATAATCATAACCCATGAGTTTGCTGACCCACTTCTACTAAGTTGGGGATGATACCCACTGTTCTAAGAAATATTTCAAACTCTGATGATAATTTTTTATGCAAAAATGATTTCCTAGTAAGTAGGGTCTCCATTTTTGTACTGCATGTAAAATTTACATCATTTCCTTTTCATATGTAGACAAAGCTAAATTGCGACCAGAAAGGGCTTTGCTAGTGAAGGAAATTGGTCGGCCATCTTGGAGAAGAACATCACCCAAGCTGATGCCACTGGCATCACTTTCAATGGTGAAAGTTTTGGTGAAGTCTGGCAATGCCATAACTGGTGTGATACACATAGCCTGTTTGAGTTTGATGAATGCCTGATCAGTTGTTACACCCCAGGGGAAAGCATCCTTCTTCAATAAGGAATTCAAAGGAGCCGCGATCTTTCCATAATCTTTGATGAACTTGCAATAGTATTTTGTTAGGCCTAATAAACCATGAAGGCTCTTAAGGGTGGTTGGTCGAGGCCAATTTTACATAGCACTAATTTTTTTTGGGTCCTCACGACCCCATTGGCTGAAACAATGTGCCCCAGATAGTCAATTTCCTCTTGACTGAATAAACACTTGGATTGCTTGGCACATAATTGATTGTCTGCTAATAGTTGTAATGCCCTATCAATATGTTGTAGATGCTCGGCCCATGTGCGACTGTAGATCAAAATGTCATCAAAGAAAACTAAAATAAATTGACAGAGAAAAGGCTAAAAGATTTTATTCATGAGTGCTTGAAAAGTGGAAGGGGCATTTGTAAGGCCAAATGGCATGACAAGGAACTCATAGTGACCTTCATGCATACAGAAGGTTGTCTTGGGAATGTCATCAGGATGCACTCAAATTTGATGATAACTAGAATGCAAATCCAACTTGGAGAAGAAGTTGGCCCCATGGAGCTCATCAAGAAGCTCATTGATGACAGGAATTGGGAATTTATCCTTGATAGTGAGGTGGTTAAGGGCTCGAAAGTCAATGCAAAGGTGCCACAACCCATCTTTTTTGTGGACAAGAAGCACTAGGGAGGAATATGGGCTAGTGCTGGGGTGAATAACTCTAGACTTGAGGAGTTCCCAGACTAAGTTCTCAATTTTAGTCTTTTGCAGATGGGGGTAACGGTATGGTCAGATGTTGGGTGGGATGCTTCGTGGAAGGAGAGGAATGTGGTGATCTTTAGGGCATGAACAGGGCAAACCTACTGGTTCTAAAAAAATGGTTGCATGCTTGTCGAGTATGGCTTGTAAATCTGTAGGGTGGTTAGTAGCAGTAGGGGGCTGGAGTTGAATGGAATGCAGCTGTGCAATGACCCCATGTGAGCCTTTCTTCAAAAGTTTTTCCATGCAATGAGAACTGATGATCCTAGCATATCTTGGTAATAACCCTTTTAAAGTGTGCTTCTGATCATTATCTATGAACTACATCCAAATCTCAGAGAAGTCCCATAAAATAGGTCCTAATGTGCAAAGCCACTGTGCCCCTAAAACCACATCACACCCTCCTAAAGGTAGGGCAAACATATCAGAGCAAAAATTATAATCAACCATTATAATATGCACATTTCAACACTTCCCTTTACATGGCAATGTGCCCCCATTAGTAATCATGCCTTCAAAGCTAGAACAAGGGTATATAAAGCAGTCTACTGCCTTAGCAATGCGAGGATCGATGAAATTGTGAGTACTACCTAAGTCAACAAGGATTGTGAGAGGGATCTTTTTGAAGCGCCCTTTGACCTTCATGGTTTGGGGAGTGGTGACACCTGCTAGTGCATGCACTGAGATCTTAGGTTGAGTCTCTTGAACCGCTGGGTCCTCTTTAGTGCCAGGTTCTTCTTGAGCATCTTCAAATTTTGGAATATCAAGCTCGCTGTCCTGCTCTGGTGGTGACTCCACATCTAGCAAGTAAAATTTTTGTTGGATGCACCTGTGACCCTTAACCCATTTGTCATCACATTTGTAACATAATCCTCTCTTTGTGAGCCCACATCTCTGCCTCAGTCAGGCGCTTGATTGGTGTGGTTATGGTTGTTTGCTGATTCACTGTGTTTTTTGCTGGTGGAAAGGTGGGAGGTCGATGCTGTGTGGAGAGTTTATCTTCTGCTAACTTAGCTAGACCCAAAGCATCCATCATATTTTTAGGTCAAAACATTTTTACCTCTGAGTAGATTGGCTCTCTGAGGCCACTAACAAAGCAGCTTTTGAAGAAGTCATCTGACAACCCTTCAGTGTGATTAGCGAGTTTTTCAAATTCAATATGATATTCACTAATAGTACCTATTTGATAGAGTTTGGTGAGAGATCTTGTGAAATCCTCAAATGCTGAGGGACCAAACCTGCCTAGAATTAAGGATGCAAAATTTGACCAATCAGGTTCATCGTTTGTCTTGAGATACCAATGGTACCACTGAAGTGCTTCTTGTTCCAGATGAAAGGAAGCAATTAGGACTTTGTTTGCAAAATAAGTATTATTGAGGTTGAAGAATTGTTTAGCTCGATATATCCATCTTGTAGGATCTATACCATTGAACCATGGAAAGTCTAGCTTAGGCCCACATGAGAAGTTAGAAGCAAAGGAGCGATGCTCTGAAGAAGATTCCTCCTTCTGCACTCTGTTGAACAAGATGCTATTCTGTTGATTCAAGCCATGCATCATATCGGTTAACTCTGTAACTTGAGATTTTAATGTGGTGATTTCTTCCTCCATGATTTTTGTGCCTACACGAGTGGTGACCATAACCAGTTGTTAATAGCTGGGGATCCTTCACGTTCCCTGGCTCTATTTTTTTGTTGCTATTTTTTTTTTAAATTACTATTTTAGAAACGAATTGTTTGCAACTGTGTAGTTGGAAATATCCTCAACTGTGGATATGCTGTTGTTTGCTCTTTGAACCTAATAAGTTGGATATGGACCCCCAGTTTATTTGGCTACCTAAAGGATTTTAAAAAAAAAAAAAATTCTCTCTAGCCACCAAAGCTGTCTGATCGAGTACTACTCTCTAGAAATTTTTGGCCGTGAGTTTACCCCTTAACAATAGCTTTTGGTTTACCTCACGGGTGGGAACTAGTCAATCAGGATGGGGCCATTGCCCTTTTCGCTAGCAGGTCCTCTCAATGGGCCAACTACTTCGGGGTTCCTATGGTACTCCTCATAATGAGTTTTAGGGCTTATGCCCAAGCACTTCCCACAATTAAGCGTATGGGTATTTACCCAATCCGAAATGACAGAACTTGCAATGAAAAAAATTCTTGCCAACTCTGGCGCAGCTCCTAGAAAGCCCTGCTTCAAAAAAAAATTGCTCCAAATCTACCCACAAAGCCAAGAAGGCGCTCTGATACTAGATGTGAAGAACCTCCTACAGTAGATTACCTCCTACAATAGATTTAATCAAAATATGCAAAAATAAAATAACTCTTACGAATAACAGAAACACAGAAAGCTTATATTGATCGCAAGCCACTTCGAGGGGGCAACCTCCTTTGAGCAAGCTCAATACAATAAATTTGTGGATGCCTTCATTGGCCTCAACACTTACTTATATACTAATTCTATTCTAAAAACTACTACTTCCCTTGTATGTGGGATAATTCAAATATGCTCTAAGGGACGACTTACAAAGCATATGCGTCCATAACAATTATTACACTAATACTGCAAAGAGAAGGGTAAGGCATGGGTTCCTAAAAATAACAATAGCTAGAGACAACGTAACATCCTATATAAGAATGGTTTCTAAAGGACACACTTATAAACATCAAACACGGAAAATGAGATTACTAATAATGCAAAACATAAGAAGAAAGAGGATAAGTAATCAATCCAATAAACTTATATATAATATTATCTCATGTTGGTGAGCTCACTCCAATGAATTTCAAGAAACATATCAAACTCTTATATACAAATAGGCTATGTGAGGCCATTAAGACTAGGTACTACTAATTATTTTCTAGACCACTTATCCACAAGGTGCATGAAGATTATTTACCTTGTGAGATTGCAAGAAATAAACTATAATTTGAAGCTCCAAAATTATAATTAATGTGAAAAAATATATCCAATTTGAAGTAATAAATTCAATAAAAATTAATAACACATAAACATATGCTATACATATTTCAAATCTAAGTGAGTAGCTTCTTGTTTGATATGTGTTAGATGACGTCAAGGTCAACTGAATAACAAAGCTTAAACATATAAATTGTATAGAAAACTTTCATAAAATCTTAAAACCCTCAAGAAAAAGAAACTTGTCTCATAAAAGAGATGTTTTAGAAAGATTATTTTGCATTAGCCATAAAATCAATAGGAAAGATACATTTATAAGTGGAAGTTAGACATGTCCTAACATCCTCATGCATGTGGGATAAACTTTCACTAAGACCTAGAATAACCTAAGCAAGCTGAAATAGACCATGTAGGTAGAACCACATAGTGGGAAAAAACCTATACTAACACCCCCCCTTAACCGTAGCTTAGATGGGTAGAAGAATTAGGTCCTGACAATGAGGCCTGATGAGGTACCCAAGTACAATGCAACTCTCATAAAGTGAGGAAAAGGAGAAAATCTCTAGGATAAAACTCATCAAAGAGAGAAAAATGAGAAATAGTCCATGGTATAAGGACATTGATTACAACTGAGAATGCATCTATAAGTAAGAACAAACAAAGCACATAGAGAGAAAGGATAATTGAGAAGTCCCCATAGAAGATGTTGAAGCTTCCTACAATAGAGGTCATAAAATGATGAATGTCGTTGACGAGATCCTCTACCTGAAGACTGAAGAAGCTCTATCCACATCAAATAATGTTTCTTCCCTTTTCCAAAGAAAAAACATGAATGGTGTACTAGAAGTCTACCCATTCCATAGTGGAAGATGAAGGAAGCAACAATACAAAACACTCTAAGTAGGGACCATTACAAAAGTGTGGCATACGTCTAGCAAGATCGTGCATAAGAACTAAATGTAATGTCACTGAAGTGAACTTGTTAAAAGAAAGTGTAATAAAAAATGGATCACCCTAGAGCTATGAATGGGTCCACCAAGTGCTTGATATAAATCCAACTGAATAATTGTACTCCTCATGCATAGTAAGAGGGCTAATTATTCTATGCAATGATGGTGTAATAAAAGTAGAGGCTAAAACGGGCTACAAAATGCTCTATACCTGTGAAAAAGATTGCCCAATATCTGGTGAGTCTTGAATCAATATACCTACACCTTGTAATGTTAGAAGTAGACCAGAGGTAGGTTGATTAGAAAATAACTCCTCAATATATGGAATGTGACAAGGAGATGGTGGAGGTGTGTCCCCATCACTATTGTAGTCATCTATGATAGATGAAGAGTCATCGATCTCAAAGATGTACTCATGATAATAAGTGTCATCAAGTACATGTGATTCTAATGAAGAGGAATGGCATGGAACATTTGATGAAGGAATTTCCATGTGAAGTGGAGAGTAGGGCTCAACAACCCTCAAAGCTGAAGAAGAGACTGTAGATGAATCACATGGATCTACAGACTAATATCCATAGGAAGAGAAGAGTCATCGATTCTCTCATAGGGTGTAATCTTATTAAAAATAATAGTCTCCTCTAAAGTACAAGATTATGATGGCTCTGGAAGAGTAACATCTAAAATAGGGATGGAAATAGAATATGTAGTAGGATAACTGAGGTTGGGCGAAATCTCCTCTTGCAATGGTGGTTCAATTGAAGGAAGAGTGTTGTCCACCATGGATGTGTCATCATAATAAGTAGGAGTAGGAATATGGAGTATAACAATCTCTAAAGAGATGATAGGAAGTGGAGGAGGATGAGTGATATAAATCAAAATATGATCTCTAAAAAGATATTGAAGAATGATCCACATAGTGCAGGGACACGTTGTATGTTCTACATGGCAACAATGATCTATATAAACATGTAATAGTAAGGTACTAAAAACCTTGTCACAAATATTAGCTCACTTATTGAACCAAACATGATCAGTGGGAGCATGAATTAATCTATATACAAATGGAGTATGATTCTTTATTGTAAACAAGTGTTCCATGTAAACATGTCAAAAAGCATAGTTGATCTTTTCAAAAAGAACCATTAGTGTAGAAACAACTTTCCCCCAAAACTGTCTCTCAAGTGAAGTTAACATAACTGAGAGAAGACACCAAAGAAGTTCACAGCTGCATAAAACATTTGTAATAAACCTCTAGCTATATCAACAATACACACTCGTGAAGAGGACATCGGACATAACTGAGAATGCATCTAAATGAGCAATAAGTCTAGGAATCAACACAAAACAAAAAATAAGAATGTGTTGAAGAAACACTAAATAATGCACAACACCACACAATACCTCATTATAATTATCAAAAATGATCCCCCCATAATGTTACATATATAAAAACACTCATATAGATATCGGACACAGTCGAGAATGCATCTTGAATAATCAATGTGTAAGTATGAAAGAACTGAAGGGATGTCAGACTTAGTCGATAATGTGCCCAAGAGTGTATTATAATTTATTTTAAGAGAGCCAAAAAAAATATTTCCAATGCATAGAGCATGAAAAAACAAGTACTTTTGAAGAAGACAATAATCAAATCCGAGCTATAGATAAATAATTATGCATGTTTGAAAGTTTACTTGTATGAAAAATTTATTGGTAATAGGGTTGGACAAAATAAGATGTATAAATTTGAGAAATTTTTTGTGTGAAAGTAATTATGAGATTTTTTTCCAAGGAAAAGTTAAGCCCCATGGGTTGGGCACAACCAAGGGATAAATTCCCATATGACAAGGGGCTAAGGCCTTTCATGAGTTTGATGGAATGCCTTAAATTTGATGTCCAAATGATCATCTCCACGTTTTGGGAGAGGTATGTGGTAATAAAATGAGCATGCTTGAGCTATCATGCACACATGCATGTAGAAAGGTAGATGGAATTCAAGAGGTGGAGTCACCAGATCATTGGGCCCATAGATCCATGACCGAGTGAAGACGTGTGTCTCTAGATTCATCACACTAATGAGGGTTGGTTCAATAGACCTACTAGCCCATGAAGTCATAGATGCACAATGGAAAGAGTTACCACATTGCCATGTAGTCGGGGGATGAGTTAGTGGGCCTATGGGCATGAATGCACATAGTATAATCCCATGCATCAGCATATCCTTATCAGTTGACCATTTAACCTACAAAAGTACAGTTATTGGGTTAGCCACATTGACACATGGTGGAAGGCTGAGTAGTTAGGCCTTTTTGGGCATGAAAGAATGAAGCGAGGTAGTAAGTTGATAATTTTTGTTGCAACAACTCACATGGCGAATAAGGCCTACAAGAAGAACCCAGATCTATGAAAATCAGTTTAACCTTCTATAAATTTGGTAAAAACCCACTTGGTAATCTATAAAACCTAGAAAAATCTAGAAATTATTTTTTGATTGAAGAATATGGGGTATGAAAATCCACAAAAACAAATAAAACTCCTAAAACCCCTAAAAAATGATTGAAAATCACTGTCACAAAACTAGGTCGAGTTAACATCCAATCCTAGGGTTTGGGCACCTTATGAATCCAATAACACTATTGATTTTTCATATAGATGCACAAGTTGTAAATATCTACATGGTTTTTTGAGAAACCCCACCAAACCCTTGAAAACCAAAATCAAGAAAACAATAAGAATGCAATGAATAGATCCCACCAAGATTCAAATAACAAATGACTATTAGAATAACTTTGATACCATGTCAAATGATGCCCAGATCAATTGAATAGTGAAAATTTTATAGAGAAACTATATGGAGAACCTACGTAAAATATTAAAACCATCAAGATAAATAAACTTGTCTCACCAAAGAAAAGTTGTAGAAAGAGTATAAAAGCAATAGGAAAGGTATATTTATAGGTGAAAGTTAGACATGTCCTAACATCTTTGAAGACATGTGGGATAAAATTTCACTAATGACCTATAATAACCTAAACAACATAAAATAGACCATGTAGGTAAAACCACATAGAGGGAAAAAACTTACACTAACAATACGAAAATAAAAGAAAAAATTAATCCATAAACATAAGATGCAATAAGGGAAGCAAAATAAATATGGAAAAACATAACTTTCATTTCAAAAGCAAGTTTGGTTTTGAAATGAATGCAGTCAAAGACAACACTCTGCTTATTAGAATAATTGTCAACTATTTTACCCCTATAATATTGTTGCATTTGATAAAAATGAATTATTAACATGCAATATTTGATTTTATATAAAATAAATGCATAAATATTTCTTATTCAAGTAATTGAGGCATTTTCTATAAGCCACAATAAAATCTCAATATAATAACTTATAGTAACAAAATCTAAGGGCATCAAAACAGGTTGTAAATGAAAGGTTTTTGCGTGATACTTGACCCCCCTTTCCTTCCTTCACTTCTATAATGATTCAACACAAAATGGACATGATTAAAAATTATTTTGAGTTTTATTTAATATATATGTTGACCCCTAACTTTTGACTAAGTATTATCCCATTTTTAGCACGTGGGACTAGCATGACACAAAAGGATCATTGTTCAATTCTAGTGCAAGATAGACATGATGCAAAAGGACCATGGCACATATAATATAGGTGTAGAAGCACCATGGTGTGGGACTTGATGGGTGTGAGAGGACAATGGTGTAGGAGAAGCAGTGTGAAAGGACCTAGTCAAAAGAGAATGTCATCAAGAACCTGAGAACATAGGAATCAAAACAAAAGCAAAAGATTGGGGGAGAATGTAGGAAGTAGAGCACATGGGAAGCATGAGAAGTTAGAATAATGATTCATATGGGATACTTCAACCATTTTGATCAAAGGTTTTATACCAGCCCACCATGAACAGAACACACAACCACTGATATATAGCATAAATTGAGGATTTAGGGGCACATGGTCTTGAGTCCTCAGGAAGAACTTGTTGTAAAGTGACATGACTCTCAGTCTATTGAGAGTCTATGCACCATTTTATTTTAAATTAATGATAATTAACACTTGGTTAGGGAAGAATCATGTACAAATACCCCTACTGTAATCATTTGAAAAAATGGTTTTAGAGAATAGATAATAGAGCCTTGCCTTGTAATTCATTAAACATATAATGGGAGATATCAATTTTTAAGAAATTGTGTTATGAATGATGAAATACACTAAGTGTTGGAAATGGATGTGATTTAGTTATTTATCTTATTATTGGTATCTTTTTCTTTTCTGAGTCATAACTGTTAGATAATAATGGTGATCCTTGTATTAGTGATAGTTACATCCAGGATGAGAAGGATAGTAGTAGTATATTTGTGTTATTAAATAATTCTCTAGAGATTCATAATGGAATATGAACAAAAATACACTACTGTGTTGCAAAACTCTTAGGAACTAGTCTTTTATTACATGCTTCAGGTGAGCGTGTGAGACTTAACTCTCATGTGATAGGGCCAATGTGCTAGCTTGTTGGGAGAAACTTCAACATTTGAGATAGAATCAACAAATAAAAACTAACATTTTGGTTTTATTGCTAGGACCTAAATCACTTGAAGCACAATCATGGGAAAATTTTTGAGCGCATTACACTAGAGAATATATAAGAATGGGTTATTAGTGTTGAAGATAACTTTGTGGCTCTGTATCTTGAACCAGGCATCTCTACATGATAGTGGGTAGAGCATAATCTCTATAGCCCCTTATATGAGACCTTCTTTTCTGAGGTCCTAGTTCTCTTACATGCTTGGATAATAGCCTATGCTCAAGGACGATAAAAAAATCTTGAAAGGAGGTAACCTTGGATGCTTGAAAGGCAAAGGATTTTAGCATGACTTAGAGTTCCATGGATGAAAGCAATTAACTATTGGTGGAGAGGAGTTCAGATTAACTACATTTTGGAGTATGCTATGACCACCTATTCATGACCTAAAGTAGCCAAATTCCAATTTCTTCGAGAGCCAAGGGGTCACTATCTTAGGCTTTTTTCTTTTGAGATAAAAAAGTTGTTTTTTGATATCAGGCTGGAAATAATACCCATGAAGGGCTAAATTATTCTATGCATGAGTCACACATTTAGAAGGGGATATTAGGGGTTGATTGAAGATTATGGGTCTAACATGGTAGTAAGTTAGTGAGCACTATGAAAATGGAAGTATGATGAAGCTCGATAGAGTATCATGGGAGTTAGTGGCATGGGAAGAGATTGAGAAACCTATAGGAGTATTGTGAAGAGCCGTAGGGAAGTGGACATGCATGAGGAACCCATCACTTTCGAATTGCATTATTTGCTACTTCTATCCTATGAAGGAGAAATGAGCTACACTACAAGAGTTGAGGAACCAAGCCTAAATCAACTAGGATCTCACACCATAGTGCATGCTTATGCCCTTGAGTCAAATAGACTATATATAATTGGGATACAAATACTTCAGACTCAAAAATTGAACCAGTAAGGAAGACCATAAGTAGGACATTGAATGTTCATTCAGATTTTACATTAGCCTCCATATTTAAGGGAATTCTATGGCACAACTTGGGATGCCTAGTGGGTCTAATCCTCAAGGCTAGAGTATAGGCCCAAGCTTAGGTAACCAACCCTCTACCACACCTCTTTCCATGGGCACTGCTATTAGAAGCATTAGAGGAGGATTAGGAGGAGGCATGGGAAGACACAGACCCCATCCTCATGGAACAAGAGATGGATCTTCCCATAAACCACCTACTCAACCACAACACACTATGGTCTACTAAGAGATGATATTGTACTTACCTGAATATCGAGGGGTATAGAATGTAGTTGAACATGTCCACAAGTGTGAACTGATTTGGTGAGTGCGAGGCATCACATCTTATAAACAAAAGGATATGTAGTTTGAAAATATGATTTTAGAGTGCACACATAAATGGTATCAAAATTTGAACCCTCAACAAGTGGTGGTTAACTATGATCAGCTCAAAGTAGCCTTCTTATAAGAATTTAACATTCTTGAGTTTGAGAAGCAAAGTATAGTGAAGCTGAAGGACATAAAGTAAGGAATTACAGAGAGTGTACATGAGTATGATGCATGATTCAAAACCCTGACTTATAAATGATCATTTTAAATAAACCCTAATCATCATGCATAATGGTTTGTGGGAGGATTATTGTTACCTTTCTAATGGACCCTGTCATAAAGAACCTTCACCAATGCACATGAGGCTCTGGAAGCTGCCCTCCATGTTGAAGAGGTTGGAAGCATGGATACTATGATTAATCCATTTATGGAGGCATAGATATCATCTATAGAATCACAACTTAAAAAATTTATCATAATAAATGCACACGAGACACACAATGGTATTTGGTGTACCAATTGTGAAACTGAAAGGAATACAAGAAAAAACTGCTCATGAAAGAACATCCACGTAGTACTCTAAAAAACATGTGAGATATAACATGAAGAACATGATGTCCATTATTATCCTCTTTTGCAATGGGATAAGAACACTAAGGTGTCTGAGTATTATAAGATTTGTGATGCCTACACCCATGACACTAATGCCTATCGATTAATCAGTGATATCCATGAAGCTTGAGCATGTGGCACACACCAAACCTCAATCACTAATACACAAGACAATAGTGGATACCATAGGTGAGGGAGAGGATGAGTATAGTATAGTGGTCAGTTTCCATCAAGAACCTATTATAAATGTGGTTCTCTAGACCACTATCAAAGGGATTACTTATAATACTTAACATGTGCATGTTGTAAAAATGACCATTGGCTAGAAGAGTATCCTGATCTATATGCATCTATCACCAAGGAGTAGCATGAAAAGGGTGTTTGTATGATTAAAATTGATAAAACATAATGGTACGCATGCCCAACCATCTCCATTGTTCAACAAGTAAACATTACCACGTGTAGTGGGGGATAAACCCAGTTAGCTAATCTAGTAGAGAAGGTGCAAGAAAAGAACCATGAGATAGAAAGTACCCTAATGTTCAATAGAAAAAGGATGTTATTTATGATATGAAGGCACTCATATGAGAGCTCTAAGATGAGATTCAATATCTCAAAGACAAGGATGTAACATAGTGCACTACTATGCAAAGAGACACTGAAATCTAAACGATGGCCTAGGATGACTTCTAGGAATGATGTAAGTAGATGTTGGATGTAGATATCATCCAAAAACTTAGTGATTGGATTAAAATTCAATACCAAATATAAAATGAGGTTCACCCTCATATCATTCAACAAAGTGAAGACCACTATTTAAATCATACTTGACGTCAGGATAATCCTAGTTCATCTACTCCCTCAAAAGATAGAGAAATCTTGGTTAATGTTGCCATCGATGGATGGGTAATCAGGAAAATTTTAGTGGATACTGACATAGAAGTTAATGTCCTCACTAAAGATGCTTGGCATAAAATGTCTAATTCAGTGCTACAATTATCATCTCATGTCTTATTCATGGCTAATAAGATTCACTCTCTCCTGATTGGGGTCCTTAAGAATACCACCATCGAAATACTTGGAGTATTGTTCAAAGCAAATTTTGAGGATCTAGAGTTAGCCAAAGTTGATGATTACCCAGACCTACTAAGAAGGCCTTGGTGATATAAGAATAATGCTGATTTGAGATTTAAAAAGTGTTACATTAGCTTTGAAAACACTGATCAACATGTTGTAATACCACTAGATCAAGCACAATGGCCCCATTATATAGAACATGTCAATGTGGATGAAGATATCAACCATTTATATAATGTCATAGCCTAAAATGATGAGCAACATGATCCAACCCCAGATGGTATTCTATGCAGGGCAGATACCTAGTCAATTTCTAATAATATAAGCAATGCATGTAATTGTTGGGCCCATGGTGATTATGATCTCATTGGTAGAGTATGTAACACCATCAACATATGAGATAACCTCTTGTTCCCACTTCATAAATGTCACAAGTTTGTTCACCTCATGGGTTTAATAATGAGAGGGCCATTGATAGGACCACTGCTAGAAGACTTGATGAAGCCTCATGATTTTAAGGATAAATGGAGGTATGTGATTTTTCCCAATGTCTCGAAGAGTTATATGATATCGAGAATAATTGAATGAGGTCATTAGATCACATTTTTGATGGTACCACTACTAGATGGTGGTGTACTCATAAAGAGTGCCTCTTGTACTAGGATCAAGTGTGAGCTACTCTACACCATAGATTTCATCATGATAATAAAGTCAAGGGAACACTTAGTTACAATGGCATACAAATACTCAAACCTCACATTGAGGCTTGTGAGACAATATGGTGAGTCAAGGAAATGTTCTTACCAGAGTACCTCAAGGTACATGCATTCTATAGGACTTTATGCACTTGGGGCATGGGCATGATACATTCATGAAGAGAGGCACATGGGTACAAGGTTTTGGTAGTTACTAAAGGAAAACATGAAGTTGATACTATCCTATTCCTCACCAAGGATTGACTTATGCCTTACTCTCTAGGCCATACATGAAGTGGTACTCAGAGATCTAAGTATTCTGGAAGATCACCTGTAAAACATCCATTAAGAACTCAAGGAACCTTTATATTTGTTCAATGAACCTTCAACACCTCTAGCTTGTGTGCTTACTCCAGTTCTTGATGAAACATGACATGAAAAAATTCACTTGGGAAAGCAAAAACTCATCTTTCAAGTTGACAAAGGTGAGGGATCTACTTCACTCGACCCCTTAACTAACCATTTAGATGTTCCTACAAGTACTGGTTCACAAATAGTTCTGGACACAAGTTTTACATTGAGCAACTCCTATCATGGGCCCAATCAAACTATTCATTGTAACATTGGCACATAATAAGAGCCAAAGATGGCAATAATTAGACTAACATAGAGGTTTCAAAAATCTTTGAGTTGTCGAAAAAATATCAGGATGTATTTCCAAGAAATTATAGTGAAATGAAGGGAGTCCACCCATCTCTAGGAAAGATGAACATTAATCTAGTTGATGGTGCTCGCCCTATGAAAAAATAACCATACATGATGAACCCTAATCTTTGAGTGTGAGTGAAGGAAGATACTAACAACATGATCCATGTTGGAATAATTACTCCCATCATCGAATCTAAATGGGCCAGTCCCATGGTAATTAGTATAAAAAGGATGGGAGTATCTATATCTATGTGGATTACCATGTGTTAAATGCATCCTATGTGATAGACCCCTTTCTAACACCTTTCACAAAGGAAATCTTAAAAGGTGTTTCTAGTTGCAAAGTATACTCTTTTATGGATGGATTCTTAGGGTGCCACCAAGTCCAAATAATTGAGGAAGACCATTCTAAAACAACTTTTGCTACATAATGGGGATCTTTTGCCTATACTATTATGCCTTTTAGGTTGAAAAATGCCCTAGTAGTGTTTTCATGAATATCAATTGAATATTTTAAATATTTCATTCACAAATTCCTCCAAGTCTACTTGGATGACTAGATGATATATGGGTTGGTAAAGGACCATTACGCTAATCTCAGACTCATGCTTGAGCACTGTCGGGTGTTACAAATTTCCTTAACTTTGAAAAAGTGCCTATTCATGACACCTTTTGTCATACTTCTTGGGCATATCATTTGTAAAGAAGGAATCCTAGTGGACCCAACAAAGGTCTCTATTATTCTACGTCTACCAGCACCCAAGACTCAACATGAGGTGCACACCTTCTTCAGGCACACAGGCTATTACAAAAAGTTCATTCATGATTATGCTAAGATTGTTGTACCATGGAAGAACTTTTAAAGCATAATGAATAGTTTATATGGACTAATTCTTGTAAGGTATCCTTTTAAACACTCAAAGAAAAGTTGGTTACTACTCCTATCCTAAAATTCCCTAATTGGACAAAGCATTTTCATGTCCATGTTGATGCATCTGGCATGGTAGTTAGCCAAATTATTGTGTAACAAGGCAAAGGACATTTAGACCACCCCATTTAATTTTCCAGTAGGAATTTGATACCAATAGAAATAAACTACACCACTATGGAGTGTGAATTTTTAGCTATGGTCTACGATTTACAAAATTTTAGGTAGTATCTTCTAATTACTCCATTTACATTTTATATAGACCATGAAGCCTTGAAGTACCTTGTCAATGAAACTATACTACATGGAAGAATTTTTCATTGGATTGCTTTGTTTCAAGACCAATTTTATATAGTAGTGAAATTAGGGAAGATTAATTGTGGACCTGACCATTGTATCCTGAATTGAGATCGGAGAACCCCCACAAGCCATACAGGATGATCTTCTAAACATACAACTATTTTAAGTTGCTTGAGTGCCTAAAGAACTAGAGGATATTATAGCATTTATCAACATCAGTTCCACACCCAACTCTTTTATCATGCAAGAGAAAAATCAACTTGCAGTTCATGCCACACCATATCAACTCATAGTAGGAGATATTTATAAAATGGATCATGACGAGGTGTTTCACTACTATATAATGCAACATGATTTTCATGAGGTACTATGAGAAGTTTATGAAGGTATTTATAGAGGACATTATGCTGAAGAGGCTACCACACGTAAGGTGTTATTCATTGGACTTTGGTGGTAAAATTTATTCAAAGATGCTAATGTGTATGTCAGGCAGTGTGACATCTACCAACATGTAGGTAAACCTAATAGGAGAGATGCTCTGCCTTTATGAACCATTCCTTCTTAAGAACCATTCAAAAAATGTGCTAGCAATTTTTTCAGGCCCATCACTCTAATAGGATGATGAATGGGTTCTCGATACATCATTACAATGATCGACTACCTCATGCACTTAGTTGAAGCAGTGCTAACAAAGGACTATACTATAGTAACCACCACATGATTCATCTAGGAGAATGTTATAACATGGTTTAGATGCCCCTAAGTTTCACCAGTGATCAGGGTACCCACTTCTTGAATGAGATGATTCGCATCTTGTTAGCCTAGTTCATGATCACACACCACAAGATGACACCATATCACCCATAGGCCAATAGAATTGATGAAAATTTCAATAATATCCTCAATACCACTCTAATTTTTTTTTGTAATGTTGGCCAGACTGATTGGGATGATAAGGTGGCTACAATACTTTGGGCATACCAAACTACCTAAAAATGCTTAAACAAAAGCATGCCATTCAACTTGGTGTATGGCAAGGAAGTAGTGATGTTAGTAGATTTATTAGTACCATTTCTTTGCATTGTGTGTGTAGGACAAATGGATGATGAGGCATCTATAAAAGTATGTTTCGATATATTAATGTAATTAAATGAGACCTATTTCCTCGCTCACTGGAGCCATGATTTAAAAAAAGAGAGCAAAAGGCATGGCCTGATTTACATATCAAAAACAAGATTTTTTCTCTAAGCATGAAGGTCTTTTTATATGACTCTAAGTTTGCATGCCACCCTGGAAAGGTTCGTATCCATTGGGATGACTCATTTGTAATACATAGTATTAGACCTACAGGGGTGTGTCAGCTACAATGCATGGATGGTTAGTTCCTCCCATGTCACTATAATGGGAGTCAACTTCAACCATATTTCACATCCAAATAACTAACTTTCATAATCAATAAGGATTATGCGATTAAATTAGGATTTCCTACTTTTAATAAAAGTGCTACCTCTGGTGCATGCAACTCTTTCTTTTTGATAATTTGTGTTTCTATGTTTTTGTTTTTGTGGAGGACCATGAACCATTTTTTAGTGTGGGGTAATAAGTTACATGTAAAGTTACAAATAAAAAGTGCACAAGTAAATAGGTGCATAAGATATTTGGGCATACAATTTGTATTGGCACATAAGTTATTAAGGGCATGGGAGCCATTGAAGGTACTAATGAGTAAGGTTCTCACCATATATTAGATATTTAAAAAGGGACAATTATCTTCCACCACCTTGAAAGGGAGGGATCTAGCTTTCACCCACTTCTAAAAAAGGCACGAAAAAGGATGGACCATTAATGTGAAGAGGCAAGAAACATGTGAATAGAATGATGGGACAAAACCATTAAGGCATTAAATGTATAATGCAAGGTTCAAAATATAGTGGCCATTATAAGATATACATTTATGACTAGAAGTGATGGGGAAAGGGAAGGAATTAATGAAGGTAAACCCCTCGAAGAACCTATAAATAAAAATGTTAAAGCCATTTCACATTTTACCTTGCAATAACTTTCTAAGTGTTGATGCAAAGAATGAGCAATGAACCAGAGAACCAGAGATCACACCAAGATAAAATTACTCAATTCTTGATCAAAATAGAGTGTTTGTATTTGGCAAAGTCATGAAGGTTGTTACCTAGGCAAGAGGAGATCAAATTGGTGGAAAGAAGTGAGTTTTGGAGTTGCAGGTTGTAGGTCCACCATTGATAAAGTGTGAAGCTCAAAAAGCTGAAGTAAGCTAGTATGCCATCACGTATTCTTTTGGGAAAATGGGATGGCCATGTATTAACCTTAAAGATCCATGAAGGGTAATATGGACTGATAAAAAGGCCAAGAGACTAAAAAATCTACCAACTATAACAGAGGAGGAAGAGGTGAGTGGAGGAGACTAGTTCCCTATTAGAGAAGAGGCTTCAAAGAATAAAGAGCAAAGACCAAAATAAGTACAAAACATAGAAGGAGAGGTGAGAGAGTGCATGAAATAAGAAAGGGAAAATATGGTGAAGAAAGGGAAGTAGGTGCAGATATCAGTAGCACAGAACACCCCAACATCTCCACCTCCACCTCTATTGATAAAGGAGATATAATACCCAAAGTCAGTCTTGTGCAAGGAAAAATGGGTCTCTAAAGTATCACCTGCTACCATATTTGACTATAACCACTACCAACTAGGGAATGAAGTGGAGCTCCAAAATTATTATGAGGTCAAGACCACTAATACAAGAAATCAAGTGGTCTATGACTTGTCCATTAAAAACTAGCTAGACCAAGCATGCCTCTTCCAACTTTTTGAATCACCATATTTTGGGAAACCTATAAAGGTAGTAAAGTTCCTCCTTTCATGCATCCATGAGGACTACATCTAATTTTATAGGTACAACATGGAAATCAACCCAAAAAGGATCAACAATGTCATAGGACTACAGTGCTTGAGGATGAACGTGATGGATGACTTTGATAATATGGAGGAGATTCAGAGGACTGTCATAGTGATTATGCACCAAAAGTAGGGGCATGCGATGGAAATCAATAAATTTCAAGATCCCATCCTCAGAGTCACAATGTTGATCATTTACACCAAGATCGAAGGGACTGATCCTTGGAAAGAGGTGGACATGACCCACCTATACATTTCTCACCAAGTCTCACAAGGACTAAAGTATAATTGGGAACTATACTTTATCCATAAAATAACTCAAGATGTAGAGAGGGTCCATACAATGCCCAAGTGTAGATTTCCATGGGGATCAATCCTCTTACTACTACTCTTTGATGAAATTAGGGTGTTAGATTATAGTTTAGGTTTATTAAAGTGGGTGTACCCTCCCACTCACAAGTCCCACACTGAGTGCTTCAAATCATTCACTTGTCCCCAGCATATCAACCCATCATATAAGGTAAAGATGAGGTATTATTTTGATGGAATGAAGGAGACATTTAGGAATGAGTGGCACATTCTAAAGGACTTACCCCCTTGGCCACAAATCAAGCACAATTTGCTATAAAGCAACATTACTCCTTTGTGTGCATTTGTATGAATCCATTAGGAGAACTTTTAGCATGGCTCAAGCTACCATATGCCTTCTCCATGTGATATTTCATAGACTCTATTAATTAGATATATGATGCACAATTGATCATTTTTCAGGTGGAAAGGATCGACGTGGAGCATCACACCCTCTAAAAACTGTATGTATATCCAGGAAAGAAGGCCTATATAGAGAGGTCAGAGATAGACTTAATCAACATCAAGGTTAAGGATATTTTGGTTGAGGAATAAGTTCATAAATTTTTATATATGTTACACCCCCACCAATATCCTTAGGATGGAGACCCCAAATAAAGGCTCCCCCAAGCACCACAACTATAGAGGAAGTGACTAGAGCTGATCACAAGTTCAAGTGGGTAGTAGGCCTAACAAAAGTGGCAAAGGATGATAGAGGCACAAGCCTCTAGACCCATTACTTCTCACCCCTTGGTGCCTCATCCACCTCCACCTCACCCTTCACATTCACCACCTTGTCCATCTCCATCCCCTCCTCACACTACATCTCGTCCTTCCTTACCATCCCCTACTCATTCCACTCCTTCCCACTCACTTATCCCTGACCCTCTATGTCATCAACCCACTCTCCCACATTCTCCACCACCTTCTCTACCTCTACTTACATCTTCACCCCCACCATCTCTGAGGACTACCATAGGGTCTGCCCCATAATGACTTCTAAGAAGATCACCCCAATAGGAGTCCCATTAGGTACATATCCATAGTTCAGGATCAAACTCTGAAAAGACTCCATCCCTAGTATAGGATGCCCTATTTTTTGATCCCCAACTTGATATTAATGGAGCAAGAGCTAGTGAGATGGACACATGAAGCCATCAAGAGGCTAATCTCAAATGAGACCTGAACCAGGGAAAAGGGCCAATCGAAGAAGAAGAGTAGGAATAGAGAGAGCTGACCACTACATGTGAACATTACTCCTTTGGCACAAAAGATAAGGACCTCTATCTTTGGATACAATTTCACCTAAGGATGTGAATTTAGACACCAAGAAGTAAGTGTCTTTCCTTATATATATGTACAATGAGGAGCTTAAATTTGACCTCCCATTGGATAGCATTTTTTTTAGATTAGATGCTCCAGGACTATCAGACCAAATGAGGGTTAATATGTAAAGGCTCACCCCACTAATGACAAGTGCTAAATTTTAAAAAATTAACATGTAAATAATGCACCAAAACATTTTACCAGATTTTGATGCATGCATGGTGGAGAGAAAACATGCCTAGGTAGTGGCATGTATAATAAAGTGCTTGAAAAAATCAAACACTCATCGAGGAAGTGGCCTCCTTGAAACAAAAGATCTAAGGGGCCACCAAGGAAAAAGTAAGGGTTTTAATCCTTTATAAAATAATTTTGAAAGATGATCCATCACTTGTAGATGGCATACCTCTAGATGGGGATTCTATTAGAAAATTAGAGACCCTGGTTGAACTACTTCTCAAGAAATGTAAAGAGCAACCCGCATCAAGAGATGAGGGGAAATAAATTTAATAGTTCACCATGGTAGTTGACATCAACAATCATGCCTTGGAGAGAGTCAAGGAAGCTATCCCCATTTTGGATGGCATTTTTGCATGCCTAATACACCCAAATAAAGTCTTGGAGGCCCAGTTCCATGATGAAGATGTCACGAGGTAGCAAGTGGTAGATGATACCCTTTTAATAAAAGATCACACTAAGTGCACAAAGGTATTTAAGGATGTAAAAATGATCAAGGATGCCATTAATAATCATCATCAGTAACTAAATACAAGTTTTGACAAACTTTGAGGATAGGTTGATAAGGAGGTCTCTGCATTAGAAGATGTCCAGAAGGAGGCTAGTGCAACCCTAGATGACCAGGTAAAAAAGATCGAGACTCCAACCCAACGTAAGGAGTTGAAATAATCAATATAGGTCACCAAAGAAATAACTACCAAAGTCTTTGATGCATTATCCCATTGGGATGGCCTGAAGAAGGAAATTGAGTAAAAGGGTCCAAATTTTTGGAAGATGCTAGTGTGGCTTAATCTGAGATGAACTAAGGGAATAGTATGGGGTGATGTTGACCCCTAAATTTTGACTAAGTACTATGCCATTTTCAGCACACAAGACTAGCAAAACATGAAAGGATAATTATTTTATTTTAGTGTAAGATCAACATGGCACGAAAGGACCATGGCATGGGAGGACCATGGCATGTAGAAGATAAGTGTAGAAGCACTATGGTGCGCGACTTGATTGGCACAAGAGGACAATGGCATAGGAGAACCAACATGAGAAGACCCAATCAAAAGAGAATGTTACAAAGAACCTGAGAACATAAGACTCAAAATAAAAGTACAAGACTAGGGGAACATGTGGGAAGTGGGAGCAGTTAGAAGAATGATTCATATAAGACACTTCAACCATTTTGATCAAAGTTTTTGTACCATCCCACCATGAATAGAACACATGGATACCAATATATATCATAGAGCGAGGATCTAGGGGCACAGGGCCCCAAGTCCTCAGGAAGAACTTACTGTAAAGTGCCATGACTTTATCTATTGAGAGTATGTGCACCATTTAATTTTGCTTTAATGATAAGTAACACTTGGTCAAGGAAGAAACATGTATAAGTATCCCTATTGTAATCATTTTCAAAAGGGGTCTTAGAGAATAGATAATAGAGCCTTGCCTTGTAATTCACTAAGCATATAATGGGAGATATCAATTTTTACCAAATTGTGTTATGAATGATGAAATACACTAAGTGTTAGAAATGGACGTGGTTTAGTTCTTTGTCTTGTTATTGGTATCTTTTTATTTTTTGAGTCATAGCTGTTAGATAATAATGGTGATCCTTATATTAGTGATAGTTACATCTAAGACGAGAAGGATAGTAGTAGTATATTTGTGTTATTAAATAATTCTTTAGAGCTACATAATGGAAGATGAACAAACATACACTACTATGTTGTAAAACCTTTGGGAACCAATCTTTTGTTTCACACTTCAGGTGAGCATGCAAGACTTAACTCTCGCATGATAGGGCCAATATGCTAGCTTGTAGGGAGAAACTTCAGTGCTAGAGCTAGAATCAATGAACAAAACCCAACAATATAAATAGACTTCAATTGCATCTAACAAAGGTTAATGAGAGTTATTTAATATTTTTATTTTCATCAAAATGGATTCATACATAAATACCTATGAACTAAGCCCAAATTGGCTTAACACATTCCAAATTTAGTAACCTTCTCTTTTCCATTTTTCTATTTCTCTCTCATGTTGTAACTTCTTTGGATGCACCTTGTTACCCTGAACACATACACATGGCATATCCACTTCCTATGAATTTAATTTCTTTCATTTGAAAAAATAAATTAATTCAACTATTATCTTTATTTGAAGCAAGTTATTTGTTAAACCTTAGTTTCTTAGCACATGAACCCTTGATATTTTATAGATTTCATCTTATAGACTTGATGTTCAATGTGATTATTTTACAAATCCATATTTACTTACATGATGATTTAATTCATTTGGGATCTATTCAAGACAGATTGACAATATTTTTAAGCTACAAATTAGTCAATATTCATGGAAATTAGAAATATTTGAAGATACTTCATAGCCCATATGTCAAAAAAAGTGACATTTTTTCTATGCTCACCTATAACTAACAAAAGAACATATTTTATTTTTCAAATGATTTCCAAACTTAGATATAAAAATGTTATATGTTGTAATAATTCAAACTTTAGTAACCCACTTATTGATATTTTTTTGAAAAATATATCATTACATCTAATACCCTTAGGGAGACCCCATTTGTTTTAGGAAAATCCCTAAAACTTCCAAAAGACCCATATTTCCCTTTATGTTTTGCAGAATCCAAAACTCTGGATACAATTTGCACATGTGAAAATTGCCCACAAGGTACCCATATTCAAAAAATGGCAAAACCAAGAACCCTAGATGCACTTTGCATACTGGCATAAATGTGCAAAATGCACTTCAGGCTCTGTATCCCATGAAGCCCCAAAACCTAAAACCATGGAATCTAGAACTCACCATGCAATTTGCACATTTTCACAATGTATAAAATGCATGGTAGGATCTAGACCCTACCATGCAACCAAGCTATCATAATTTAGAACTCAACATGTACTTTTCACATTTTCATAATGTGTAAAATGCACGATGGGCTCTAGATCCCACCAAAGAAAGAAACCCCCCCTTCTGTAGAATGCAGAACTTGAAGTGCACATTGCACAATTTCAAATGTAAAAAGTGCATGTCAAGCTCTACCATCCACAAACTACTTACCAATCACCTTTCACTGGATTAAAAACCTAAAGAGTAAATTTCATGTTTCTAATCATGCAAATTGCTTGGTGAGTTTTTCCCCTTGCCAATTTAAGCCCTCCAACTTCCCTATTGAAATTGGACTTGCCAATAACACCTGAGTATCCTGAAAGCTCTTAATCGTTCATGAAGAGTGGGCATGTTTTGATCAGTTTCAAGTTCTTTTATAGATATGATATGCTTCAAACACCACATAAATTTCACCTACCAAAGACACCTCCAAGTTCTGTCGGAGAGTATAAGTGTTCCAAACACCTACAGATCCTACCAACTTTCATAGTTGGTTTCTTACAAGTATATCCAAAATATCCATGCCTCTTAAAGAGATGAAGTTTGAATCTAATGCCCCTTGAGTGACTCCTAGTTTATATTCCAATATCATGGAGATGCAAGGAATCATAACTTTGAGAAGAGAACTTTTCAATATTCAGGTAGATTATGCAACTTTCAATATCTACTCTTATGGGCTAGATCCAAAATGCATATAAGAAATATTCAAGGCCTTTGATGCATATGTTGAGAAGTTATAGGACAAGAATGATAAGAAAGTTAAATAAATTTTGAACATTGATTAATCTTTCCTCTTTGTTGAATATTTTCAAATGTTACATCATTTCAAAACATTGTAAATTATAATTTCATTACAAAGGTACAACTATATTTTTTATAACTCTTTTTGAGAAAGAGAAAAACATATTTTACAATTTATATTTTTTGATAATGTGAAAGTTGAAAAAATCATAAGTGCAAATTGCACTTTCCATTTTGATAAGTATGAATTTTTGAAAAATGAAAAATCATGAAGTGCAAATTGCACAATTCATTTTGACAAAGTGATAAAGACTTAAAAGTTGTCACTCAAATTAAAAGACTTAAAAGTGAATCTAATGGAAAAGTAACATGAAATTATTTTTAAAGTCATATTTTATTTTAAAGGACCAGTTCTATTTTGGGTGACTCTTTTTGCATGAAGAAGTTAATTCAACCACTTCCAGATGAAGAAGCCTTGCATAGAGATCCATCAGTTCAGCCATACCTTACCACACCATGCTATGATAAAAATAATACCCATATCATGCATGAAACATTTACATCCATTTTACCATTCCAATAGGCCAAAAATATAAAAACTCACCTCTTCTTCATGAGGGTTTCAGATTTGTATGATCTCCTTCAACTAATTGTTCAAGTTTTGTCAACTACATCTCATCTTGGAGATTTCTTGTATAAAAATGGGTAGACCCTGTGGCCCAAGTTATATTTTTAATACTATTTATATTTTATAAATTTTGAATGTATTTACTACAATATGTAACCTTTGGAGAGAAATAAAGTTGAATATTTGCCTTTCTAGTCTTGAGAGATATCTATGTGTGTGCAAGCTATTTGATTATCTATGGAATATTTGTCTCTTTGTTTCAGTTTCAATAAATTCATCTATGGTATTTTTACCTCTTAAAATTTTTGTTTTGAATAAATATCTCTTTTCCTTTTGTGAAAAATAGCTAAATACTACCTTTGATTTCTATTTGTATGAGTCTATGCTGAAACAAATTCAACATATTTTTTGCTCTATTGTGTTTATCAAGCAAACATTAAAATCCACTATAAAATATTTGGTTAAATCACATTATTTTTAGTTTTCTACAAATTTCAATTCTCCAACCCTTTTCCCCATCAAAACCCTAGTTTAGGATTCAAAAGCATTAAAGAGCGAGATTTCCACAAAACTAGTGTTTTATCAGTTTGCATCAGATTTAGTGAAAGGAAGCCAACCTTCTCTGGAGATTAACCTCAAGTTGCTAAGGTTGCACATCTTTGGATGTTTTTCCATTGTATCATTAAGTAATTTCACAACAAGCTATGAAATCAAGACATGTGCAATCCTATGTGATAACAGTTTTTGGCACACCTGATGGGACTCAAATTTGATGATCCTTACGTCATCCATTAAAGGATTTTGGTTTGTTCTTCACTGCATCTTTCCATTTAGGGTATTTTATTCAACACCATGGAAACTTCAAAGATCAAATCTACTCATTTAAGTAGTCCAAGCTCTCAAAGATTGTCAAATATCTAGATTTAGGTGAAGTTTTTCTATTCTTTTGAATCAATCTAATCCCCTGGTGACTCTACAGGTATGCACTTATTATTGAAAAGGAATACCTGATTGTTCCTTATTTGAATTCTTTAATATGTCAAGCTATCATGGAAAATATGATTTTTCCCCTCACACTTGTTAAAATGCATTTTTTATGCCTTCATACCATCCATACCAAATTGAAAATGCTACTGGTTTTATCCCAAATAGCCTTGTCACAACATGATATCTTCATTTTCATAATAATTACCTCCCTTATACCCTAGTTCAGCCTTTTTAGAAACCTGTTCACACCTATGACTAGCCTCAAGAAGGCTACCTTGCTCCCAATCTACATCATTACCCTCCTAATCATCCCCAAAAGAGCATTAGTGATATACAACTTGATTTGCATATACAACTAATAGAGATTGAAAGAGAGGAGTATAGTAGGTAGCAAGAAGAGCTTGTTTATCAAGCTTATACATAGTAGTAGGATGTGATGGGATAATGAAAATATAAATAAGAATGATTGGATAGGTAGATCATAGTTAAGGAGGAGCAGATGAATAAGTTACTTGTATAAACGCAAGAAATTGAATTGTAGCCAACTACCTCCACTCTCCCCTTTTCTAGCTTCAGGTAAGATAAATCTTCTATGCTTTCAAGTAAATCTCCTAATTTCAAGGTTCCAAGTTTTAGAGTCCCCCCTTCCTTGAAAGAGACCACCACCATTCCTCCTCAAAAACCCTAAGTACAGTCATGATATCCTTCTTGGACCATGCATCCTAACTTCACAATGCCTAACCTTGTAAAATCCCCTTCCTTTACACCAATTGAAACCTCTTGCCCTCCCACCATCTCCATTTTCAAAGGAGGACCAATTGTATGGAAGGAAAGTGAAGACCATTTAGATGAGGAGGAGGATATTTCAAGTGAGTATGATGATGAAATCATCATTGACAACCCTCTTTGTACCACTAAATCAGAAATTTTAGAGCTACTCCAAGAAGAGGATGAACAAAATCAGCTTTCACAACAAGGTAGTACACAAGGGTGAGATGATGAGGAACACTCTTGGTTAAATGAGCTTTCATTCAGTATGGAAGAAGATGAGGTCAGTCATGAAGTTGTAATGAGGCCTCTCATGTAGAAGAGTGAAGATAACTTAGAGGAAGATTTCTTTTTGGATGAACTAGAGGAATTTTTTTTGAGCATTGGCATTAAAATAACATATATTAAAGGGGAAAACCATGAGTAGTAAAAACAACAAGAGGAAGTGGATGTTTTCCCAACTCAATCACTTGGGTAGGTGCATCCCAATCAATTAGATGATGGAGAAGTAAAATTCATAAGGGCGAGCGATTCTAATTTCTCAAACTTTATCTTGACATGAGGGTTCCCTATCAGGTACTTATCTCAGTCAGAGGACAATAAGGAGGAACCATCACATGTGATTAATTTAGAGCACAAAATTAAGCATTAAAAGGAGTAAGATCAGGTTACCTATCCACTCTAAGATAGTTTTATGTTTAACTAATCAGATTGGGTAAGTGAATTTGTTTTTTTTTTAATAATTGGAAAAGTATATCATCAATATATTAACTATTCACTCCTCCATATTTGGTTGGTTTCCCTCAAGCATGTAAAGCATATTAGATTAGTAAGAAAGGGTAGTTATTTTGTATAACCAATTAATTTCTTTGTTTAGATGGCCTTTTCATTGGTTAGTTTAGGGTAGGTTAGATGTTTATTTCCTCCAAGTGCTTGCATGTACATTGTAAATAGTTTTAGTAGTTTTACCTTCCTCTAAGTGCCTGTGGCATAGTATGTGTTGTTTTCTCCCTATTTTGTTTGTTTGTTTTCCTATTTTGTTCATGTTTAGGAAAATCTCAGTTTGTTCTTCCCTAGGTTAGAGTTTATCAGATCAAAATTGACTCCATGCCTAATGTCTTAGAAGGACACTAGATTGAAAATGATTAGCAGTTAATCATCCTATAAAAGTCACCAAAAATGTTGATATTTTTGTCCCAAAAATATAATTACATATAATACCCTAAGGGAGACTACCTTTGTTTTTAAGGAAATTCCCTAAAACTTCCAAAAGACCCATCTTTCCCTTTATGCTTTATGGAATCCATAAATCTGGATGTAATTTGCACATGTGCAAATTGATTCATAGGTTATATATCCCATAAAGCACCCATCTTATAAAAAAGGTGGAACCTAGAACCCTAGGTACACTTTACACATTTGCACAAATGTGCAAAATGCACTTTAGGCTCCAAATCTCATGAAGCACCAAAACCTAATACCACAAAATTTAGAACCCACCATGCATTTTGGACATTTTCACAACATGCAAAATGCATGGTAGGATCTATATCCCACCATGCATCCAAACCTGTGGAATCTAAAACTTGACGTGCACTTTGCATGTTTTCATAATGTGTAAAATACATGATGGGCTCCAGATCTTGCCAAAGAAAGAAACCCCCCTTCCACAAAATGTGGAACCTAAAGTACACATTGCATGGTTTTAAATGTGTAAAGTGCACGTCAAGCTCCATTGTCTACCAAATACTTACCCTTTCATGGGATGTGGAACCCAAAGAGTACATTGCACATTTCCAAGTGTGTAAAGTACTTGGCGATTTTTACCCCCTACCAACTTAATCCCTCTAACTTCCCTATGGAAACTAGAATTACCAAGAATACCTAAGTATCCTACAAGATATTAAGCCTTCACAAAGAGTGGATGTGTTTTGAGCACCTCCAAGTTCTATTGGAGATCTGACATGCTTCAAACATCATGGAACTTTAACCTGCCAGAGACACCTTCAAGTTATACCAAAGCATATAAGTGTTCTAGACACCTGTAGATTCCACCAGCTTTCATAGTTGGTTTCTTACAAGTATATCCATAGTTTCCATGCTTCCTAAAGAGATGAAGTTCAAATCTAAGGGCCTTGGAGTGACTCCTAGTTCAGATTCCAATATCATGAAGTTGTAAAGAATTAGAAATTTCAAAAGAGAACTTTTTGATGTTTAGGTAGATTGTGTAGCCTTTAATATATGCTCTTATGGGTCAGATCCAGAATGCATACAGTAAATATTCAAGGCCTTTGATGCATATGTTGATAACCTACATGCCAATAATGATAAGAAAGATGAATAAATTTTAAACATTGATTAATCTTTCCTCTCTGTTGAATATTTTCAAATGTTACATCATTTCAAAGCATTGTAAATTGTAATTTCATTACAAAGGTACAACTATATTTTTTATAACTCTTTTTGAGATAGAGAAAAATAGATTTTACACTTTATAATTTTTGATAATGTGAAATTTTCAAAAAGCACAAGTGCAAATTGAACTTTCCATTTTGATAACTATAAATTGTTGAAAAGTGCAAAATCATGAAGTGCAAATTACACGGTTCATTTTGAAAAAGTTATAAAAGTCTCACTCATGTTTTTCAAGTTAGGGTTTTACATGGAAAAGTAACTCAAATTTTTTTTCAATGTTATATTTTATTTTAAAGGACTAGTTCTATTTTGGGTGCATCTTTTTGCATGAAGAAGTTATTTTCAGTCACTTCTAGATGAAGAAGCCTTGCATGGATATCTAGTAGTTCAACCATGCCTTACCATGACATATTAAGTTAAAAATCATGCCCAACTCATGAATGACATGTTTCTATCCATTCCACCACTCTAGGATGCCAAAAAATAGAATAACTCACCTCTTTTGCATGAGGGTTTTAGATTTTCATAATCTCCTTCAATTGGGCGCTCTAGTTTTGTCAACTACATCTTATCTTGGAGTTTTTTTATATAAAAATGGGTAGACCCCCTAGCCCAAATTATATTTTTGGTGCTAGTTATATTTTTTACATTTTGAATGTATATACTACAAGTTGTAACCTTTGGGGAGGAATATATTTGAATATTTGCCTTTCTTGTCTTGAGAGATCTCTGAATGCGTGCAATCTATTTGATTATTTATGGAATCTATCTCTTTGTTTTAGTTTTAATAAATTCATTTGTGGTATTTTACCCTCTTTAAAATTTTGTTTGGAATATCTCTTTCCCTTTTGTGAAAAATAGCTAAAATACTATCTCTGATTTCTATTTATATGAGTCTGTGACGAAACAAATTGAACATATTTTCTGCTCTATTGTGTTTATCAAAAAGCATTAAAATCCACTATAAAATATTTGGTGCAATCACACATATTTTTAGTTTTCTATAAATTTCAATTCTCAAACCCTTTTCCCTATCAAAACCCTAGTTTAGGATTCAAAATCACTAAAGAGCGATATTTCCACAAAACTCATATTTTATCAGTTTGCATCAAATCTAGTGAAAGGAAACCAACCTTCTCTGAAGATTAATCTCAAATTACCAAGGTCCCATGGATTTAGAGGTTTTTACATTTTATCATTAGGAAATTTAAAAATAAGCTAGGGAATCAAGATACATGCAATCTTATGTGATAACACTACTATTAGAGAGAAATGTAGTAGTAAAGTTTATTGTATTTTGAACTAACATCACTCTTTTCTTACTCTGAAACTATACATGAAAGACAATAGAAATATCTGTTGATGTAGTAAAAGTGGTGCAACTATAGAAACAACATGGTTGGGAGAAAACAACACATTTACAAAAAAATATCAATGGTGCACATTTTAATAGGGAAAATATACTTCTGATGCACCACCACATTACTATTGAATATGGCATTCTTAGTGTGATCCCAACGAAGTGTTTCTAAAAGGTGTTTCTTAACATTGCAGTGACAGTGGGATATGGAAATATTTATAATTTTCATACCATTTGAAACATATACATAACCCAAATAAAACCCATTTAAAACCCATTCATTGGATGCATCTTTTGAAACTATTCACTATTTAATGATGTGAAGGCAAAAACTATAGTATCACGCCTAAAGGTAGGTACTAACAAGTGTTATAATTATTGTGCTCTTAAGTGCTTTCAAATATATATATTTCACTTAAAAAACATGTTTTTATTGAAGAGATTATTTTTTTGTTAGGAGAGGCTTAATCATATTTGTAACTATCCTTAATGTTACTTTATAACCTATATTATAAAGAGATTGACATGTGTGTTTTTAGAGAGTCCACATCGTGTAGGGATTGGTACTAGATTTGTGACATTAAAAAATTTTAGTATTTTCTTTGCAAATTTTAACTCCACTACTCCTTTAACATATCATTTCTAATGATTTCATATAATTCTTGAAAATCATGGTGGTAAACATTAGGCCCTGGTGCCTTATTTCTCTCTGATGAAAATATTGTCTCCCTTAGCTTCTTTTTTGTAACTAAATTCAAGTTTTGCATTCTCTTCTATAATGAGCTTTGGATTTTTTTGTCAGAATATTATTCTAAGCATTAAATGGATAAAGATAATAATTTGGGGGGGTAAACACGAGATGTTTTTGCTGAAATGTGATTTATATGAAAATGTGTATGGGATTTACAATATTTTTTACTTTTTGTACAATAATAATTGATCCTAAATCACATACATGCCATTACTACTTGTTTATAATTTATAAGGTTTTAAAATTATATAAGTTGAAGAAGTGAATGCCATATTGTCCATTTATTCAAATAAATGTTAAGTATAAGTTGTATTTATATTTTATATTTTAATTTTATTTTAGAAAATATAAGAAATTAGGTCCACTCTACATTTTTTGGAATTGGTCTCATAGCTCAAGGGGTTACTATTTAGAAGATAGTTTTTCAAAACCTAATTTAGTCAGTACTTAGTCATTTAAGGATTTTATTGTTAAATCTAATACTTTTAAGGTGTAACTTTTGTAATTAGGGTCTGTTTTGGTTAAATTTATAGTTGTTTTATTTTTTTTGGAGCCTTTTAGATTGATGGTTAAATTTTTAATAAGTTCTAGGTGTGTTAAAATTAAATTAACAAACCTCGTGTATCTTAAAAATAATGAGAGTTATTTGATGATATTGACTCACAAATTGCCTTGTGAATCGAATTATGATTATAGACATGATTTGGGTATCACTTGACTATAAATGAGTTGATGATAGAACCAAATACTTAAATGGTTGAATCAGGTATGTATTTGGGCCAATTTTATCTTTATGAACTTAATTATGACTATTTAATGTGAATTGGGGCTCAATCAAACCCCATTTCATCATGATTGGTTCAATTATGAATGTAACTAGGGACAATTGGATCCATGTGAACCTAATTGCAACTATATAATGTGATCTAAGCTTGAATAACTTAGATGCCATCATTAATTGAACCAATTACTCAATTGGTTCAATTAAATATATAATTTAGGATAATTTAATCCTCATGAATCTAACTATGATTGATGATATGATTTCAAGTTCAATTAACCCTAATTTCATCATTTATTGAACTAATTATTCAATTGATTTAATCACATATATAATTTGGGCCTCGTGAACCTAACTGTAACTATACATTATGATTTAGGACTCAATTGGATTGAATTTTATAACTAATTGAATTAATTACTTGATTAGTTTAATAAAGAATGTAATTTAGGATAATTTGATCCCCTTGAACATAGTTAGGACTATATGGTGTGATTTTGGGTTCAATTGGCCCCAATTTTATAATTTAGACATATTTGAGCCTTTTGAACCTAATTGTATATATATAATATCATTTGAGGTTCAATTGCCCTCAACTCTATCACTAATTGAGTCAATTAATCAATCAATGCAATTTGGGTGAATTTAAGTCCTATGAACCTAATTTTAATGATATGAATTGATTTGTGACTTAATTGGCCTCAATTTCATCACTAATTGAATTAATAACTCGATTTCTTCAAGTAGGGACATAATTTTGGTTGATTTTTATCTTTGATATTAATTGTGACTATATAATGTCATTTGGGATTTAATTGGATCAAATTTCATCACTAACTATAGATAATAAATTTGGTACAAGCTCATCTTTTATGTCATTTATTACAATTTTATATGCATAGACTATTGACAATGAATGAGACATCTATTGGTGCATTTTACATGAGTATTTTTTTGTTTTGATCTATAAGTTTGTCTATTGGTTATTTATCTTGTCATTTTATCATGGGGATCCCTAGTCTTGGTCATTTATCCTTTTGAATAAGTCTGTGATAATTGGTTAGGACTAGTCTATGGCCATGTCTATTTAGTTTAAACTTGTCCCTTAGTAACTTTCAAAACCTATTTTGAGTAATGTGTCATTTTATTCTTATGTTTGTTTATTAGGTCTTATCTTGTTCAGATTTTTCACTCTAATTGGTCATGAATTCAAAATAAAAACTTATATAAATATAAGGCTTCTCTAAGACATTTAGGATGGTTTTCTTTGCTTCAAAAATATATAAAAATATTTTTATGCTTATATCTTAGGTCTACTAAAGCTACATTTAAGATCAGATCTTATCTTCAAATTTGTGCCAAGGGTAAAATAAGAGAAGGATAATCTATACTTGCATTCATTATTTCACACATATACATAGTGGGAGAACTAAATTTAAGCTTGAGCCCTATTCAGAGTATTGAAATTGTAGTGAAACACTTGGTATTTCAATAGGGATTGACCAAGGTCAGTCCAACTCAATCACTTTTAGCTAATTCCATCTCATCAACCCCTTTATTTGATTCCAATTGGTTTGTCTATAGGAAACTAGGATTTTATCATTGTATGTATCTCACATGACCTTTTAGGTTTGATAATCTGTCAACAACCCTAATTAATTAATGCAAAAGTAGTGAAAGAATCAGTTCACGTTCAATAGGGACAAGTCCAAATTAAACAAACTTGAGTGCACTACATTGCTATCCAGTTATAATGGTCATGTACACAAATATATTTTACTTCTTCCTCTAATATGTCATTTCCATAATTCTACTTTCTCTATATTTTCTTATAAAAAACATGTCACAGTCAACTAGGACAAGTTAACAATCAATAGATTAGAATGCACTGCACCATCATCCACTTACAAGGGGCCTGTCTAAATTATGATTTTATTCTTGATTCTACTCCTGATCCTATACAATCACATATTATTATAATTTTCACTCTCAAATAATCATAAATGTCAATGAATATTCATGTGTAAGCTAAGTATATTTTATTTTTAGTGTTTTTCCAAAATAACAACTTTATATCTCTAATAATTTGTCAAAATCATAATAGTTAAATATTATACATCATTAGCATTTTAACATTTCCAATGTTACATAGATTATAACACATTAAAATTTATTTTAATTATCAAATATAGGGTTTGATAAACTCAAACCTTAATTTTTGAGCCTTTGATTTTTGATTTATTTTTTAAAAATTGATTTAATTTTTTGCTTTATTTTTATATAAATTATGTTCTGATAGTTTTAAAACTCATAGGAGTTGTCATTATGAGAAGATAGTCCCTAGTTTTATCTGAGCCATGGTGTGATAGGTACTGCCCCAATAATCAATCCATTAGATAAAACTATTCACAAATTTTAGTTTCTACATACCTCATGATATATTAGAAATGCCTAGGGTTTTATTCCTAGCCATATAAAACTTTCACTTATTTATTCTTGTAGTGCACTAGTAAGCAGTTGACCTCAAGCAATTACTCTCAATGTAGCTTAAAAAATAGGTGTCTATAGGAATGATGAAATTATCTATAGTTATTAACTTCATGGATGTGTTGACTATTTATGACTAGGATTAGTATATCTGAGAGCTTACAAAGTAAACACACCTTACCTAATTGCACCCATTATTATCCTCTCTCTTGCAAGATTGATTATTTGTTAGAAATACGTGTAGTAATTATCATATTTTATATATTTTGGGTTAAAAAATATACAATGGATTCTAAATATGTAATTTTCAAGGGTGTTCATCCTTTAGATTCAATATTTTCTAGCAATGCTACACCTTATGATTATGAAAATGAATGGACTAATGATCATAATTGTATAATTTATGATTCTTAGATCACCCTCATAAATAATATTATTATGGTAGATGATTATGAAAATCAATATTAATGGTATAATGTGAATAATATAATAAAGATGAAAATGAGATAACTAAGTCAAAAATTTCATGAACCATCCCTCCTTTGTATTCCTCTTTTTGAAAATTAGAACAAAAAGAGCATAATGAAAACAAATATCTTCTCTCTCTCAATCTCTCACAGGTATCAAAATGTGAAAAAATAATAATTAAGAAACATTTTTTTACCTTTTGACATGGGTTTGGAAATACACCACATTAATTAATATAAATTGTAAAAACATAGCCCTTGCATATAAATAACAAAAGATAAAAATAATGTGTTAGTCTGTCTCTTTATATATAAAAGGTAGATGATGTAAACACATACATTCCACATTCTCCTCTAGATATAATCAATGATATGCAAAATTGTGATAATATCTCTTTTATTTTTAAGGAAATGAATAATGTTATAACTTTTGAAATGATATAAGATGATAATAAAGGTGAATTACAAACCTAAAGTGACATTATGGAATGCAATAATAATAAAATACTACATAATAAATATATTCATCATCTATCTATTGTCACTTAGATTTTCACTCATCCAAGTGGCACAATGGAAACATATCACTTGTTGTGGGTAATCAATTGGTGAGATGAATCTCTAGAAGGGCTAGTTCCCTTGATGCACTCTTTGAAGCACTCTCTCACTCATCAACTTTGCATGAAAAGGGTTAAGAAGAAAAATTTGGAAAGATAAAAGGTGATGCACTGATATTGAATTTCCTCCTATTGACTGAACTTATACTACTTAGAGCAAATCAAATCTTCTTTCACTCATAACTCACAACTTAAAATAGATTGTTATATCAATGTTTCATATGCTAGGTTCAAGAGGTATATTGATGTTTATGAGGGATAATCAATGATACTTTGGAGGATAAAATCATAGAACACATCTAAAACTCCCACATAATAAGAAATAACACTAATAAAGTCTTGTAACAATTACTCTTTTGCATACATGGTGGACAATCAAAGACAACATGCTAAAAAAGACCATCTTTTACTAGACAAGATCAACAAGATTTAGAACAAAACTCAATTATTTAACATATAATTAGGAAAATTAAAATTTTTATTTATTAAAGAGGCATTCAAATACAAAATTTTCTAGGGTTTCACCATTAACCAACGGAGGCTGCTCAAAAGAGCCAAAAAAGTCACTGCTTATAGCATTTGGGATAGGGGTGAGACAAGAGAAGTACAAAGGTCAATTGGACACTTGTCAAGCTGATAAAAGAGGTTAAATATGCATGACAAATATATTTTAAATGGAATGTTCAAGGTAAATAAGTACAAGTGTCAAAAAAATCATGAAACTCTTGGAAAGTGGCATGAAATTCCTTGTGTTGGCTCAGAATATGCCTTCATGATTTAGCCCTGTTTAAACATACCAAAAATAACTAGGGATATGTATAATTATTAGAATGAGAGGGAAGGATTTTATAAATGGATTTTCATGAATTTATTGTAGTCTTGGTCATCTAAAAACTTTTAAGAATGAACCATCACCATCTGTAGTCTAAGAAAACTCCTCTTCCACACACCTTGCACACTTGGCTTCCAAAAAGCATCAATTTGCCATGAAAATTTATAAAATGGAGTGGATTAAACTTTTTAATACCTTTAATGGCCTTATAGGCTTCAGGCACACCTTAAAAGGACATCCATTTGAAGTTTTCACACTTTTCACCATCATGTTCACTATGCCAATTTTGACTGGCTGAGATGAGAGCTATTGTTTAAACACTTAAGAGTTTTTCCAAGGCATGAAATGAAAATAGTGAGTTATTAAAAGTATATATATTCCTCCTAAAGTTTATTTCATCTCTTGAGTGTTCTTATAACTTGTAAAATGCAAAAAATAATAAAAAAATACCCTATTTTGTACTCCATCCATATGATTCCATACAGTCCAAAAGTATGGGGAGGATCCTAAGATAGTATTATACAAGTTATAATCACTTTAATGGGAAACATATGTCATTATAGTATCTATCCAACTTCATTTCCTTCATTAGGTCTTGACTAAGGGTTTGCAAGGGTTTTAGGAAGTTTCCACTCTTAAGCTTTGTTCATAAAGACATGACATTGGAACTGCTAACTAATTTCATAAAGATAATCTTCAAGACCCATTAAAACTCCTACAAACCCCTTGTATCTACATGCAAAGTGTCAATAAAGACGTGAGCATTTGAAGTTACCATATTGAGCTTGTTTTCATAATTCCTACATGCTTAGAATATCTTTAAGCTAAAAGTAGATTTCCTAAGGGTTTCCATGCATACCACAAGATCATGCATGTATAATTTCATCCCATTAACATGTTGCAACCATATATAACAATAATTATGATCTAAAAGTGAATTTGGACCCCCAATTGGCTCTAGGTCACTTCAAGGCCTAATAGGCTTAGCATGCATCCTATTAGTTTTGACTATTTGGACTAATCTCTCATGCCTATTCTGGTGTATCATGATTTTTAATACCTCATTAAATTTCAAAAAGTCATCACACAAATTTCTAAGCACTCCTTTTCATTTCTTCCTCTCATTCACCAACTAGGCCTAATTGTAGCTTGCTTGGTTGAGTTGTATGCAAAAGTGTATTACCTATTTTGAGAGGTTTGAGCTTGATTTAGTTCTTAATATCACTAATTTAATTTAAATAAAGCTAAAAATATGTTTATTTATGTTCCCCAAGCTTTCCATCAAGTTACTTACCTTTTTTGGCTTCATTTGCATGTTTTGTCAAAATCTTGATTTTCCTGACTAGCTAACCTCTGAGAAAAATAGTGGTATATATCCCTAAATTTAAAGGAAAATTAAATGTTTGAATAGTTTTAGATTAAGGTAAAATTAGGTTTTGAAGGGGCCTCGAAACCCTTTACATCAAAAAAAAAGATAAACCATTAAGCACAACCAGGTTTTAAAAGAACCTGAAACCAGTAAAACAACTAAACCAGGTTTTACAGGGACTTGCTACCAACAGATGTGACTAGATAAAACTACCATCAAAACAATGGAACCTAGAAAGTTAACAGACTAGAGTAGCAACCTGAAAAACCTCCCATACCAGTAACCAGCAAACCAGTGGAGCAACCAGTTTACCAACACAAACAACTAGTCATCATAAGGGAACATTAGATTTTCCTTTTGAATTGAGATTTTCCTTACGTGACCGAAGGTTCTTATCTAGAGGGGGAACCGAAGGCTTAGACTTCTTCCTCTTAACTGCTGTCCATCCATCCTCTAACTTTTTTTCCTCAGCAACCCATGCCTCAGAAGACAAAGACCCATGAAACCCAGGGGACACAGACGCCGCACCAAACTCCCTATGAGAATCAGATGATGTCTGGCTCCTAGGAGGATCCTTTGAAACAGGGGAAGAGACCAATGCCACCTCATCCACTGGCTCAAAAAGATCACTAACCATAGCCTTCGTAGGAGCTTCAAAGGAATGTTTCACCAAAGAATCCTCCACAGCCACCGACTCGGAGTGAACACTATCCTCAGTCTCAGAAACATCCGAATCTTCTAAAGGTTGTTTAACCATGTAATGATTAGAGGAGGCCTCAGACCACCAAGAGGGTGGTCACCTATATTTAGATTTCCCAGCAGCACATTGAGCAATAATATGTCCTGTCAGGTGGCACTTCCTGCAACAAAAAGGGATACCCTCAAAATCCAACATTTGTGTCCAAGTACCCCTCAGGGAATCCAAGAAGATCACCTCAAGAAGGCCCTTAGAAACATCCAAATATACTAGAAAACATGCACAGGTCAAATGGTAAATATCCGAAGTGTTTGCATCCACATATAAGAAATCCCCAATAGCATTTCCAATAGTTTCAAAAATTGAATTGTGCCAAAGATGTATTGGAAGATTAGGGAGCTAGACCCATATAGGGAACTTATTAAAGGATTCTGAGAGAGGATCAAAATCCTTATGCCACGGCTTGGCCATTAGTGGATATCTACCCTGCCAAGAAAAAATATTGTGACACAAAATAATCTTCCTGTCATTGGGGCAAAGGAACTTAACTATAAAAAAACCTTTAGTACATGAGAAGATATGGACATTATCTTCAATAAGTGGCATCCAGTTCTTGGAGATACAACCATGTAGATCTACAAGAAAGGGCCAAAAGCCATGAAAGAAAAAAATATCAGCAAGAGAGGAAAGCTCTTCTGCCATATGGAAGATGTCTTCAACTGATTCAGGATCTAGAGTTACCCTAATAGGCTTTAAAGCACTTACAGGCAAAATGTGAGAAGTCCCAGATGAGGCATGAGGTATAGCGTCATGTAATCTAGCTTCAAATGTAGCCACATCAGCAAAATTCCTTCCCCCAAAACCAAAACCTGAACTAGGAGTAGGAGATCCATATGCCAGATGTGGGGTAGAAGGAAGAGAACCCCCAGCCATAGAAGAAGTCACACGAGGAGCAACCAGAACCCTACCCCCACACATAGAGGAAGCCCCACCCATAGCAGGAGCCACACCAGCCACCCCTAAAAGAACACCGGTAGAGGAAGGAGGATGGGGAGGCACTGAAAAACCTCCACAAGCATCCAATGCAGGAGCCACAACCTCTGACGAATTTTGAAATCGCGCACGCACAGGAGCGGGAGACACAACAGGAGCCATTTATCTTATGAGATATTTGAACCATTGATGTTATGATAATAATTAATATTTATACCAAATTGATAAGTTATATTCATCCATTTAGGCACCTTACCAACTCAATTTGTCCAAAAAAAAGCCTCTAAAATGATTATTTTCTTACATTTTTCACTTCTAGCTAATAATGACCTCTCAAGGATAAATCCAATATGATTAGGTTTATTAAATTTTTTATAAAACATATATTAATCATAAATAATCTTTAAATTCACCATAATCCACTCTTCTTCCCTATATTCTTCATTCTTACCCATTGAGCAACCTAGGTCTCTTAGTGTAACTGTATGAACTGCTACCTTTGGGCTAGTAGGGAGAGTAGATGATCAACTTGGAAGAGTCTTGGGGATTGTTAAAACACATTTTTGACCTATAATTAATTATTTTAAATTATTTTAATCTTATTTCTCTTCGTCAGCACATTCATCTCTTTAACCTCATCAAGACAGAACACCTAGTTGTAGGTGCATAGAAGGCCTTAAGAGGTTTATGTAAGCTTGTTTCCCATTGAAAAAAGTTAATGGAGGTCATAATGATATTAATGGAGGTGTTAATAATATTTTTTCATCATTACAACCCCTTATATACTCTTTACATGCACCTTGAGCTTACCAACTAAGCTCTTTCTCATAACTGTGATACCTTGCCTTTTTTGGTTCCTACAGGTGCATATGAGCTATAATTGAGCTTGGTCATGGTGTGTAAAGGCCATATTGGAATACTTGAGGTAAAAAAAACATATGTTCATACCTATATTCACCTTGGATGGGATAAAACACCACCAAGACACCTTGTTTAGGTCACTATTTCCATACTCAGCTGTAGGTGTTCATTTTCCTATAGAGGGACACCTATAGGTGTCCATGAAGCTTGAAATACCATACATCAACATCATACCAATTAAATTCATGATATTTTGTATAAAATTTAATCAATAGGACCATGCCAACATGAGAGTGTGTCTTTTTTTCTCTTTAGGATGTCAAAGGTCATTCAAAACTCAAAACCTGTAGATATGAATGTAGGATTTTAGTGCTTTTAGAGGCATCTTTGAGGCCTTCAAGTTATATCTTCTACTAAATTTCTAACCTCCATATTTGTCATAGATATTATCCATGATATAGGATACAAGGTTTACCTATTTATATGTTTCAAAATCCATTACAACCATGCTATATGATATTCACAACATGCCCCTAGACCTCTATTTTCACAATTTTGGGAAAGTTTCCCTGAACTTAGTCATCTTATGCTTAAAGGTAGTTAAAAATTTACTTGCTCAATTTATGTTTCTAATGGGTCTAATTTGGGATTTACCACATTATAGGATTTGGAAAAATACCTTACCATGCTCCAAATTCCCCATTCAAAGATCTTCATAGCTCTGAGGTACCACCTATAGGTGGGCATTTGCATACATAGGTAGTGAGTATGAAATTTTGGGCAGTTATTAATATGGATAGGTTTATGATCACTTCTATGCTTTCACAAAATTTATCAATTCATTCTTTAAAATCCTAAAATATTGAAACACTTATCCAACTATCCACTTCTCAACATGATGCCATTAATGGAATCTCCTATAGGTGTGTATGGGTTGTATGTATGCAATAAGCATGGAATGGAGCAATATGAAAATTTAATGGTACCATGAACCACTAAAACTCATTTTAAATCCTTAAAATTCATTATTTTCATCAAGGATATCTTAAGACAAGATCTATTCCAATGTGAAAACCTCTAGCAAACATCTGGAACAGAGCATACAGGTATAACTAGTGACTGTTTAGTGTGATGAATGAGATTATAAATAGTATTTAACTTTCAAAAACATCCAAATTAAATCTCCTCAGCTCTTGATGACATGAATAAGTTAATATATACTCACTAAAACTCCATGGATATGTTAAACAATATTTCTACATGAGACTACAAGTGAAAGTGAGTGAGGAGTTGACTTATGAGGATAACAAGACTAAATGTTCACCAAAGCATGAAGTGATGAAATAAAACATGAAATGAGGTGATAATATGGATTTGAGACATGTGGAAAACCATATTATATTAACATGATACCTCTGTTGAAGACTAACATTCTGCAACAAGGAAGAAACTGATTAAAGCTTCATAATAGTGACACCTTCCTACAACATGAGGTAACTTGCTCATCAAAACACCATGAAACATGAAACCAAGAATGAAGAGAATATGATAAGAGATAAATCATATTTTGGAGTCAACATCACCAACTGGTTTGTACATACCTATCCAAAATAGAGAAAAACCTATTAGGTGTAAGAAACAATGAGCATAAAAACATATTCAACTTGTTAGGGATGGTTCATAAAGCATGGTTAACCAATATTAAAAATATTTCTATGGAAATGGATATATTTGAGTTTAACATCACATACCAAAATATTTTGAATTGAAACCTCTTCAACTGTTTGTACCAAGCACAAACCTATTGACCACTTATATGTGTGTATAAAGGCAAAGAAGGAATATAATTGTTTTAGATAAAAATGACACTTATAAAGCATTTAAATCATGGAAATTAACTTGAGAAATATGAAAAGATGTTCCATGACCTTCTCCCACATGTCACCTTCCCTCATGGGCCTTACAAGTTCCAAACTCCCCTTTTTTAGTTGATTACTTGATCTTCAATTAGATAACTTGCAAGTTTCAGATGAGGTTAACATTCCTGATAGGGAAGCTGAATTATTGGACATTTGAGAGGAAATAAGGATACTTGGTCACCTTGAAAACTATGCCACTTATATTTATGACTTGTAAAATCCTTCTAAATGACTCAATGTGACATATAGATTAAAATGACTAAGGCCAAGGTTAATATAGCATTAAATGACATCAAAATACCTATAAGAAACCCCATGAAAAAGTATTAGACCCCTAAAACATCTAAAAAACTAATTTTTTTACCTATAGGGGTCCAAATTTGACCTTGAAGTCAAATTTGGTCAACACTACCTATTCAATATGATTTGCATGATAAATCCAATTATGAAGATTCTTTATCCTCTCCCCTGAGCTAAAAGAATCCAATCAGGAGCAATGTTATATTCTTACTTCTATGAAAATTCAAAGTGATATGATAATTAATGATTCAAAATATTACATGGATTTTGTATTAGAAAGTAATCCCCAACTATGCAATGATATTTGTCATCATCCTTTTATACTAATGCTTAAAATGGATCATCCATTACAACCCACAAGTGACCATTTTCAAACCACTACTATTCATGATAGTCATATTAGATCCATGATGCATGCCAGTGGAGACCTCCAAATTAAAGTTCTTCGTCTCACTTTAAAAACTATATCATGTTGTATGAATATCAAAGATAATGTTATCTTAGGATAACCCTTCACACAATATGTATAAGAGCATCCTTATCCAATAGTTTTTTTTATTCCTACATTACCATAATTTGATGGTTGTGGAGATCCTTGTACTCATTTGATGTAATTTACTCAATATTTTAGGGAATGTGGGAACAATGGATGTATTTTACTCAAATATTTTCATAGAAGTCTCATAAGAAATTCTTTAGAATGGTTTTATAATTTACTTAGTGGCTTCTTATCTAGCTTAAAAAATTTAGAAGATTCATTCTTATTCGATTATCATAAACACATGGTACCTAAGCTAACATTGGAAAATCTACACAATTTGTAACAAGGTCACAGGAGATCATTTAAGACTACATCTTATGGCTCAAAAATACTTTGCATTATTTAACTTATCAACCTATAGATTTGGAAAATTAGATTATCTTTAATAGGGGTCTCTTTTCACCGATCAAAGAAAGAGCCATGCATAATATTTATACCTATTTTGAGAGCTTATACATGGATGTGTTCAAATATACATATGAGTTAAATTACATAATACTAAAGGTCACTCAGTTAGAATCATCTTTAAATAAGTACATATCTATCAATAAAAAAATGAATCCAAATTTAACATATGAAAGAAAGAATCCATGTAAATTGACTCATAAGATAGATGATGCACTCAATATGTTCCTATCAAGGAATAAAAACTCAAGGTACTCAATTAAGGAAAATAATTAATTTACAAAACACCACCTAAAGTAATGAAACCTACTTAAAGTAAGAGGCAACCACCATAATTTGACATATTTAAAGATCAACCACATGATATTCTACATACTTTGTTAGAGGATGAGTTCATAACTCTCACTCTTAATTAATATCTTCCTCCTTAATGTCACGAGTACATAAAAGGTAAGGAATTTTTCACTTACCATGATATTAATGGACATTGAGATAATGATTGTTATGCACTATGATAAAATATTAGACAACTAGCAGATCAAGGGATTATTAAATTTCAAAGAAATAAAATTAATAGATTATTACATTTCAAAGCAATAAAATTACAAATTATTACACAAAGATACATGGTAGTAGTACATCTCCAATTTGGTTAAAAGAAAAAGTATCATAATGACATCAGAGTTATGATAAAGTAATATCAAATGAGAAATATTAGATACATGTGCCACATGATACAACCATATCTATAATTGAAAAGTCTTAGATTCAATATAATAAGGAAATTATACATCACACTCAACATGGTTCACAATTCTTATTCCCTTCAGGATGGTCAACTCATTATATAGCTTACAATTAAATTAAACATAAACATGTCACAAATTAAAAAACACGTGTTATTCACAAAAAACATAATCACATATCTTAACATGTATCAAGTACTACATATCTTCATGTGTTAACCATCATTAGTACAATAAAAATCTCAGGTATATGTACAATACCAAAATGATATATGAGTCCAATATATGAATAAACACACACACACACACACACACACACACACACACACACACACACACACACACACACACACACACACACACACACACACACACACACACACACACACATGTAACATTTTACAAGTAAAACATAATAAATTTTCAATATATAATGGGCTTATCACCCTAAACATATCTAACACCCTCTAATAACAATTGAATATATGAAGAGGAAGCTCCATTATCATCTGCTCATGATCTCAAGTAAGACCGACTCCTCTACTCACGGTCCTCATATATGACCACTCATGCCTATAATTTTGCACGATCATGTTGTAACTACACATACTCATGAAATACATCCTAACCATGATTCACCAATAGAGCCAAAGGGGGAATTTGATGTCTAGTGAGCTCTACCCTTAATTGATCAGAATCAAGAATAATTGAATCTCTCTCAACTACTGCATCATTATGATATGCCACTGTTGCAACATAAAGTGCAGTATATATAGTTACATGATAAAAAATAGGGCATACTCACCCACAACATTAGTCAACACTCCAAGAGACCACTAGGGACTACCTCACTAAGCACATGTCATGTGAGAATATGGAGGGATGTATTTATGATGACTTTCCAAAATTTATATTCCCTTGAACAATATATAAATATGTAAAATCAATACAATTTTATCAAATTAAATAAAACTATACACAAACACACTCTAAAATACACATATACTTATTTACAAGAGCAGTTTGAGGGATATCTACTACTGCACCACGTACATTTGATCCCATTTGTGCTATATGAGCATCATATACCACTATAAAAAATAAATTATGCCACATATGGGCCAAACATTATTGAGTATAGGTTGTTGTACAATAACTTCATCTACATCAGGTGGTTGGATCACATGATCCACATCTTTTTGGGGCATGGAATCTAGGTCATTAGGAGTAAGATGACCCATATTATCCTCTCATAGTTGAACTTGCATAAATCATCTCCATATGTATGGTGCAAGAGGCACATGCTATGGGATGACACACTGTCTAGTAACACACTCAAACTAGAAATGATCATAAACATCAAGCTAGCGGTCACGGATCTAATAGATCACCTAAATGTATCTAAACTCCACTCTATCCTTGGACCATTCTCCATAACCCTTATAAGGCTGCCGCACAATTTCCCCAATATAAAAGGCATCAATGAGGTCAATCCAATGAGATTGGGAAGATTAACATGGCATTCATTAACACCATGAGTTCCCATTTCAAGGGTGGACAAGATGCAATGGACATAAAGAGGATTAAAAAATAGTCCATAAGAGAAGGGGAGGTTAGATACTTGTGTCCATCCTAGTGACATTACTAGTGACATGCTAATAATAACAGGTACCACAACCACCACCACCACCACCACCACTACACTAGGATCCCCTGTAGTAGTATTAGGTGGTGGGTAGAGAATTTTTTTTAATAGAGATGAATGAGGAGGGAGATGAAGAGGAGGATAAGTATGATGATGCCTTTGATCTTGAATATCATAAGGATGATCTAGGTAAAATAGTGTATTTATTCATTTAAGCTCTTTTTAACACTTCTTTTATCCCTTTTACCTATCTGATTTATTGATTTTACTTTCATATGAATAGATCTGATGTCTATATGTTTATTTATAGTTGTAGATACATCCACAAGATGGAGGAATACGATTAGGGACACCATAATAAATCTATTTTAGGTGGGCATCAACATGAATCATGATAAACTATTGGTAGATATAGGATTACCTGCTAGGATATGTAGGCATACACATGTCTTTTTATTGGCCTACCATACATATATGACACTAAGCCAACTAAGGGTGGATATTAATAGGTTATAGATGAGATCCACATATATAGAGGCTTAGGTTTAGACCTTTATTGATGCTCTAACAGGTAGGGGAGGTCAAGCTTCTTCAAGCTGATAGATAGGGAGAGAGACAATCTCTTAAGGATGGACTAGTAGGAGGTGGCACATGAGCTATAGTGCACAACATTTCTTGGCATCAAGGCCTTCTTAGAGGAGGACAAGATCTTAGGACCATAATTGTACATACATACATACATACATACATACATACATACATACATACATACATACATACATATATATATATATATATATATATATATACATACATACATATTCATATTTTTATTATTTAGATATTGAGACACACATGCCCTCTATAGAGGTAGGTTATGTATACACATAATATTTTCAAACTTTTATCGATTACTGACACTTTGTATTTTGTATGAACCCATTGAGTCTCAATCTCTATGAGTGCATGCCTTAAGGGGTGCATCAGGAAAGGGGTGGGAAGACCATTGGTGCTTCATAAGATTGTTATCCCTTTTGCCACTTGTTATCTACACACTTATCTCTTGAAAACATTATCCCTAAGCTTATTCTTATTTATTGTACCCTATCTAGTTTTTTGATATATTTTATCCTCATTTTTCTCACCTTAATCCCTTTTTATTAGTTGGCTATGCTAGGTCAACTAGGTTGAACCTGTATATTTTTGGGTTATTTTCACTTAGGAATTAGTTTGGATTTTGGCCAACCTAATTCATGACCTAGTGAATTATTTTCCAAAATTATTCTAGGTTGACTAGGTCAATTTGTTGGCTAGGTTTTTGAGAATGGTTTAGGATAAAATCTGCCTATTAATACAATTTCATTTCCATCATTTATTATGAGAAGGAGTAAGAGTGAACGAACATCTGCTTATTGACCATTCTACTTGAGAAGCAAAGCTTAGGGTTTCATACTTTCTTTGGAGATATGAATCTTGTCTTGTGGATAAGTCTTTTGGATGCATTGATAGGTTGTATAGCCTAGATATGATTTATCCTTGTTATCCTTACATACCACAATAAACTCTTGTGAATCACCTTGGCCAAGGGAGAGATTGAGGCTCGATGGGTTCATCTTCAAAGTTAAGTATTCCTAACTTTGTTTCTCCTTTATAAGAGTAAATAGATATGCATTTTTACTTATCTTCCATGTAGTAGGATTTTATATACATTAACATGAGTATATGTATTCTATGCATGTTTATTTTTATTGTTTCTAACCCCAACTTTGTGTCACAAGCTTTAGTGAACACTATATCAGATTTACTTTAATTGTTATTAGTTTAGGTGAAATATCAAAACTTAGGACCCCGTTAGGGTTACTACATGATTGTGTTAGATTGGAGGCTTGAGAACCATCTTTAACATGGTGTATTGAGGTAAGATATCTCCTAATTGGTTCTAGTGGGTCCCCATATTGGTCATATTCCCACTTAATAAATGTGTCCCCAATCAGAAGTGTATGGTATGACAATCTTCTCTGAGCTAGGATTGATCTATAGACATGATGCATTTCTAATTGCATACATTGTAGTGAACCCAATGTGAATATAATCCTTGAAAGTTTTTATTCACTTATTTCATCATTTCATCCTTTTATTTATCATATATTTGTGACACTGGGTCAACTATATTGACATAGTACTAACTTCTATGCATAGGTTTAACACATAGTCACATCAAAATGACTATGTTCTATTTGTGCATGTTTTCTAGACTTCCAATTCAGACCACTAGGTCAACCTAGTTTACCCTGTACATTTTTAGGCATCAGGTTCAATATATTAGGTTGACCCTATCAATGTATTAATTTTTTAGGTTTTTAGTAACATGTTTCTGTAAAGCTTAGTTGACCTAGTCGACATAATTAATAGAGTTTGCAAGTGCTAATCAAGGGTATTCAATAATAATCTCAATTCTTTGCATATTCCAACCCACCAAGGTTAATTTCTATCCTTCTTTGTCATTTATAGCATTTTTTATAGTATTGTTTTTCATAGTTGGTAGTCTTTAAAATTGCCCCTATACAGTCATCTAGGTTGACCCTATCGATGTAGTTCCGCATTCTATATTTTATCTAGAAAGCTAGGTTAACCCTATCGATATAGTTCACTTTTAGATATTTGATTTTAAAGTGTAGAGGTGACACTGTTGACCTTAATCTATATTCTCTACATACATTATCAACTATCTCGATACTGTACTATGTTTCAAATTTGAAATTAACATTTATATGCTAGTAATTGGCTCACACTTTCATTTCTTGTTGCTTGCATACTTCATAGTCTAATTAGGTGGTTTTTAATATACTATTTAGTTGATCTATTTTCTCTTTTATGCACACACTACCAAATCAAAAAATCTTAAAATGCATTTTAAAAATTGTCTACCCAAGGCCAACCTACTTGGATTTCATCACCAAGGGGGAAGCCTACTTGGTTTTATGGACAAGTATAAACATGTGCTTAATGGTATATTTTTACTAAGCACCCAAAACCCTTATTGCTATAATGTGTGAAGTGAGGGGGTAGGTCACAATACCAAGCCTGTACCATTACCAATACAGATCCCTTTCGGTCTAAACATTCTAAAATCATCCTTATATTGCTTTCTAGTTCCTTGATTATAACCAACTTCCTATCACATTTAAAACTATAATAATTTAATAAAATTTAGTTTTACCACTTAGCTAGTTTTTACTTTCCAAGTTGATATCTTGCTCTTTGATAAATTGTATGTTGTATTGCAAGAACTTGCATTAGATAGTGTTGGTGCAAGGTTTTGTGTTGTGTGCCTCAATTATATCAGCCTCATTGATCCAAATGATTGTGTGTTTCATTTCATTTCTTGCTTTCATAATTACTTGAAAAATTATTCTTGTTTCAATACATATTCAATTCTATTGACACAATATTATTTTATTCCCATCAGATATAGAACTAGGTCAACCCAATCAACCCTATATCTTTTCTTACTTCTTGTGTAGGATACAAAACTGGGTTGACCTAGTCGACCCTGTATTCCTATTTCATTAGTCTTTCAGACCCTTTTTCTATACTAGGTCAACCTAGTCAACTTTGTACAATTTTTGTCACTTCCTATTCTCTTACTTTTTGCATCTCTCTTGCCTTGTTTAGTCCTTCTCCTTCATCATGAAATTTTTATTTGAAGACAATACTGAGTTGAATTTAACATACATTATGAGTTTTACCAACCCTCATAGGGTCTCCCATAAGTAGAGTAGGGATCCTCTCTTAGATGAGAGTAATGTTCATATATCCAATTACACAATGAACTATGGGACCCCTCCTCATTCCTCTTCACAACATAATCCTCTCTTCTCACTAGAAGATCAACCCAAATTAGAGTATACCCCTAAAATGTTCTTCTTTATCTCTAAATTTCCTCAACATCAAGGAAAGGATCCTTATACCATTTACCACCTTATGATTAGTGGTTAAGTTGAATAGCCTCATTCACCTTCTCCCACATTCTCAAATGGATTTGGAGGTACTACTTTTTTTTATTCTCAACCTATTCCCTTGATTATGACCCCTTCTCATACCATGACGTCTTCTTCTTTAAATTCTTCTACCTTCATGCTTAGTATCTCCACTAACATGATAGGTTATACATCTAGTGGGCCTCTCCTAAGACCCACTTTCCTTAATTATTCCACTAGTGCATCATTTTCTACCCAAAGTAATCATGCTTCTAGTGCTTCCTCTTCTCATCCCTTCACTAGTCCATCTTTTACCACACAAGAAAATTTTGCCACGAGTGCCTCACATTCTAATAATTCGTCTCAAGCTCCTATCAACACCAATAGTAGTACCCAAATCACTCCTTCCAACTTTAATTCTTCAAATAATGCTAACAATGCTAATAAAACCCACCAACTCTTGTTAAAAAACAATTAATCAAATGAGTACTTTTCAAGCTCATAATACAAATCAAATGATGAAAATGCAAAATAACCTTCTCCATCTTTAAACTCATCCTCAACCAATGTCTTGGGGTACACATAATCAAAATGTTCCCCCACCTCCTCTTCATGATTCCCAAGGCAATCTCATCCCTCAACCTCTTTTGGTTAACAAAACCATTAAGCATCTTTAAAATGAATCTCTTACCAATCAAATTGCTAATATTGATATAGGATGAATCACTCATACCATTTCTTATAACATGTCAATTGATTTTAATCTTCATCTCAAAACATTTGTAAATCTTTATAAGTATTGGGTCGAATTGAACACCTTTGATGCTACCAAGCTCCTAGACAAAACCCTCACAGGTGATGCTTTAGATTGGTACAACCAACTTAAAAATCATTCTATTACTAGTTTGGATGATCTAGTAAATTCTCTAGTCCAAGAGTTCCAAACTAGTGATATTTTTGAAAATACTTTGGCTCACTTTATACATTATAAACAACTTGAAAATGAAACTTCCCAAGATTTTGTTAAAAGGTGGAAAACATTTTCCAAAAAATGTGAACATAACATGGCTAATGATAACCTTTTCCATCTCTTTACCAATGCTCTTTTTCCCAAGTTACAATATTGGGTCTGCACTCTCTCTCCACATACTTTGGAGGAGGCCAATGACCAAGATAAATGTCAATATTTCCTAATGCATTAATTTGAGCCACCCTAAGCTTCTGTGGGTCCCCATATCTTACTTAAGAACAAAAATCGTAATGCTATTAATGATGGTGTCATGGAATCTTATAACACCATTCACACTATTCAAGATGTTGTTCCTAACTAATATTTGGAACCAGCTCTTCCTTCTCAAAAATTCATCAATACTCATTTATCTTCACCTAATACCATCAATGTTCATAAAACCCTATCCTTGCTGAATTACTAAAACATCTACCTAGGCCTCTACCATGAGAATTTGATCCCACTCATCATATGAAATCTTGGTATGGTCCTAACAAGTTTTGTTGGTTTCACATTAGTTGGGGTCATTGTCATGAGACATGTAGGCAAATTAATAATTTAACTATGGATTTCCTTCGTGGTCCTAATTTTGATCATGACTCTATCATTCAAAAATGTCAAAAAGACTATGACATTGATTTTAAGGCTCATGAAATACATACTAAATCTCAAGCCTTGAATCAAGCTAATGCTCATTTGGCTAGCTATAAAGACCCTCTTTCTAATCATCAACCTAATCAAGATACCCAAGAAAAGCCCACCCCTTCCACCAACAATGTAGAAAGTCTTATTGACCCCCATCTAAAGAGAATGTGGTTAATCTAACTAATATGCAAAGGGTGGTTACTTTTATTGATCCTAAACCTATCTACACTCCTCCATTATCTCAAAATTTTTGTGTTATCCAATATTCTTCTCCAAATCATTTAAATGAGTTAGGTCAAGATGAACTTATAACCTTTGATGAACCAATTCCAACTCCTCCTTTGGATAACACTTCCCATTCTATTTCTACTCTCCCTTCATCTTCTTTACCTAATGCTCATGATAATCAAGATTTTATTAATAATTATTATACCAATTCTCAACACCAACCTGAACCAACTACTTCATCTTCATAACATAATTTACAACCTTGTCCTAAATCTTCTTCTTCTTATCAACAAAAATTCCAATGCACTTCAGCTCCTTTTGAGGACCTTACTAATCACTATGCACCTATTTCTAACAATATCCTCATGGGTTATCATGAGTGGGATCCCATCATGGAACTCACTAATATCCCATCCCAAATTCCATTTTTTAAGATTTTGAAGACCTCTTTACATCGTAGAAACCATCTTATGCAACTCTTGTTCAAAATGAACATCACTCATCCTCCCCTAGTAAGACATGAAGCAACCTTATTTGGATCTAAAGATAATGTTAGGAACCCCTATCCAATGGAAGCACAATTGATTACTTTTCTTATAAGCAATTAAACACAAAATTATACTAGAATGATTAAGTAACTAGAAACTTGAAACAACAAAGAATTTGAGAGACAATACACAATCTTGTATTAAATACTCTTAGAAGAAAATACAATAAGGAAGATGCCACTTCTTCCTCCACCTCAAAGGCTTGCCACACCTCAAGACCTTCTTCCCTCTCTCTCTTTCTCAACACAACCAACTCAACAACCTGAGTTGTTATCCCCTCCTTGAATGCTTCAGCTAATCTCCTTGACCTTACCCCTGTAGATCTCCTTGACCTTGCTTCCTTGCTTCAATGCTTTACTTGCTTGCTTGATTTACAATACATGCCTCATGGGTATTTAAATAGAATCCCATGCATACAAAAATAGAACTCTAATTACAATAATTAGACACGTAGCTCATGACTATAATTAGCCCTTAAACATGCAAACACTCACTTCACTTAACTGACTGTTCATCAACAACAGTTCTAGAACTGCCACAGGTGACCGACATTGGTCCCTATCTGTCTAGTGTTGACCGACATCAGCTGACTTCTTGTCGACGCCAGTTGCCTTCTGCACTATATCTGATCGACATCGGTCATGCTGCCAATGCCAGTACTTCTGAAACTCAGCAACCTCTCCATGTCTGCAATAATTGAAGCTTTTAGCTCCACAACCTAACAATCTCCCACTTAGAGATAAATAGCTGCAACTATACCTGTACCTATACACCATCTACTTTGTTCCCTTGGCTCTGTATCCCTCTTCAAGATCACTCTTGAAGATCAACCACCGCAAAAACCTGTGATGCAATACCTGTCACTTATGCCAAAAAAATTTTGCTGCTCCCAAATTCTTCATGACATACCTCTGAACTAACTTTACTCTTAGCTCAAAAAAATCCCTGTATATGAAACCCTACAACAAGCAACACAATACAGTAATAGAATAATGTAGCTAATATTATCCAACCTGGTAAAGAAAAATACAATGGTCAAACCTCCATTGTCCTGCAGCCTACTCAAGACTATATACCATAGCCTTCTATTTCACGTGTCCATCCACTCTCTTCTCTAACTTGGGAATCCATCCCTCATCCAGTGCTTTCTTCTAGCTGACAACTCCACCAACAAATACCTATTTGGTTCTTCTCCAAGGACTCACACTCCTCATCCATGCCAAGCTCCCATTGTTTCTGGATTCTACCTGCATTGCCTCTTCACATCTTCCTAGTTCTTGACCATCAGTAAGCAATATAAAGAAGGTGAACAATGAATATGAGGTTCACTTACCCTTTCTGACCTCCATATGGGCATTTGAGACTCCTTGACAGCTTGCTGTCTACCCAACATCTGTTCTAGTGACCGATCTCGACCATCTCCCAGTCTACTCCCAACTGATGTCAGTTCCCTGCGCTGACCCTGACTACCAACGTCGTTTCCTTGGCCGATGCTGGTGTCCCCTCTACCGACATCAGTTCTTATTTGATCGACGTCAGACTTCTCCTACCCGAATCTACTGACCCTGTTGGTCTGCACATGACCGATGTCAGTATCTGCCTGACCGACGTTAGTTCTAAGTGACCGACATCGGTGTCTGTGTGTTCCTGTAAGTGTTGAATTCTTCATCTGTGAGCTCATCTTGGATAAAACCCCTATCCATACTACCCTGCTTAGAATCATTCAGTCTCTATGACTGATCTCTGTCCTTCATTTCCTCCATAAATACCAAGGCTTCCCTGTTCCTGTCAAAAGCATCAAATTTCCTTTTCCTGCAATGAACTCTATCTATGCCTTCCAAATCTGAACTCATACCTTTTAAATCAAGAACTTCCATTCCCTTCTTATTCATGTGACCAAGCCTATTAAGCCACATCTTTGAATCTACAACTGAAGTAGATAAACCAAAAGTAGAATCAGTAATACAAGTAGATAGATAAAGAGTACCTACTTTCTTACCTCTTGCTAAAACAAGTGCACCCTTGGTAACCTTCCAAGAATCTGCTGTGAGGGTTACTGTGCATCCCTCATCACCCAACCTTCCTATAAAAACCAAACTCTACTTCAAAATTGGGACATGCATAACCTCCTTCAACACCCATGTGTTGTCCATCTGCAATCTCAGCTGCACTTTCCCTTTGCCAACTATTTCACAAGGTGTACCATCCCCTAAATAAAGCACTCCAAAGTCTCCCTATTCATACTCATGGAACAAATCTCTGTTTGGGGATGCATGAAAAGAAGAACCAGAATCTAAAACCCATGATCCTACTTGACTATCCAAAGAAAGTATGAGAGCATCTTGTGCCACAATACCTGCATCCTTTGCTTCTTCATTACCTTCATGTTGATTTTCTTTATCCCTCAACCAACACTCCTTCTTTGTGTGTCCTCTCTTTCCACAAAACTAGCAGGTGACACCTCTAGATTCGGATCTCTTTCCCACCTTCGACCTTGATTTCCCTTGCTCAACCTTCTCTCTTTGCCTTCCCCTACTTTCTGCACTTAGAGCATTCCCTGATGATTCACTTGTGCTTCTCTTGCGTATTTCTTCATTCAAAATCACACTCACAACATCATCAACTTTTAAGATTTTAGAAGCAGATGCAGAATTACTTACTGCCATAACCAAACTATCCCAACTTTCAGATAAAGAGCATAAAATCAAGAGAGCCTTTACTTCATCGTCAAAAACAATATTGACTGAAGCTAATTGGTTTACCAAACCATGGAAATCACTAAGATGAGTATGTACCGATCCACCTTCCTGCATTTGCAAAGTAAATAACTGCTTCATAAGAAATACCTTATTTGAAGCCGAGGGCTTTTCGTATAAATTCACCAAAGATTTTATCAACTCTTCTATTGTCTTGCACTGTGATAAGTTGGAAATCACAGACGATGCAAGGCTCAACCTTATGGATCCCAGAGCCTTCCAATCAAGAACACTCCATTCTTCATCCTTCATATCTGTGGGCTTGCATGCAACCCCACCCAACGGTAAGTACAAATCCTTTTGATACAGATAGTCATTTATCTGCATCCTCCAATGTTGATAATTCTTGCCGTTAAACTTCTCCATTTGTAGCTTACTTTCTTCTGCCGTTGCTGAATTCCCACTCAATCAGAAAACCTTGTGAATGACCTATAATCAAACAATAACCTGCTCCCTGCAATCGTAGCTCTGATACCAACTGTTAGGAACCCCTATCCAATGAAAGCATAATTGATTAATTTTCTTATAATAAATTAAACACGAAATTATACCAGAATGATTAAGTAACTAGAAACTTGAAACAACAAAGAATTTGAGAGACAATACACAATCTTGTATTAAATACTCTTAGAAGAAAATACAATAAGGAAGATGCCACTTCTTCCTCCACCTCAAAGGCTTGCCACACCTCAAGACCTTCTTCCCTCTCTCTCTTGCGCAACACAACCAACTCAACAACCTGAGTTGTTATCCCCTCCTTGAATGCTTCAGCTGATCTCCTTGACCTTACACCTATAGATCTCCTTGACCTTGCTTCCTTGCTTCAATGCTTTACTTGCTTGCTTGATTTACAATACATGCCTCATGGGTCTTTAAATAAAATCCCATGCATACAAAAATAGAACTCTAATTACAATAATTAGACACGCAACTCGTGACTATAATTAGCCCTTAAACATGCAAACACTCGCTTCACTTAACTGACTATTCATCAACAGCAGTTCTAGAACCGCCACAGGTGACTGATGTCAGTCCCTGTCTATTTGGTGCTGACCGATGTCAGCCGACTTCTTGCCCAAAGCTGATTGCCTTCTGCATTGTATCTGACTAACGTCAGTCATGCTGTCGATGCCGATACTTCTGGAACTCAGTAACCTCTCCATGTCTGCAACAGTTGAAGCTTTTAGCTCCACAACCTAACAGATAACATATTACAATAATGTGAAGAGATGTCCATCCATGTTGATGAAACAATGGACACTTCTCTTTCCTTAAAATTTCCCATCACTTTTATGAATCTTGATGATATTTTGCTTCATGTGGATGATCCTCCTTTATTCATTAGTGTCCAAGTAGTCAAGTGTGCCTTGATTTAAGAGGGTTCTAGCACCTATGTTACCTCTCTCAATTTTATCAAAACCCTTGGATATTTTGAATGCAATCTCAAATCCACATGGAAAACATGCCAAATATATGATCGAAGGAAAATGCATCCTTTAGGTTGTGTGTGGATTCTCATTACTATCCTGCATGCCATCATTCATGTGAAGGTAATGACATTTAACTTTCCTCTCTCTTATGACATCTTGTTTGGTAGGCTATGGACTCACCGTATGAGAGCAGTTGCTTCTTCTACTTGCCAATGCATTAAATTAACTCACAATGGATACATCTATGAGATTCAGGGTGACACTAACCCTTGGAATTTTGAATAATTCCAAGATTGAGGTGTCTTCAAGATTCCTACTCTTGAACCTTTTCCTAGTGTTTCATTCTGTGAGTCTCAATGATTCAACTTTCTCATCAATTCCACTTGAGGTTACAATGGTCATATTGATCTCATTAGGAATATTCCTCCTAACCTCTTGATGATGATGAACCCAATGAGATCAACTTAATGATTAAATTTTTTTATCTCTCACCTCATCTTATCTCTCAGCTTCCTGCTTCTTTGTAGCCTCATTCTCACAAACCACCCTATGATGATATTCCCATTATCTTGATTAAGACTCAAAAATATATTCATCATACTCCATCAAATGATAAAGTCATCCCTACTTGCATCATTGATCTTACACACTTGACTATGATGATGGTTATTCCTTCGATGATCCATTCTTAGGTAGTTTTGTTTAAGTTCATGATGCTGAGATTATCTGTTATCATTCTTATTTGTTTCAATCTTTTTGTGTATTTTCATGTGTTCCATCATTTATTGTTCCTAATTTTAATATTTTTCTTCTTTATCATAGGGTAGAGATGGTGCTAACACCTCTAGTTTTTGAGGAAGCTCATAGGAGTATGCTGATGGATCATGCTATGAATGGGACTTACCACTTTACTAGGTACCCTAATTCCCATATCCTTCTTATTCTTGAGATGCATGTAACCCTTATTTGGCCTTCTATGGAACCTACCCCTCCCTCAGTAGAGCCTGCCTTATAGCCCATTCTTGTTCTTGCTATAGTTGAACCCATTCTTACTCCCACAATAGTTGATCTCATTTTTACTCCCATTATTACTAAGTCTATCCCTACTTCTGATCTCATTGCTCCTTCTATTGAGCCTAATCTAGTTCCTTCCCTGCCATCACCTTCTCTTGGTGATGGTTTTATTCCTTTACCTTTGGTGGCTCTATTTCCCATAAAATGGGATGATGAGCCTTCTCAAGCCTCTTCCATTTCTGTTACACCTACTCCTATGAATAATTCTACTAAGCCTACTCACAAGCGTATCTGTTACTTTCATGGCATAGATAACCATTATTTCATGTATTATCACAAGTTAAGATAATATATTGATACATTGTATCTTATTTCCCTCAGTCCTCAAATAAGGCAATACCTCCCTCAAAGGTATTGCCTGAGTATATTCCTAAGTATGGGGAGGTATATTATCTTTGGCACCAATGCAACACCCATCACACTGATCATTACCACATACTTCAACAATACCTTGTAGATCACCTTATAACTATTCCTACCCCTTATTTTGTTCCTCCCATAGGTCATTCTCACAAGAAGGCTCCCCCTTCTCCCATGGTTCCACCTCCTATGGTTCTAGTTCCTTCTATGGTCCCTTCATCATCTCCTATCCCTCCACCCATGAATCTTTCACCCATGACCTTCCCTTACCTATGGAAACTGTTGATGACAAAAATTGTGCTTGATCTTAATCAATCAACAATGGGAAGTTTTAAGTTGTGGGACAATGCGGCTTGAAACAACCTCCAAATTTTAGAGAAGCTGGTCTCTTCTTTTGTATTGGGTGATGGGAAAAGGGATAGGAGATTAAACAAAAATGCAAATGTAGGAACTGAAACCTAACTATGGCGATGCACCTGAGTGTAATCCTAATCATAACCTAAGCATAGTGAAACTATTATAGGATTCAATTACATTTAAGAGCAGACAAGTGCATGATCAATATAAAAGATTGAAATAATAGCAACAGAGGCTCACCACAGGGAATTATTTTGCTGAGATACATAGAATGTCAACAAAGGCACAATGTTCAATATTCTTAATAAAATCTTCCAATCACATAAGAGGCGTAGAAGTCATGTACAGTTATGTAGAACTTTCGATTTAATAAAATGAGACAAAAGAAAATGACATTCTTAATCACAATTACAAAAAATCTACAGTATAAACTACCTTTGCAAATGACACAGTTAACACCAACCAAGGCATGGAGCTCAATATTCTTAATTCATTTGGCCATATAAAAGGCACAGAACATGCACAGTTATATCAAATTTACAATTCAAGAAAATTGAGACAAGAGCAAATGATATTACTGGTCAAAAAATCTAGCAAGCCTAAAACTATGAGAAATTCACCCCATTTTTGATTTTACAATTCCTCTTATATAGCCTTGTATGTCTCCTTACATCACTCTCTTTCCCACACAATTCTACTCCATCCTTCACTCGTAGGGGACAAAACAGATGGTGCCTTCAATGCCTTGGATACATCTTGGTCTTATCAAGAACTGCCCTGACTGCGGCATGGTGATTCATGTCTAGTACCTCCCTTCACACCTAAATTCCTCATTTCATCACCTGTTTGGCCACTCAACTGTCCACTTTGCCTCTGCCTATAAGGGACAAACAAATGGCCCTTTAATGCTTGTTAGCCCCAAATATCTACCTGATGCACTATTCTATCTACTAAGAATAGCTCTCACCAAGTTTCCCTCCATCTTTGCTGTAATAGATAGACGGACATGAGGATAATTAGTTAATCCATGAAAATTCTCCTTTTTGTCTAGAGGGCACCAGAGAATGACACTTGGTCACTTCTGCTTTCTCTATATTCTGCTCAAGAACGCTTTGCCTTCGACACCTGTCGTAATCTACTTCTTCGATACTTTGATCTTTCATCACAACAAAACTCACCGCGTTCCTTGCTCTAGTAACTCTTAAGAATGGGATGGACGTAGGTGGCAGGCTTTGCATGTTGACACTTGGCACTTCTGTAGACCTTCTAAGTAACACCCAAGGCCCACCACAATCTTTATTTGATAATGAAGTCTGAAGATGGTTTCTCAGAAGTTGACACGTGGTGAATTCCACTGCTTTTGGGAAGATACGTGGCATCTTTTACTTCTCCTACTAGGGGTATGTGGCATCTTTTGTTGTTTCCAAGGATGGAGTAGAGAGGGACCCAGAGAGTGACATTTGGCAGCCTCTACTTCTTTATGGCACTTAAGAAAAATAAAATGATGCCTTTCTGTGTTGAACCAAATCATTAAACCCTAGTGTTGAACCAAAGTCTCTCAGATGCTGGCACGTGGTGACCTTCGCTGCTCCTTTAAATAAGGTAGTTCAGGGCCTTCCGCTACTGCCACCTGGCACTTTCTACTTTTCTATTACTTAGCCTTTCAAAAACCTTTGCTAAGAAATAGAATGAACATGGGTGCTGATACGAGACATGGACACTGACATGTGGCAACTTCTATTGAGTTGCTATTAGGTACATGGAACGATCCACAGTTCTCTATAAAGTTACAAACAAGGGCTTGGAGGATGCCAGCTAGCTGGCTCTGTTTGTCGAAAAGTGACACTTGGTAGCTTTCACCCAAATTTTATACTTAGGAAAAATGAAATGGTAAAAACAAAAGGGGGAAAAGAGACCCGTGATCGGAGGGTGACACTTCGCAGCTTCCACTACACTTCGACACTTAGGCAAAAATGACCCGCCCTCTACTCCAAAACTCTACTGCCACGTCTAAGGTATGTAGGAACCAAAATTGCAGTGTTCGATCAAAAAAATTAAATATGACGTAGAGTAAAAATTACTCTATAGTTATTGGCGAGATCCCAAGACTTTTGAGCCTACTCAAAAAGAACCCAATTCCCGCTAGATCAAAATTGTGGAAACTACAACTTCAAAAGAGCCATCTGGTAGATAAACCACTCATGGTCAGATAGCCCTTGCTTGTTCTATAATTTAATGAAACCCAGATCAAGGTTAATGATATCCTTGTGCAAAAATTTATGCAAGATCTAGATCATGGCTTTTAGTTTGAATTCCAACTAGAAAATAGGAACCAAGACAACTTTGACCTCTGAGGTTGAGGAATCATCCTGCAAGCTTTGGAAAACTATTTGATCCCTCTATTTGGCTAGTAGCAATGGTTTAATTTGGTCCACCATCAGCACCGTATTTGCATCTAGGAATGGAGAAGGAAGGCCTAGTTGCACCAGATCTTCAATATGTTGTCTCATCTCGCCGATGCCTTCTTTCATGATTTTGAGGCGTTCCTTGAAATTGTTGGCCATGGCACTATGACTGAGCTCCTCATTAACCCATTTCACGATGACCATTCTGTTGGGGATCCCCACAGCTACCAATGTTACATCCATTGTGTTGTAGAGCTTCTACAATAATGACTGGGAGTTCGTGACTCTTCTGGAGACCATGGCCAGAGTGTTATGTACTGAATTTTCCACCCTCTCGCACAGTTGCTGTGTGTTGAGTAGGAAGGTGAGAAATGGCCTGAGCTAGATAATCTTCAAAGAGATTCTCTCCCATGCTGACTCGTAGAGATCCTTTACCAACTACATTACTTTGACAGCTCTTGGCCTATTAGCCAGCTCGATTGTCAGTTGCATCATCCTCTATTGTTCTACTTGGAATTGGGCTTGAAAAGCTGTAGCCTTATTTTGCTCCTCTGGTAGCCCTTGTTGTGATTGGGTAACTTGCAGTTGAAGTCCTTTGAATCTTCCCTATAATGTTGCATTTTCCTACCTGAGGGCTATGGCTGCATCTTTTACAAGTTCGAGCTCTGCCTTCAATGAATCATTCTGGGCATGAACTGCCCGTTGAGTCTAGAGGGAAATAATATCTTGTAATTTTTATGTAGACTAACTATTTCATTATCTCTCTTATTTATTTCTTTGGCCAAACTATTATAGTTTGCCTTTTCTTTGGCCAAATCGGCCTCCAGCTTCTGCAATCTTTTTTATTTCTTCAAATAATCTTCTATGACCACATAAGTGGATTTGGTTAATAGCTCAACTCTATCTTGGGGCCTGAATAGGGACATGTCAATGGCCACTACGTTCATCATGTAGTCCTCTGACTGCATTTGCTCGCTCAACTTAGCAATGTTGGGTGACAAATGGGTCACCATCAACTACTGTTAGATGGGGTCAAATTGTGACCACAGGTGTGGAACAGCTGGTGCTTTATTCTCTTTAATTCTCTTCTTCTCCAACCAGGCCTCTCTTGCCTTCCTAACAGCATCAGCTTGCATCTAAAAGGCAGAAGGGGATGCAATATGGCCTCCTACAAAAGGATACCCTTGTGGTAGGCCATATTGGATAGCCATTGGTTGGGTAGGGGTGAGCTATAGGGGCATATTTTTGGGAATAGAGGGGGAGAAATGGGGTAACGTGAGGGCCTGAGATGTCAATGATGGGGTGACTTGTGAAATGGGAATGGCAGCAGTCGCAGGAGGTGTCATCTGACTGGGTGGAGGAATCATGCCAATAGGGTGAGGAATAGATTGAGAGGGAGGAGGGGAAGTAATACTTACCTAAGGGGAAGTTGTAGTGCCCTGCACTGGGTGCTATGAAGGCTCCTCTTCATCCTCTGAATCCAAATGGAATTGCACCCTCTTTCTCTTCCTGGGTGTCTTTGCCCTTGGCTGCGTTTGTTTCCCTCCCACCTCTGCTATTGTTGGTGGTGCATGTGGAGAAATGGGGACTTTGATCACTCCTGATGATGGGGAGGCTTTTGGTGGTGAAGGCACCACACTCCTTTGTTGTTCTACGATAGCTACAGCTTGCTCTAAAGTCTATGGTTACTGGCTTGGTCCTGCTCTAGCTTCTTGCTCTACCTCGAGTGTTGGCAATTGGCTTGTTTCTAGGCTAGAAGCAGGGGAAGGATGCCACTCATCCTAGAGTTCTTCCCATCTTTCATCATAATCTATGCCTCTGAAAGCATGGGTGGTTTGGGAAATCTCCTGCCTATATTTCCAATAGGCCTCAATCTTCTCTGCATCTCAACCTTTGTTCCTTAGCATCCTTCTCAAACCAGAAGTCATCCTGACTTTGGGATCATAATCCCTTTGTTTATCATATAAGGTTTCCCACGGCCTATTTTATGGCAGGGGTAAATCTGTCAGTTTAACATAGAGACCAGGGGTATCTTCTATAGGGTTTTTCTTGGTCTCCTAAAAAGGGTAGCTTTCATGCGTGATCATAGCCCCAATCCTATTAGTCCTCACCATAGAAGCTATGTAATCAGCTGGGTCGTAAACCCATTTGTCCTCGACTAACAGGAACCCCAAGAAGGCTAGCTTCCTTAGCAGCACAATCTCAGCTTCTCTTGCTTCCAGGCTTATGTTGCCTACCATCCATAAGAGATTGTACATTTTCCTCTTCTTCTTCTTGGAACCATACTCATTATCAACTACAGATACCTACTTGGAAACTTCTAGGAATGCTAACCTAAGAGTTAAGGTCTTTGGCAGCAACACTAGTTCTCTACAAAATCCATGGACCCTTATAATTATGTGACGGGACCCAAAGTAGAAGTCACACGGGATTAAGCAACTGACCAGGAGGTTTGTAACACTTGGGAACAACTTGTTTATGACAGGCTCAGGGCTAAGGCAATGGAGAATAGGGGTGACAAATAGTTTCCAAAAATCATATGGGTCACTAGTTCTTAACAAAACATGTGTCCACACAGACATAGGTTTGGTCCTTTGGGGGTTGAAAGCTGGGTCATATAGGTTCAGATTCATGAATTGGGTGAAAAGGTCAGGGTTCTGGTGTAGTATGAGATGGAACAAAAAAGAGGAATACCTAAATATCTCTTTTGCCTTAAACTGGGTCAGCTGCTCCACCATTGAGAAGGTGATGTGTTTCGAGAAGTCAAGATGATACTCCTACATCTTGTCGACTGTCTTTAGCCTAAAAAGGATGGCCATTTGCTCTGCATATACCATCGTGTCATCCTTCATGCCAGAGATGAGAGCCATCATTGATAGCACGTCTTAGCTAGTAGGTACAAACTGAGTTCTTGATGCAGGGAGCGTGGGTACCATTGTATCACCATCAACCATTTGCAACTTAGACCTCAAAAACCTTGTCTGAGTGTTGACGTTCACCCACATCCTTTGCATCCTATCAATGGTGGGGAAGGTGGTGGTACTATCATATTTTAGGGTAAGCATATCCCTGATAGCTTGTGGGGTGATCTGCAACATGAAGGGGTTTTGTTTGATGGTGTAAGATTGTGCATGGAGCAAGTCCACGCATAATTTGATCACATCAAGGCATGGATGCATGGTTGGGACAATGAATTAAGCTAGTTGTGAGGTCCATATCCTCATTTAGAATGTCTCATATTGCCTTGCCCTGGCTCTTTGAAGACACCTTTGGTGAGCCCCTTCTCTCAGGTTCTTATTGCTGGCCCTTTGCAAGATCAGGTCCACAATTCCATTTGCATAATCCCTTACCTTTGATGGGTCACTGGTTTGACTGACTCCCAGAATTCTGGTTCTCAAATAGCTTCTTGATGGTTGTGCAAGAGCTGTAGCGTATGATTTACTAGCTAGTCACTTATTGAGATATCCAGGTGCCCCTGTTCCTTGTTGTGATGATGATGTTCCCACCATCTCTATATCTCTTGTATAATACCTGGTATGAGCCTTATGCAAGATAGAAACACACTCACTGAAGCAAACTTTTACTAAGTGCTAATAATCACAATGAGCAGGATATTTTTGTAGATGCAGGAATGCTTGAGAGTTTGCAAACTTTAAAACTTGCTAAGGGATATTTATGGGCTTATCAAGTCCCAAATAGCATTAGATTCAGATGACCGTTAGCAAATCCTACACAATCTTTAGGAAACAGTGAGGTGGACATTCTATGCAGTGCAAGGTACCTTAGAGATCTTGAAAGATTTGGGGAAGCATTTAATGCGGTAAAAATTTAAAGAATTAAAACTTCTAAGACACCGACTCTGCGTTTAAAATGCTTATTTTAAAAGAAAAGCAAGAAAATAATGGAAAATAAAACAATGCAGGAATAGGAAACTACCTAACTACCTTAATTGATCATCCATATTTCCCTTTGGGATTAAAAATGAATTTTCCAACGTCTTCTTTATGACAAGCCAACTTATGTTGCCATACCAGTGATTGCAACAGGTATATCTTTGATGAAATGCCCTCTGCGCTAGCCACATGGATTTGCCTATACTCGAACGAGTTTGAGTAAAACACGTGTTCGACACCCACATAATCTTCTTGTCTTTGAAAGCTCGTTGAATACTAGTTCTTCATGCGATCGTGTGTCATCAAGAAATTGATAATTGTTGGTTCTTCACTCTGTGCCTTTTGATATCCCTTATCTTTCAGCTTATCTTCTTCAAATTCCAGCTCTATTGCATCATCATGCTCTTTGATGACTTCATCCTCTTGAAAGGATAAATCTAAAAGCTGGCATCTCTTCTGCATACTCAGCTGAGTCTCGATGTTGTCTTCTCCACATTCATCTAGTTCATAACTTTCTTGAAAGATAGTGTCACCTGTATCAATGACTTGGTCAAGGGAGTGTCCATGTTCCTTCATATCTTCTTGCAAAGTGAGGAAAAAGTCAGAAATGATCTCCTCCTCATCTGAAGTTAAGGAAAAAGCTTGCGGCTTATCCTCTTGCTCATCAAAGGGGTTACCTATGGCAATTTCCTCCTCATCTGCACCCATAAAATCTTCTTGACTAACCATGAACTAAGCATATTCCTCTGCATACTTATTTGCTTCCTCTAAAACATATTCTTCTCTGAAAAGGGATAAGGAGGAAGGCTATGATGAAAAACAAGAAGCTTCTTGAGGAATGGTGGAAAGGACTTGAGGGGAAAGTGAGAGTTTGGAGTCCTCTTCCCTTGCTGATATCATAGACTCTGCACTATTGGGGAAATGACCTTGACAGGTTCAACCTTGCTCATGAATAGGGGTGGCGTATGAATGTGTGGGTTGATAGGCTTGGTAAGTCTATCTCTCATGAATGCTTAGCTTCTCTTCTAGAAATGCAATCAATCCACACACATCCAGCATCTCATATGTAAGCTCTGGCCAATTTGCTCTTTCAATGGGATCCCATTCCCTTTTAATCAAATTTACCGCATCCCTTACTTGATGGATGACATGACAAGGAATTTATTGGCCATATACCCTTTTGCTGTCAAGTTCTAACATATATTTTTTAAATTCCAGCAATGCTTTTTTGAAGGTGAAAATAAGGTTAGGTTGAGCATGGGATGTGACATATTGGGGAGACTGGGCATAAGATTGGTATATGTCATGACCATATGCATCCTCGTTACTTGACATGATTTTAGGAGAAGCTTGTTCTTTATTAAAAATTTATGAAGGAGAATACGACCCATAGCTATGAGTAATAGAGTTATACATACCAAAAGGTGATTTCTTGATGATACCAGGACTGCCTGGTCAGCTGATTTGACTCAGAGTCGTTGTTAGTTTTTTTAAAAACCTCCAAAGGCTAATTGGCTAAAGAACACACAAAAATTATTCAACTCCTCGAAAGATCTGTCCCACTGGGTGTGCCAAAAACTATTGATGATGAGAATTGTGCTTGATCTTAATCAATCAATAATGGGAAGTTTCAAGCTGTGGGACAATGCGGCTTGAAACAACCTCCATATTTTAGAGAAGTTGGTCTCTTCTTTTATATTGGGTGATGGGAAAAGGGATAGGAGATTAAACAAAAATGCAAATGTAGGAACTGAAACCTAGCTATGGCAATGCGCCTGAGTGTAATCCTAATCCTAACTTGAGCACAGTGAAACTATTATAGGATTCACTTACATTTAAGAGTAGACAAGTGCATGATCAATGTAAAATATTGAAATAATAGCAACAGAGGCTCACCACAGAGAATTCTTTTGCTAAGATACAGAGAATTTCAACAAAGGCATAGTGTTCAATCTTCTTAACAGAATCTTCTAATCACATAAGAGGCGCAAAAGTCACGTATAATTATGTAGAAATTCCAATTCAAGAAAATGAGACAAAAGCAAATGACATTCTTAATCACAACTACAAAAAATATACAGTATAAACTACCTTTGAAAATGACATAGTTAACACCAACCAAGGCATGGAGCTCAATATTCTTAATTCATTCAGCCACATAAAAGGCACAGAACATGCACAGTTATATCAACTTTACAATTCAAGAAAATTGAGACAAGAGCAAATGATATTACTGGTCAAAAACTCTAGCAAGTCTAAAACTATGAGATATTCCCCCCTTTTTGATTTTACAATTCCTCTTATATAGCCTCAGATGTCTCCTTATATTTGTCTCTTTCTCGCGCAATTCTACTCTATCCTTCACTCACAAGGGAAAAAACAGACAGCGCCTTCAATGCCTTGGATGCATCCTGGTCTTATCAAGAACTGCCCTGATTACGGCATAGCAATTCATGTCTAGTACCTCCCTTCATGCCTAAATTCTTCATTCCATCACCTGTTTGGCCGCTCAACTGTCCACTCTGCCTCTGACTACAAGGGACAAATAGATGGCCCTTTAATGCTTATAAGCCCCAAAAATCTACCTGTTGCACTGTTCTATCTACCAGGAATAACTCTTGCTGAGTTTCCCTCCATCTTTCCTATAATAGATAGATAGACACGAGGACACTTAGTTAATCCATGAAAATTCTCTTTTTTGTCTAGAGGGCACCAGAGAATGACACTTGGCCGCTTTTGCTTTCTCTATATTTTGCTTAGGAACGCTCTGCCTTTGACACCTATCGCAAACTTCTTCCTTGATACTTTGCCATTTTATCAAAACAAAACTCACCACGTTCCTTGCTCTAGCAAATCTTAAGAATGGGATGGACGTAGGTGGCAGGCTTTGCATGTTGACACTTGGCGCTTCCACAGACCTTCGAAGTAACACCCAGGGCCCACCACAATCTTTATTCGGTAATGAAGCCTGAAGATGGTTTTTCAGAAGTTGACACATGGAAACTTTTTCTACTTCTGGGAAGATACATGGCATTTTACGCTTCTCCTACTAAGTGTATGTGGCATCTTCCATTGTTTTCAGGGATGGAGTAGAGAGGGACCCAGAGAGTGACACTTGGTAGCCTCTACTTCTTTATGGCACTTAAGCAAAATAAAATGATGCCTTTCTGCATTGAACCAAAGCATTGAACCCTGGCATTGAACCAAAGACTCTCGGATGCCAGCACGTGGTGACCTCCGTTGCTCCTTTAAATAAGGTAGTTTAGGGCCTTCTGCTACTACCACCTGGCGCTTTCTACTTTTTTGTTACTTAGCCTTTCAAAAACCTTTGATGAGAAATAGAATGAATGTGGGTGTTGATATGAGATGTGGATGCCGACACATGGTGACTTTCGCTGAGTTGATTTTAGGTACATGGCATGATCCATGGTTCTCTAGAAAGTTACAAATAGGGGCTCGGAGGATGCCAACTGGCCGGCTCCGTGTGTCTAAAAGCGACACTTGGTAGCTTCCACCCAAATTTGATACTTAGGCAAAATGAAATGGTAAAAACAAAAGGGGGAAAGGACACCCATGACTGGAGGGTGACACTTGGTAGCTTCCGCTGCACTTCGACACTTAGGCAAAAATGAACCCGCCCTCTACTCCAAAACTCTTCCGCCATGTCTAAGGTATGCAGGAACCAAAATTGCAGTGCTCGATTGAAAAAATTAAATACGACGTAGAGTAAAAATTATTCTACAGATACTTATCCACCTATGAGTCCCTCACCTATGTATCCTTCCCCATTGATGATTCTAGCATCTCCTATAACATCTACTCTCATATATTCTCCTAAGCCTTGATATCCTTCCTCAACATGATCCATCAAGCATTCCTACCTTTTCTATTGAGGAGATTAAACAAGAAGTATTTTTCTATTTTTTTTGAAGATAAATGAGACATTAGCAGTAGTTCACATCCATATTCATAAAGATCTATTAGATATCTAGATAATGTGTGTGGGAAAATCTACCAGTATTTATGAACATGCATGGTATTCTTACATTTTCATTTGGAATGGACATGTGCTCTAATTTTATCTTTATCTATTTCTTATATCATTTTACATTGTGTCAAATTCTTATTTATCTTATATGGTGACTTTTGATTCATACTTCATATTGCATATACTATCATTTATGTTTACTTATGAATGTTTTTCCTAATCATTGCTTTCCTTTTCTTCTTGATTTTCCTTCTTAAAATTCCCTTATTTTCTCTTCATGATTTTTTTCCTTCTTATCTCTATTTTTCATGACTAATTATCATTGTGACTTGGTTATACAAACCTAGTTCCCTTTAGTCATTCCTTCTTTACCATGTGATTAGTTAGCAAAAAAATTATCTCATAATAATCTCCTTTCACTAGTCCACTCTAGATCTCTTTTATTCCCTTTATTCCCTTTTTCTCAAAATAAGAATATACATGGTTGAGACTTGAGATAGTATGTTGGTTCATTGTTAAGTCTAAGTGTCCTAGTTAGTCTTATCTTTAGTCACTTAGCTTCCTTTAGACTAAGCATATAGTTTATTTGTGTGTATCACTCTATCTCTCATGATTGGTCATTCCAAGTCTGCATGGAGGAGGAATCTTTAAAAGCATTAAAAATATTCAAAAGCCCAAAATCCAAATCATTTAAAAAAGGTAATGATACAAAAGGCAAAAATATTTCAAAATTCTTAAAAGTCAAATCACACTAAAAGATGTGATTCAAAGCACATCTCCTTCCTCTAGTCAAAGCTCAAAATCCAAATTTAGCCTCATGATAGAGTTGAGGTCCATTGGGGTACAATAGGCCAGTAGATTATAAAAGGAGAATAAAAAAAACTTTTAGTGTTACCTACTTTCTCACAAAGTACCTAATATTTACATTAGATTGATAGCTCTGTAAGGGGTCCTGAAGAACAAGGAACACATCGTGGGAAGGTAAGTCCATTTTTCTTTTCTTGTACAAATCTACCTTCATGAGTTGATCTTAGTAGCATGCTTATTTTCCTACAAAGCTTTGTGCCTATAACAAACAAGTTTCCTTTGTACATTGATGGTCACTACTCACTTAGTGTCTTCTCATGTCTTTTGTATGCCTCTTATCTCCTAAGGTCTTCTCATGAGCTGCCTAAATTATTCTTTTTACATTCTCTTTTCATTCCCTACATTCCTCATATTTCCTCTTGAGAAATATTATTTTGTTTACTGATCACTCCCCTTAGGATTCCATTTGTGAGTTGCATTGTAAGACTGTGGATAGGACCTGACCTTCCTCACAAATTACCACAATTTTACATTCCTACTACCACCATCCTTTATTTCTAGATTTTCACATTTATTCCACCTCATTAGTGTTCCCTTTGTGAGTTGTAGTGTAAGACCATGGATAGGACTTGGCTCCTCATAAAATTTTCCATTAATCCAAGTCACAATCAAAATTACATGTGTCAAATATGAGATAAGATGTGATTGATTATGAAGTTACACATCATTGATATGCTTCCTAGCTTGATTTAGTATGTTTTATGATTAATGCATTTCTCTTTCAATTCTTTTATCTTCTTATTTTCTAATTGAATGTAAGAATCCAACCATTTCTTGAATTTTTAATACTTCCTAGCTTGAATTAGTGTGATAAATTTAAGACCAATTTTTACCAATTTTGTTTTTCTCTTATACTTCCCAACATGATTTAGTGTGACTTTACTTATTTTAATTTGGTGTCAAATTTTGTATCTTGGTTTGAAAATGATTTTTTTTAATTTTTTTTACCATCTTGTTTACCATTAATTTTGGCTCTTTATACTTAGTTTTTTTTATTACACATTTTCCAAGATGACATAGTGTGTAGTACATTTTTTTGATTGATTATATTTTACCAAATCTTTTTGCTTCTTTATTTTTAACCATGCATGTGTCCTACATAATGCTATAAAAGAAACCACAACTCATATATTTATTGTTACATATATAACAACAAAATACATGTGCTAGAAAGAAATATATCCAAGCATCAATAAACACAACCATAATAGAAACACATAAAATTAGTGTCCAACTGCCAAAATAAAGCATCTATATATATATCATGAGTTTTTGTACAAAAACACAACCATTTACAAAGCTCCAAATCTATGGTTGGGCCCCATCCTGCCCATCTCATGGCTTAACCATGCTACCCATAGATGCCTTAGTCTAACTGCTCTGAACATAATGATATAAAGAGTCTATCTGAGATCTCAGTCATAATACATACCCCTGTAGATGAGCCACCTGAGCTTGCACCTGTGCTAACTAGGTTAGGGTTGTTAGATGTGTTGCTTTCTCCTGCTCCTATACCTATGTCATATGGGTCAGGGTTGCTGTACGTGTCACTCTTTCTTGGTATTGTACCTATCCCATATGTGTCATGATATCTAAATGCATGTCTCTCTCCTTAGATAGGGCCTACCATGCCCCTACCTCTCATACACCAACCTCTGCCAGTAGATACATCCCCTCTTTGTGTGCTCATAACTACCTCATGGCCTCTCCAGCTAATCTAAACCATCTCATTTGAGCTGGGACAAATGGTACCCTAGGATCCTCTTATGTAGTAGGGTCATATGACATCAACACCTCATTTAGGATATCATGGAGTGCTCCCCTCACTCAGGACCCCCATCTGGTCTCCTCATCCTCTACCACACCTATAAAAAGCCAACTAGATAGATACTAGATCACTTGTATATCTCAAAATTTATCTATCTATTATCTATCTCAAATAAACTTAAGCAAAATTTACTCATCTCTTATTACCTATCTATGTGTTAGCTACTACTATCTCACCATTTGCGTGCCCATCGAACATGTCTCCCCATATGCATGTCCTCTGAAAACCTCCTCTATTTATCACTGTCTAAAGAAATACCAAAGTCACCACTCGTGCCCATCTCAAGCTACACATGAGTAGCCTCTCTATCATCTAAATCTACTCTGGCCCACCTACTATGTCATCTAGGATGGAAATAATTTCTATAATCTCTTGATCTTACTACCTCCATTGATGATGTGTCTGTGGTGGTTTCTTCTCCTCATGTTGTGGATCTAGTGGTGGTATTTTTGGTAATCCTACCTCTATATCCATCTCCTATCACTTCACTACCTATCATGCCTAACCAGTCCATAGTCTCTCATGATGTGGTTTGAGCATTGGCCTAGTAATTGGTGGCCCTAGTCTTCCACTCCCCCATAGTTATCTCACATGCCTGGCCCAAAAGGTAGGCACCACTATTGGCAATGCTAGGTGAGGTAATCCTATTTGCCTTGGTACTCAAGCCACTAGATATGACTCTGTCTACAATATATAGTGTCCAATCACCTCTATCTATGCCAAATTTGGTGATAATATCTCCTAACTAAGCCATATCATAGCAATCTACCCAAATGCTTGCCATACAAAATCCACTCATGCCACTATCCACAACATTGGCATGTGGGGCATGGCCCATGCTACCTGGTCCTATCTCCATCTCTGAACCCAAGGTAGCCTATCATCAACCACATGGGGCAATGTAGTTCATTGATATATGGGTAACCTCTCATATATCTATGTTTTTAATAATATAATTAGTTCCACTAATTTCTACCTTATGGATAACACTCCGTACATGTCATGCACGAACTATAACTAGATGATAAATCCAAAATCATATAATACCCTTTGATCCTATATTGTCTAGCTCAAGGCTATCATAAATAGTGGTACCTTACTGTCAACTTATGAGATAACACCCATGCTATCACAAGTCATATCATATCCTTCTGAATGGCTAGAATATATGACATATATACATCAAACATGCTCACCCTTAATCCTAGGTATATCCTCCCCAAGCCTATCACCCATATGGCTAAGGCTCTCCTCTCCTCATATCTATCAAGTACTCTTATGACTATGGATGTCCCTACTATCGATAGTCCTAGGATGGAATGCACATCCTCTAAGGTGATACCCACCTCTATGGTATCCCCTTCCACCTCCCAACTAAAGGTGTTAATCAATTGTTCCCAACATCCTAGGAACATGACTAACAAATATGAACTAATTGGTATCCTACACATGTTTGCTATGGCTCCTAGGCCTAATGAGATCAATCTATCTCTATTCTCTATAAGTAAGTGCTTCAATAAGTTTAGGAGCCATGATGCATCTGCCAAGCACCAGAATCTCAGACACCCCTATAACCAAGAAATAACAAAAGATGTATTAGATCCTCCATGTCATTTATAATCAAAATACATTTATTTCTAATCAATTCAAACCTATTTTTAGCCTAATTAGCCTTTTAATCTTTAGTCTATCATTATATGCCATTCTAGCACTCTTTTGGCCTTTTGCATGTATTTATGTACTATTCTAGCTCCTTGCTCAAACACTAGTTTGACCAAAATTTCCCTATTTTGACCTAGTTAACTTAAAAATCTAAGTCAACCCCTTTATTATTCCCCTCTTAGTACTGCATTGTCATACTAGACTTTTTTTCTTAGTCAACAATAATGTACTAGGTTGATAGTTTTCAAAATATACTACTTCGACACATACTAGGTTAGTAGTATGGATTTTGACACTTTTCAGCCTACTAGGTCGACTCGGTTGACCTAATTATTTTTCCCCATTGACCCCTTACATTTTATGAAAGAAGTGCCTTTTGGTAGTTATTTACACAAACCCTTCAAACCCATTTCCCTAAATGGTATTTCCTACCCTTAGCATCTGATTTGGGTTCATTCTGATGTCTAGAAATGATTTAAATTACAAATTTCTAAAAAAAATACTTAATTTCAATCAAATATTCAAAAACTAGTTTGAGATTCTCAATTTCCTACCTATAGTGTACCCGCTACTACCATTAGATGTCCCTCTCATATCTCCTATCATCTCCTTGCCATCCTAACTCATTTGGTCTCTTAGAGCTCATTTTCTCTCCTTCACAAGTCAAAAATATCAAATGATTTCTCTTTGACCCTATTTAAAATTACTTTTCAAAATTCTCAATCTTTCAAATCTTTCTATCAGATTCCTTATTTTACCTATATATTTATTTCTACTAATCCATTTTTTGAACCATAAAATGTTTTGGAATCATGATGATGTAGAGAATAGTTTCCACTACTATATGCTTATCTCCCATTTTTTTGATTTTTGGCTCTTTTTTGCACTAACTTCTACAGGTTTGCCTAATGTTCTTCACATTTGAATTCCTTCACTTCTCTTGTAGTTTAATTCTTTATCTACAACACTAAGGTAAGTAAAGGTATGTGTTTTTAAATTCTATCTTTTCATTTATCTTATTTTCTCTTTATTTTCTAGTTATTTTTTACATTTTATCCTCCTTTTCCTCACCTTAATCCCTTTTTATTAGTCGATTGTGCTAGGTCGACTAGGTCAACCCTATACAGTTTTAAGTTATTTTCCCCTAGGAATTAGTTTGGCCTTTGGTTGACCTAGCTCATTACCTATTGAATTATTGTCCAAAATTATGCTAGGTCAATTGGGTCAACCCTATCAGTCAAGATTTTTGGAAAGGTTTAGGGTCAAATTTGCCTATATATACAAGTTTATTTCCATCATTTATTATGAGAGTAAGAAGTAACAACAAATGAACATATGCTTATTGACCATTCTACTTGAGAAGTAAATCTTAGGGTTCCATACTTTCTTTGGAGATATGAATATTACCTTGTGGAGAACTATTTTAGATACATTGATAGGTTGTGTAGCCTAGAGTTGATTTATATTTGTTATCCTTACATAGCACAATAAACTCTTGTGAAACACCTTGGCCAAGGGAGAGATTGAGGCTCAGTGGATTTGTTTTCAAAGGTAATTATTCCTAACTTTGTTTCTACTTTGTAATAGTAGATAGATATGCATTTTTACTTCTCTTCCATGCATTAGGATTTCGTATACATTGATGTGAGTATATGTCTTTTATTCATGTTTAGTTTTATTGTTTCTAACCCCCACTTTGTGCCACAAGCTTTGGTGAACACTAGATTATATTTACTTTATTTGTTATTAGTTTAGGTGAAATATCAAAACTCATGACCCCCTTAGGGTTATTACATGATTGTGTTAGACTAGAGGCTTTAGAACCCTCCTCAACAAGGTGTATTATGGTAAGATATCCCCTAGTCAAGTCTAGCGGATCCCCATATTGGTCATGTTCTTGCTTAACAAATGTTTCCTCAATCATAAATGTATGGTATGATCTATCTTTTCTGAGCTAGGATTGATTTATAGACGTGATGCATTTTTGATTGCATACAGATTGTACTGAGACATTTAATTATGATACATATGTGGAAATATTCTGGTCTACTTCAATGAATTATCATGAAATGTTATGTGTTTAATTTTATGTATGTTCTTTTAGTTTGTTTCAATTTAGATGACTAGGCATGTGATGATATACCATGTATATAAATCTAATTTATAATGATATGAAAATAATTATATATGTGAGATATAGAAATAAAATGTATGAAATTAATTGAATATGTATTAAACTATAAATGCACTAACATATATTTTACTGGTGATGACTAGGTTATATTGTTTACATAATAAATGCCTTTCTTATTACAACAAAAGGAATGAATAGGGAATAAGATATATATGAAATGGTGAAAATGAAAAATATACATCAAAATTTTGCATGGAATAAGAAGATGACCTCGTCCTTACCAGTAAAGGGTAGAAATCACTTCTTCCTAAATTTAAAGATTACTAACTTTGTTGGCTTTGTTTAGAGGTAACTAGCCCTTACAAAATCAGTAAATGGGATAAAGTTATGCTCTTCAGCATACACGCTTAATAACTCTTTTGAATAATTTTTATTATTGGAAAATTTATAATTTGACATTTATTTTATGCTTTGTTTTACTTTAAGACCACCTACACTTAGTCTCAAGTGACTAGGAAGATGCATGGGCTAATTGCCAAAGGCTAGATGTAGGTGAGAAAGGGGATCACTCCGAAACGCTAATCCAACACAAATAATAATATGCAACGTCTCAACACCAGAAATTAGCAAAGGGTGGGAGATGTATCATTTTATTTTGAGTTTCATAATATTTTGATTTTCATATGAGTGTCTCTTTTTCTATTTATGACACATTTTTATTTTAGTAAGGTCCTTACCCCAAAATCTTGGTCTAATGAAATTGGTAAGATGCAATGGATTAATTACCGAGGACCAATATTGGTGAGTAATGTCAAATATTTTTTAATTCTTAGAGGGAACCATAAGAGGAGATTATGCCATGGACAAACTTTTAGACTAGGCTTTAGGCTAGAATTTTTGAAGCTTTGCAAGAAGGTGTAGGGAAAAAGAGGTATACTTTGCTTGTAAGAATTAAGACATGAACTAATGGAATGATGATTTTGAGAATGTTTTTGATAGGATAATAGAGTAATATGAAAATTAAATGAGATGGTAAGTTGGATTTTGAAAGTTTTTGCTATGTGAACTGATAACCAAATAATCACCAAATATGACATTGCATATGCAAGACAATATACAAAATGGAAAATGCAATGTAATGAGGGTAATGTGAAATATAAGGAATAAATGTAAAAGTGTTTAAGGTGAAAATAATTCAAATACTCATTAAAATCCTTTACCTCTATAGTGCTTAACCAATAGACTTCATTATTAAAATATTTAGTCACTAAATAGGGACCTAACTAGTTGGGTCTAAATTTTCAACCTCCTTTCTTTTTATCTATTTAATTGTTGAGTCTCATGACAAGGTCTCCTATATGTATAGGATGATCATGAAAAGTTTTATAAATTTTAGAGTTTTGATAATAAACAATGATTATTTTTGCCTTTTCTATCATATCTTGTTTAGGGCAAGAAAAAAATTGTGAAGATTCTATGAGAAACTTTTGATACTCTTCTACCTTTTGAGAAGAGATAGAAGACCAAGAGTGAGGATTTTATGGTAGTAATTAGACTTGAAGTTAATTTTTATGGTACCTATGGATATCTTGTGAGTCCCTTCCTCAAACATTGGAATGAAAGGGGGATGGTGAATAGTATTATTTTCTAATCTAACATCTAAAATACGATCTAAACTATAATTTTCCTATGTGTGATGGGGTATTAGTTGAATATGCTGAAGATATGGATCATCAAACTATTTTGGGGGATTATCCTCATACACCAATATTTACACCATGGAAACATGGAAAATGTTGACCATGGGGTTAAGGGATTCTAATTCAAGAGGTGTGTGGGGACTATAGGTTCATATTTTTCCAATATACTAATGATTTCATCTGTAGACATAGTCAAGATGACTGACACCATTGAAAAATATTTACCACTTACTTTTTCTATTGTTACCACTTCATTTTCTTCAGGTTTATCTTTTAAAAAATGATTTAGGAAGCATTTCCCCTTTCTTCAAGATAACTACTTTGGGTTTTAGGGTATATTTGACGTCAATCAAATCTGGGGATTTAGTTACACTTTTATTAGGTGAAAGATAATGGATATGTAACCCTAGTTGTTTATGCATGGGTTCTTAAATAATTTCAAAGGGATTAGGACACCTTGGGTCAAAAATACCTATCCCAAATAGAGGAACCTAATTTATTAGAAGAGGGTATAAGGGTTTGTCTTCATCCTATAAATCCATGGCCTATCAAAGATCATGTTATAATTGGTATCCTTATCAATTACATACAACTCAATCAACACAATCTTGGGTCTAAGGTGATGATAAAAAAGATGATTCTTATAGAAGTGGATTTGATACTATCATATCCTCGAAGGATGTTGTAGATTATTGAGCAATTGGTTTCTCCATAACTAAGCTTTTGGAGATACAAAAATAAAACTATGTTAACCACCACTACATTGTCAACCATTATTATTTTCACATAATTAGTATAGATCTATAATTTTATAAGTAAAGATGGGTCTCCTCTCCTATCCATGTTAGAATTGGGAGGGAGACTCCTAAGATTGAGTAAATAATGAACATCCCTTGAATTATGCCTTGGTGGAAACATGCCAAGATCAATATGATTGATCTGGGACTGAGGTGGAGGAGTAACACTAGTTAATTTCACAAAATCTAGTGTATTGAATAATGCTGAATGATGGGTAGGTGATTTCTTGAGAAAGTTGAGAAAAAAGACGTGGGAAAGTGTCTTTGTAAGATTTGAAACTAAGTCATAATTTCCCACAGGTTTAGAAATGACATCATCTTCAAAAATGTTTGAAAGGAGAGAAGTTATGGGTTGATATTCTCATGTGCAAGTAATGATATTTTAAATATATATTTTTTCTATCTCCACAAACTCTCCTTGAGGCCCCAATTGACAAACCACTTTAGGGTTAACTAAACCAAAAGAAAAAGATTTGACATCATGAGTGCTAGCCAAGGGAGCTTAGTTTTGTTGGATTGGTTAGTTTTATGGGTTAGTTTATGGTTGGTTTTGGGTAATATGCATTTGGGGATTGAGGAAAGGGTTTTGATAAATTTCTAGGTTTTAATTTTAGGGTGTTACATGACCATTGTGCTGAGCCTAAGGGTTGGCATTACATTTCCTAGGAACATGTCAACAAAATTTTTCCTTTGGTCTTTAGGGATCCTATGAATAAACTTGTTATATTCTATATAAGCACGAGTGTCATATTTTATTACTCTATGGAAAAGACAATAGATGTTGGGGTCATACTCTCTAGGCCTTTAGTTTTTTAGTTATTATCCAAACCTAAGTTATTCCCTTGATAAAAGGGATGGTTTTTGAACCATGGAGAATGGTCAATGGGTTGGAATTGATTCTATATTTGATTTTATAATTTCATGTTACATGGTGGTGGATGATTGAAATCAACCACATGAACTACAGGTGAAGGATTCTGGTTCCTCATAATTGAATTATTATTTACTTTATTATTTTTCATGGATTCTGGTTGGTTGTTATTTACAAGGTTTGGTTTATTATTTTTATTGGTCACATCACCAATGGTGGCACTCTAATTTATATTGATAGCCTTAGGTTTTTGATTTTTACCATTATTTTGATTCATGTTTTAAAAACACCCATTATTTTGGTTAGGGGTAAAAATATGCCCATTAGATCCATAGGTTTGATGACCACTATCAATGGATGTTAAATTGATTTTCAAATAACTCTCAAATGCTTATTCATAGGATCTATAAGTGATATTTTATACATCTTCTCTAATTTCTTGGTTAAGGGAATGAAGAAAGAGATTGCATAGTTCTCTTTTATCCATGTCTGGTGCACTAAAAAATAAATATATAACTTGCTTCCATCTAGTAATGAAATGAACAAAAGATTCATTATTATATTATTTAATGTGCGAGAATTCCTGAATGCCAATTTTTATCAACTTGTTCATGTCAAAGGATTTGATGAATTCTACCATGAGTTGTCTAATGGAATGGATAGAAGCCTCAAGGAGGTGATAGTGCCAGTTAAGGGAAATTCCTTATAGCATTTTGAGAAATATTTTCTCAAAATCACCATCCCAAGGTAAGAGTTCCCTAAAAACATTGAAATATGCTTTAACATGTGCATTAGTATCTCTTTCCCCTTTAAATTTAGGAATTTTAGGTAGGGGATGCAGTAAAATAACTCCTCATATGTTTTGAGTGAGGGACTCTTTGAGATATTCAACATAAGTCCCATAGCACTAAATTCCATTAAAATCATGGTAGAATAAAGTCTTAGGGATGGGTTTGATCGGGGTTGTTTGCATAACCACTTGGAAGAAAAGAGGGTGTTTGGTAAGGTGGTGCAGAAGGCCATACAATAATTATCTGACCAAGTAGACTTGGAGAATAGTTATAGTAAAGAGGAAGGGAGTTAGGTGAGAAAGGGTTAGGTGAGAAAGGGTTAGGTGATTGTATGGGAGGAGTATACATGGTGGAACATAAATCAAAGGAATATAAGGAGGTATATTATTTGTTTGTAAAGGGTGAGTATACGTGGGTGGAATGTAACTCAAAGAAATGCAAGGTGGTAGATCATTCACCATTATGTTGTTGGGAGGAGTGTGCATGAACACAATTATTATTAGGACCTGATTTATAGGTTGATATGGTGGAGGGATGTTGGAAGAGTTTTTAGTAAGGAATCTATGATTAATAATATCCCCCAGGTGTTGGTTATAAACATATTTATGATGAAGTGTGTAGGTTTATTGTTATGGTGTAAGTGTGGAGGATTTCTGTTTTAGAAGTTGGTAAGCTATTATTTTTATGGGTATGAAGAAGGAATGGACCTAGTTGGGATGTTTGGATTTCATTAATTAATTTAGAGATAGTTTTTTATTCTCTAGATCATGAATGCAACCCACCAAGGTTGAGATGAGTTAATTTAGAGTAGAAGTAATTTGGATCTAGGAACCTCCTTTGTGGGAGGTGATGTAGGAAGAGGTTGGTAATTGTGGAGAGATTTATTTTTGGTATAATATTTGGGGGTAACTATTGAATTTTGTTTTGATGGGTTAGATATGTTTTGGTTGTTCTAGGAGGTGCACAATTGTTTGCATTATATTTGTTTCATCCTCTAGATAACATATTCTCCCAATATATTGATCATATCTAGAAAATATTTCCACTTACAAGTTTTGAAAACTATCTGAGGGCCTAGTTACCACATGATGTGTGGCAACACTCCCATATGTAAAATTCATGTTATTGGAATCAATATGGTTACTAGCGGTATTTGATATGTTTTGAACTTTGTGGATTGGTAATCTAGTCTTGGTTTGTGAGTTAGGGTTGGGATAGTCATGAAAAACATATTATATGTTTTGACTGGAAGTGTTATTATTCTAACTAACCAAATAAGCTTTACTAAGGACTTGATGAATTATTTTATATCCCTCTAGGCCAAGAGATCCTCCTATAGCCTATCCAGACATATTCAAGGGGGAAAGGGGGTATAAAAAATACCTACAAAATGGAGAAGGAAAGAGAGAAAATATAAGAACAATGGAAACATAAAATGATAAGATCTTTAAATCATGTTAACCAATTTATGTAAATATTCAAATAAACACTCTAAGTTCTATGTGCTTGACTTCTTGAGGTCTGGTCGAGAAAACTAATGTAGTGGATAGATGGATGGGATAATAAATGGATTGGGATGATTGGTTTGATGAATGGGGTTTTGGATGGTAAGCGGTATGGGGTGTTTTTAATAAAAATATAATATATCTACCACATCATGGTTTTCATTGAGGTAATCTAATTAGGAAGATATAGAATTCCAAGGTCTCTTTGTGTCGTTTATTATGAGATAACAAAGTTCCTGATCAATGCTAGGAAAAATGAAGTGGGTATGATTAAGTTGGATGACTTGGGGGTTTTGATTAATATAGTTAGGTTGGAAATTATTGGTCACTATCATACAAAAAATGAATAAAAATGTGATGAGGCTAGTCTTGAGGAGGAAATAAAAATAAAGGTGAATGGCTAAGCTTGGATGATGTTGTATTGGCAACCTCAGTTTTGGGCCAAAATGACTACAAGAGAATCAATAATTCATTCTTGCTCTTCAAGAGCATCAATAGATTTAAAAATGAGGTGTGAAATGGGGTTGGAAATAAGTACATCTAATCTAATATTTACATTAAGGTCACTTTTTAAGTTACTTCCAAGAACATAAGATTTAACCCTAGGGGAAAGGCATGCTCTAACAAGATAAGGACGTTATTGAAGTGTCATGAAAGATGAAAGAAAAGTTTATGTGTGTGTAATGAATAATATTCAATATTATCTAGATATCATTTTTATAATGTTATACTCTCTATTCTAAATGTTGTATCAAAGTTTAATGCTTGTGCTCATTTTGAAAAGACTATTTAGGATGTTTGGGGATTATTTTGACAGTGTTTGGAAAATGAAATGAATTGATCTTCTTGAAAAAATCATAATGTTGAAAGCAATAAAATTATGAATAATGAAATTAAATGAAATGAGAATAATTATTTTCATTATTTTTCAAAGTTTTAGATACATGCAAACTTAAAACTGAAATTTTGAAGGAAATATGTAAGTGCCAAATTTTCCTAGTTTTCCCTAGCTTGCAAGATGATTTGCCTAATGTAATCTAAATGATAATTTTTTTTTTGTATTTTCTCATGAAAATGATATTAATTAATACTATTCAAACTATCTTTTCAAACATGTAAATATGAATTTAGAATTTATAATCCCAGTAAGCACACTCACTAAGAATTCATAAATTGTCCTTCATATATGCATGGTAGAGACTAGTTTTTGAAATCTTTGAATGATTGTAAATGAAGTTAAATGATATATGGATGAAAAAATTTAAATATAATGGTATTATTTTCTAAATACACTGATCTAAAACATTTTTTTTTCACTATGTAACAATACAATTCTAGATTTAGTATTCTAAGTTTTGATTGTCTAGGTTGTTTAAGTTTTTGTGTATGTGTATTTGAGAGTTGTTTTATGTATTAAATTAATTAAAATTGAATGTAAAATATTGTATTTTATTTTACCATGTTTTATTTTTATTTACCCTATGAGACGTGTAAGGCTATGTTATTTCAAAGAAAACTAACATGCAATTATAGAACAAGAGATTTATATTATGTTTTTGTGCAAGAAAGGAAAGAGAGAAGGGTTTATTTTGTTTTTATTTTATATGATTTTGAATATGAAGAAAATATACCAAATAAATAAAATTAAACTATTATAAACTAATAAATGAAAACAATACTAAAAATTAAAATCCTCTAACTTGATCAATGGTTTTGACTAAGCAAAGACAAGAGATTGTTGTATAAAATATCCTCAGTAAGCTAGCTCCTCCACTTAAAATAATAGTACAAACTTTGTAAAAAAAGTATGGTAATAAAATAAAGAGAAAAATAAGAACACAATCTTGGAAAAGTGTGAAACTATACTATGGCTGGCTGATCCAATGATAACAAAGATTGTTTTTGATCTAGTAGATATTCTCTTTCAAAACTATATAGATTTGATGCGAAAATGACCAAAGCTGGAGATTTTTTTTTTCAAAAAGTGAAATTAGGTGGGATTGGATTCTATAGAGATTGAAAAAACAATCTTCAATGTAAAATTTAGATCCAAATTTCATTTAAAATTGAGATACTCATAGAGAAATAAGGGAGGTTGCAAGGGTGAGTTTAATTGTTAGTTGACTCAAAGCTAAACTTGGGAGGGACAAGGGTTGATTAAAAAATATTATAAGTGATATGGGACATCATGAGGGTGAATAAAAATAAAATAAAGGAATAAAAATGAATATAATCATGAAAACATGTGATAACTCAAGTCTTAAATGCTAAAAATAGAAGACTAGTAAACTATTATGAAGCCACTTGTGTTTGCAAGTGGTGATAACAAAACTACCACATAAAGTTACAAAAATGTCTTATTATGTGACAAAACCATCCTATCAAATTAAGACATGGCCTTGACTATTAAAAAACTACCATGGTGGTTTATGAAATTACTGTGACATAATGTGTTAGATAGGGTAGTTCTATCATAAGGACCAATGCTTTTGACTTAGTAAGTGGAAATTTCATCATGAATGAGGGAACTCAAAGATTAAAAAAATAATAATTAGGAGAGATAATTTAAAATGTTTAAAAGGATTAAAAAATGTATAAAGAGAGAATGGAGAGTAAAATAATAGAGAGAATTGGGCCTGAGCATTTTTTTGGAGATCATTGCATCATCATCTAATTTTTTTAGAAGTGTTGCATTGTGTAATTTTTGGGTGCATACAATAATCATTTGGGTTCATATGGTTCACTTGCTTTCTTAGTATTTATTTCATCTTTTGGATTTGATAGTTAAAAATGATGTATTTATTCTAGGATCTATAGTTACTATAATGACGGGATATGATAATGTAAGTACTTATTTTCTACATGCATGCCTTGGATGCTTGTGCATGTGGTTAGTGACAAGTATTATTTCTTCTGATTGTGTCTTGTATGACATGACTATTTCACCCTAAATTTAGATATGTATGTGTTATCTAGGATTAGGAGGGATCAATTTAAATTTTACAAAAAGGCAGTGAATTGATCTAATGAATTGGATATATTAATAGAAAAATTATAAAAATAGTATTTTGTGATCTCTTTGCTCCCATACAAATTCAATGTGATAATTTAAGTAAAGATTATAAAGTTTATACTAATTTTTTCTTAAAATGTAATCCTAAGCCATGCAGTGAAATTTGTCATGATCCTCTCATGCCAATATTTAAAATAGATGATCAATTATATCCCATAAGTAGGCCTTTCCAAATCACTACTATTCCTACTAGTCACATTATATCCATGATGCATGTTATTGGTGACCTCCAAAACTAAGTTATTGATCTCAATTTAAAAACCAGATCATTTTGTGCAAATATTAAGGATAATGTTATCTTAGGACAACCCATTACCTGATTTGTATATGAACATCCATTTCCAACTATTTTTTTTATGCATGCACTACCATTGTTTAAAGGTTGTGGAGATATTTTTACTCATTTGACTCAATATAATATGTATTTCAAAGAATGGGGCAATGATGGATGTATTATAATAAAATATTTTCATAGAAATCTCACAAGAGATGATTTAGAATGGTTTTATAGTTTACCTAGTGGATCCTTATCTAGATTCAAAAATTTGGAAGTTGCATTATTATCCGATTATCATAAGCATCTGGTACATAAGCTCACATTGGAACATCTACAAGTTTTCAACAAGGTCATGATGAGATTATATAATATTACATATCATAGTTCAAAACTAATTTCACTCTCTAATTATCAACACTCAGACTTGGAAAAATAATTTATCTTTAGTAGGGGTCTTTTATCTCCACTCAAAGATAGAGCCATGCATAAAATTTACACCCATTTTGAGAGATTATATATGGATGTGTTCAAATGCGCGTGGGAACTAAATAAAAAAATACAAAATGTTACTGAGTTAGAAACATTTTAATAAAAAAGCAATAATCAATAAATAAAGAAATTCAAAATTAATATCTAAAATAAAGAATCTATTTCAAGTTATTCATAAGATAGATGAGGCATTCAAGCAAGTTCCTATCAATGAAGAAAAAGTTAATGTAATTAATAAAGGGAAGGAATCCATTTTAAAATAATCACATATAGTAAGTAAACCTGATTACAATAAGAAGCAAGCACTACAATTCAATAAAATTAGAGAATGGACACATGATATCGTACATACATGAGAAGTTAATCATTCTCCCTCATCATTACTATCCTCCTCCTCATCATCATGAGTATACAAAAGGTAAGGCATTTTGCATTTATCACGATATTAATGGACTTCAAGATAATGAATGCTATGCATTATGAGAAAATATTACACAACTTATTGATAAAGGGATTATTACATTTCAAAGCAATATAACTAGCAAGAAAGATAAAAAGATCCATGATAATAATACATCTCAAATTACACAAACATGGATACCAAATCAAAAGCATCTACATTCGGATCAAGAATATGAACATGTAATGTATACTTCAAAAATGTCACAAGAACATAAAAAATATCAACAAAAAGCATCACAAACAATTAATATAGGTATATAGTCACATATATAATATCAAAAGACAACTATGAGTGATAATCAATATGGTGCACTATTTTTATTTCCATCAAGGATGGTCAACTTGTTTGATAGTTTTTAATTAGATTAAGTACACACATGTATCACAAATCTAAAAATATAATATCATTAAAAAGTTTCCCTTACAAGAGCATAATCAACATATATAAACATACCAAATATTAAAATCATTGCATGAAGTAAGCTATCAAAATATTAATACAGATCTTAAGAACATGTATAAAATAAAAATTCCACACAAGTCCAATACAAGAAAAAATGTATCAAATACCCCATATATATATATATATATATATATATATATATATATATATATATATATATATATATATATATATATATATATATATATATATATATATATATATATATATATATATATGGTATTTGATACATTTTTTCTTGTATTGGATTCATGTGGATTTTTTATTTTGTCCATGAACTAAGCTATCAAAATATTAATACAAATCTTAAGAACAAGTACAAAATAAAAATTCCACATGAGCCCAATACAAGAAAAAATATATAACATAATACAATACCAATATATAATGGGAACATCACCCCAAACATATCCATCTACCTATACTAACAAATTACTATGATAAGAGCAAGATCCACTATCAACCATTACTGATTGTGAGTGGGACCAACTTCTCCTCTCATAATAATCATACATGGCCATTTGTGCCTATAATGTATCATGCTCATGATGCAACTACACATACTTATGAAACACATTCTGGTCAAGATCTATTGGTGGAGTAAGAGGGGGCATTGATATCTATTAAGCTCCATCTTTAGTTGATCATGATCAATACTAAACAAATATCTCTCGGCTATCATGTCATCATGCTCTGCTAATTCTCAAATGTAGACTACAATATGTTGGTTCCCAATTGTACACCTCTAGGATTCAACATTGCATACTTAGAACGATGACAAACAAAGATGATAAACTTGAATTATGTCATTATAACCAAGGAAGGGTTTAACATTTGGATGGACTAAACACAGACAATGGCTGGAGACACCAACAAAGGGCATGATTAGTTCCCTGCTACTTCTAGCTCTACCTAAACTAAGTTGAGAGTACCTATGGGGTAGCTTGGTCATGAGGAGTGATACTACAATTAAATCTTCAGGGGATTATTGGCCTACATACGGGTATGATCAAAGCATAACCAATCTTGCATAGTCCATTCAAGAAGATTTTTCACATAGATTGAGCAAATGATTTTAAATCAGACACAAGCTATTAAAGATAGATGGAAAAGTGATTACAATCTTCATTTCTAAAGAAACTATTGATAACTAAGGGCCAAATGGAAGATTATAATGCTAGTCTTCAAAGATGAAACATAGGCACATTTCAAATTAGTAATATTAATGCATCTATGGGACAATAACACTTAAAATATTCATCATCATGTATTAATTGCAGGGGTAGGACAAGTAGGACGAGTAAGGTGTATGAGAAAAGGTAGTGATGGCTTTCAACACAAGGAATTCCTTAGGCTACTATTTTGTCATTCATTCCAGGATGTAAAAGACCAGTAAACAAGGTAAAGAAAACTATCAAGCATGGCCAATGCAAGCATTCAAATGACCCTTGAGATCTCCAAAACATACATTGCAAGTAGAATTTCAAGCACCTTCTCCTATCAACTCCATAAATCTAGGGTGTCCCTAAAAGATTATTAAAAAAACATTCCCAAATTACAATGTAGAAAGGAAGTTACAATCTAAGTTCATACCCATAATAACTACCATTAAGTGATATAAAACTATATACCCAATCAACAATGCATGAAGAATGTGCCATTGGACTTCATTGACAAGAAAGAGCAGAAATCACAGATGTTTTCCATTAACTTGAAAGTAGATCAATGTACATAATGCATAATAATGGTAAAAAACATGATGGATTTTGTGTGAAACAAAGGAAACATATAAATTCTCTTAGAGTTTGGTAATGACTATACATGTACAATCATCTTAGCAACAGAGACAAATTCACATAGTATAAATTCAAAAATAAAAAAGCTAACCCTTGAAAGAGGACAAGCCCTCTTTACTTATACAAATTTCTCACCTAGAATATTCCTAAAAGATGCTCCGTCTAGAAGATGCCTTTGAACACGCTTGAAGACTCTCATGATTTTTAAGGTGACCATTCTGGTAACTCGGTTGTCCATGTAATGATGACATTGCAAACAAATTTTGATATGCTTGGCTAGAAGCTTGATGCAGCTGAGATTGAGGGTGAATATTCTTTCTGGGTGAAAAATAAACTTTTATCTTCATGTGAAACCATTTTGCTCTATTCTCCAACTAATCATTTTCCCACTCATGCTGAGGATGAACTACTAGCTAAAGATTTGATCACTTCTTTCCCTAAAAAGAATAAGGAATAAAAGAATGGAGGGAAGAACAAAGAATATAAATTCTGTTACATTCTAGCTAGTCATTTTCTCTATTGGGCCAGTGCACAGACATATTTCAAAAAAAACATTTTGTATCATGCCAAACTTGTACTTTTCCATGGAACTGAGAATCACCTAATGGAGTCATGATTTTGAGATGTAAACCTCTCATTTTGGTATCTTCTCATTGCATTTTCTGCATATTCATTTTTATTCGATGAAAATCTTTCACCTACGTTGACTTATTTGGAAATAACACTTAGCTCTTGTTTTTACCTTTCTGCCTTTTTGATTTGAAGGTCAATGTCAAACTTAAAAATGATGCATGCATATTTTCCCTCCATTTTGCCTTGGCAGGTTTTCGGGATTCACATGTAAATTCACACTTTCTAGCTCCAATGGGATTTTGAACCTTATTTTCACTTTTGAACTTTGTGGACTTTCAGACTTCTTGTGCACTTTTACAAGTTGGCAGGATTTTGGACCTTGGATGCATGCTTATACCCTATGGGATTGCAGAACTTAGGTGCACATTTGCACATGGTAGGGTTTCAGAACTTACCAACACTTTTGCAAGTTGGTGGGATTTTAGAACTCATCAGCATTTTTTCAAAAGTGTAAAATTTCTAAACATCCCTGCATCTCTAAATTTGCTTTTCCTTTTCAAATACTCATTGCAGTTTGACCATGGAATTCTGTGTGAACCTTTGACATGGCATTTGCAACATAACTATTTTGGAACATTATCATGCTTCATCATCCCACCCTCTTATAGAAAATCATGCATTCCACCTTACCTTTAAGAAGATCTATTCAATTTCCTGCATAAGCTGTGGTACATTTGATCCCGCAAAAAGCGTATCCTCCTCACTTTCCTACTTCGACAGTGGCCACACATGAATCTCTAAATATGGAGAATGATACCTATAATCCTGGCAATTCTTCTTGTTTACATACCCAAGATCTTTCAAATCTAATCTCTGCTACTGCATAGAGTGTGGGGGATGTTTTCTATCATTGGAGGGGAGAATTAAATCTTGGCTGGTAGAATTATGTCCAGAAATGGATGCCAAGTTATCACTATCATTATGATAATAGCCATTTCTTTGAATACTCCCTATGTATATATCTTCCATTTTTTGTATCTGTTGTGGCCTAGAATGTGGGGTTTTTCAATCAATGGAGGGGCTGATTAAATCCTCATTTGATGACGCCCAACTCCCTGTAAGACGATTATCATGCAGCTGCAAATCATCACCATGTGAGATTACAGAATTCATACTCACATTTTACTGACTACTAGACAATTGGGTACCCTGCCTAGCATTCTCAACCCCTGATAAGCTTAATCCCACCTGGCGATACCTTAAGGGACCCTGAAACCCATTCCTAAAATCTGCACCGCTATTTACAGAATTTCGATTAGAATTCTAGTTTCAATGCTTACTGCAGTTGAAATTTATCCAAGGCCACGTCCATGGTTGCGGTCATGCAAATCCTCGCTATTCACCAACCTCACCCTCCAAGAAATTGAAATATCCTTAACTGCAAAACAGTGTTGTGGTGCTACGCCATCCTTATTCAAAAGTAACACTTAATAGCTTATATGTGGCTCAAGTTATCTTCATGAGGTCGCCACTTAACCTACTGAAAACAAGTGGCATGTTCTACTTTCAATGGGTTTTTTGAACATTGTATACACTTTACACACCTGTAGGCTTTGAACACCCAACTGTATATTATAATTTGCAAGTTAAAGTGTTGTAATGGGACGTTACACTTATGCTTAAAATCTTCACTGCTTAATCATGCAATGTGTCAATGATTTTTGAAACCTTGTTTTTTTCAAGTCAAGCCTTTGGTTTTAAAACTTTAGTAGGCCACGAACATCTTATTACAGTTTATAATTTGCAAGAAAAAGGTTGCAATGTGACATTGTTTCTTCACTTAAAATCTCTGCCTTGCTTGAGCTGTTCACTTTTCGACACTTTTCGACACGTGGAATTAACCTTTAAAGATTTAGCATGGATTATTTGAAACATCCACTTCGGCTTTTAAAACCTTAGTATGTGGTGGACTTCCATTTGTATAACGTCATTTGCATGACGTCATTTGCATGACGTCATTTGCATGAAGGAACTCCATTAGAGTATTTTAATCCCCACTAAAACTTTTGCTAACTTAACATTGGTATACAATCTATGGGCTTCGAGTTTTTATTAGAATTTTGTAATTTGAAAGCAAAAAATTGCAATGCGATGTTATGTTCCCCCTCGAATCTTCGAGACTTTGTATTTTTAATACTTAGTCCAAACATTTACTCTTTCCAACTCAATTCCATCATGGACCCTGTAACCAAACCACATTTAAAAACATGAAAACATTAATAATTAGTCCAACTAAATTTCATGGGGTTTTCAGAACATAATTATAAAAGCAGGATTTTGTTTTGAATGAACATTTGTGGATTTCTATCAGATGGGAAAAAAATAGTCTTTTCGATACTTATTTTTTGGGAAAGTGCACAAATTGCTTAGGCAGATTTGGGAATTAACACTATCTCTCATTTGGGGATGTACACCCCTTGCAAGTGTACAAATAACCCCACAAAACAAGAACATGTGCCAATCCCTTGGGCCATGGAGTTTGAATTTTGACAATTTATTAACAAACACCTTTAAGGACCTAACAAAACAAGGGAAAACCAACAAAAATAGATCAGGATGATCTAAGAATGATCACATAATGAAAAATAATGAAAGAACTGTACAAACAAAGCCCAATGCAAAAGGAAAAAAAAATAATAGGACTATACACTATACATTACTTTACACAAACATGGACTTAATCAAGGAAGTGCTTTAGATGTTTGTCATTAACTGGTAGTTTCAATATTTCACCATCCAAGTCTCTTAAGAAGAAAGTATGTTCCCCAATTTTGCAGTCAATATAATAAGGGCCCATCCACAAGGCATCAAATTTGCCATGTTTTCCTTTCTCCTCATGTCTACTATCCCAAAGTAGAACCAGATCTCCTACTTGAAAAGTTATTGGAGTAACCTTTTTGTCAAATATTCTTTTGAGTCATTCCTTTAACTTTATGTGTCTTTCATAAATTTTATTCTAGTTTTATCAAGCTAAACAATCTGGTTCATTTTGGTTTCATAGTGGTTAACTTCATCACCTTCTAGTTATTGCATGAATTGATAGGTTGGCAACTATAGATTCATAGGTAAAATAGTGTGAGCTCCATAAACAAGCTCAAAATGGCTCTTCCCTGTAGCTCTCTTAGGTGTGATCTTATCAACTCATAAAGCAAATTTTAGATGTTCACCCCACTTCTTATTACTATCTTCCAAAGTTTTTCTAATGATTTTGAGTAAGTTTTTATTACTAGATCTTGCTTGCCCATTCCCTTGAGGGTTGTAATTGGAAGCATAAGTTAGTGTGATTCCATTTTCTTTACATAATGCCACCAAAGGTTTAGTTCTGAAACTCATGGTATTGTCATCAATTATCTTAATAGGCACGCCAAATCTACAAATAATGTGATTCAACAGAAAGTCCATGATCACCTAATGTGTGGACTTATTTTTAGGGACCACCTCAACCCATTTTGTGAAGTAGTCAGTTACAACCAATATCCACCTATGCCTAGTACTTGATGTATCAATGATCTCCACAACAGAATCCCCACATTGTCTAAATGGGTCCTTAACTAATATAAGTTGCAAGGGGAGAGAGCCAAAATCTTTTAACCTTCCAACAAAGTGTTGGCAATTCTCACACTTATTTTCAGTGCAATATCCTTGAATAGTGACGGCCACTAATAACTAGTTCTTAGAATCTTACGAGTTATGACTTTAGGGGCAAAGTGACCACCACATACTCCATTGTGAAAATTTTCAATTAAATCAATAGTTTCTTCTAATACTAGGAATCGTAGGATAATCCCATCTGGGTTCTTCCATGCTAGTCCATTTTCAGTCAGTAGATACTTTTGGGACACAAGCTTAACAGTTATACATTGATTCTTATCCAAGTCAGAGGGATAATTCAAACTTTACAAGTAATAAACAATGTCTTTATACCACAGAGACATGCTAATTTGGCTCAAATAATTATTAATATTAAAAACAATAGTGTTTACCTCCACAAGTTACAAATTGGTCTCAACCATGAGCTTGGCTAAGTCCATCCCTCTCACTAACTTGGTAGTTTGAATTTTCATGTCATACTCTTGCAACTTATTGACCCACCTACATCTCTTGCTTGATACTTCAATATGAGTCAAGATATCTTTGACCATTGTATGTGGGACATATGCAACAATCTTTGAACTAAGAATGTAGGGTCCAAACATTTTAACATCTTTTAAGAGAGTAAAAGCTTATTTTTCCATGATATTATAGTTTAATTCATATTTATGCATAAATTTACTAAATAATGCTATGGGCTATTCATGACCATTATCATTTTTTTGAAATAAAACAACAACTATAGCACTGTGTGATGCAAAAGAGAATATTTGAAACTCCTTAGTGTAATCAAGATTGGCCAAGATAGGGGAAAAATTCAAGGCTCCTTTGATGTCATTGAAAGCTTTTATGGCCTTCTCCTCCCACTTGATGGTTTGGTCCTTTTTTATCATGGAGGTAATAGGCAGAGTTATCTTTGTAAAGTTGGACACAAACCTTCTTATAAAGTTTATTTGTCCAAAGAAGGACTGAATTCCCTTCTTGGATTATGGGACAAGCACTTTGTCAATAGATTCCACTCTCTCTGGATCAATCATGACACCATCCTTAGACATTATGCGTTCTAGCAACTTGGCCTTTTCTACTCTAAAGTGACATTTGAAATACCAAATTCCCTGCATCTAAGGAATACTTTTTCTAGATGCTCCAAATGCTATTTCCTATTTTTGGAGTACACTGTAATGCCATCTTGATAAATAACAATAAACTTGTTGATTTCCCCTAAAAAAGTGACATTCATAGCTCTCTAAAATGTTGTACTGGCATTCATTAACCCAAAAGGCATCCTCTTATAGACATAAGTGCCCCAAGGCATTGTAAATGTAGGCTTGGGTCTCTTAAATTCTCTTACCACAACCTAGTTATATCCTAAGAAACCATCTAATGTGGAAAACATCTATGATCTTGTAACACTATACAACAAGTTATCCATATTAGGTAAGGGGTAATTATCTTTCAGAGAATATTTATTCAAATTTCTAAAATTCATACACAAGTGGATGTCACCATTCATTTTTATTATAGGGACTAGGTTTGCCACCCATGATGAAAACTTGATGGGTTGAATAATCCCACTGTTCCTTAGAGTTTTTAGCTCTTTCCACATCTTCATGGCCAAGATGGGTTAATAGGTCTCTACTTTTTCTTAACAAGTTTGTTGTCAGGCTATAATGGGATGACGTGTTGAAAAAGATCCTCTCTATATGCTTTCAATTCAGAATAAGACTAAGCCAAGTAATACTGGTACTTATTTAACTATTTCATGTAGGCTTGATTCTCATTTGTACTCAAGTGAGTACCCAACCAAACTTTTCTTGGATTTTCTTTAGATCCCAAATTGCATTCAGTCACATCTTTTGAGACAAAGAGATCTCTATTTTTAATTTTGTCTGATCCATCAAAAGATGCCTCTAAACTCACCAATCCCCTTGGGATAATATTTGTATTTAATTGAATGATATCTTTCCCAAACAAGGTTTCCTTCCCATCACAGATTTGGACCATGGATTCCAAGTCTATGATCTGATCTTGAAATTTAGCCTCAAAATTGAGAAACCTATTGATTTGATCATTTTAATCAATAATTTGCTAATGATGAATGTTATCTAGGATTGAATGTCTAACAAGTACCTCCACTTGATACTGACAATGAGGGTTCCTATTCTCACTTTCAAATTGAGCACCCAGCCCTACAAGTCTGTTAGCTTCCTCATTGAAACTTCTATCATGATAACAAATATTGAAAGCATCAACGAATTCTAAAAAATCCCATACAAAATTTATATATTATTTTAATGTTTTATTCCTAGTGGTATAAGCATTTTGGACCTGCTTAACCACTAACTTTGAATCACCTTTTATAATTAGACTTATAATTCCATGTTCCTAGGCAATTCTTAAACCAAATAAGAGTGCCTCATACTCAACAATGTTGTTAGTGCACTCAAAAGATAACTTGAAAGAACAACCCCAAATCCATTTCTAAGATTGGAGCAAGCCCCATCAAAACACATTCTCCAAACATCATCACTTTCCTTATCATATTCAACATCAAGAATAATAGATTTTACAACACAATCTACATTTCCAACAAAGTTACCTAGCTCCACAACAATGTATAGAACCTCATATAGAACACATTTTGGATCTTCAAGTACATTCAACATTTTAGGCTCTCTATGAAGTTTCACTATCTTACCCTCCAAAGGAATGGTGGCATAATAATGGTCCATCTAAACATTTCCACCCATGCTGGCAGCCCATTTTATTGATAACAACATACACCGCTTGGGAGGACAATCCACAACTACCACATCCATGTTCATAAATTTACCTAGATGAACCACCAATTACACTACCAATATTTTAACTTGTCCAATAACTGGTACTTCTCTTGAGTCTATGTCACAACACTTGCCATAATAAAATGTTATTTTTACTCTAATATCATTAAGGACACCTAGGGGCATCACATTGCAAGAGGATCCATAATCAAACATACAGTTGTGAATAATTAAACCATTAATCAACAGGGTTGTGTAGAATGGGTCAACATCTAGCTGACTCTCTATCAATGCAGTCCCAAAATAAACCTCCAGGGCTAGTTCAACAACCTCTTGTGACTCTTCATTGTCATCCAAGACTGTTAGGGGTGAAGTAATCTCATTAAAATCCAAATACTCAAATGTCCTCCTTTTATGTTTTGGTATTCTTAGTAGCTCAACAAGTGGGACAATGATTTTTAATTGACTCAATACTTGGGCCATATCACACACACTGTAATGAGGAAGGAGAGTATTAGGAGGAAGGGTGATAATAACTTTAGCAAGAATATAATCATTTAAAGTTAAAGGTGGAATAAGATGGGATGAATTGGCATTCCTAACAATATTTTTCAAGGGTGGATTTCATCTTACATCGTTCCTACCCTTAAGAATATTGGATAACAAAGGTTCTCTATTCTTGGATGGAGCACATCTTTATTTGATAGTTTGGGAAGAAGGTACTAGTTTAGAATAACTAGGGACCTATTTAGTTTTCCTAACTTCTTTATGTTTATCCCCTACCCTTGGATCTATAAGAGTAGTCTCTTGAGGAGAAACACCTTGTTGCTTGCTTTTTAGACTATATTCTTTCTCTTGGGAAAATGAAACATTAATTAACAGCTGCTTATCCTCAATTGAAGGAATTCCCCCATCATAATTTTTAATCATCATAGATCTCAAAAACTCAAAGTCATGATTGAGGAACTCATATGCTTGTGTCATGTTTACATCACAAACAAATTAGAGAGTTGGGACACTTACCTCTTTTAATGCACTCCAAAATTAATCAAAGGTAGTAACACTCAATAATTTTGTGGAGGCAAACATTTTAATTTGAAGAATTTGATAGTCAAACATCATAATCTCATCATTCTCAAATGCAGACTCAAGTTCCTTTGCATCTTCATCAACTTTTTCAGCAATATCACAAGGAAGATGGGGGAGGAAACACGTATCACATCAATCAATGTCAAGATCACATTCTACAACATTGACCTTGGCATTCAACAAATTAGGAACCTCTTTCCCAAATCTTCTATTGTGATTTCTATCATTTAGGGCAGGTCTCTTCCCTTTATCATTATCTCTATTGTGGAAAGAGGATCTCCCTTGTGTTTGATTCTAGTTTTGAGTTCTCTCTTGACTAGAATATCCATGAGGAATCCCCTTCTCAACTATAGCCAACTTGTATGACATCTCCTTGACAATAGTAGCTGAGGTTTTCATAATTTCCTTAAGGTTGGTAGTCTTATTGGATTAAGATTTTTCAGGATTGGTCAGCTTTACATCAACCCTTTTGTTCAAAGGCTTCCCCACAACCTTTATATTATTTTCAATTTAGATGGCCATGTTGAATTCCAACCTCCGACTTGTAGGAGCCTTATCCCTCAAGTAGTGTGTAGCCTTCTTGTCAAATGCATCACAATACTTGATCAAACAAGTAATATCACTTGGCCTAATATTATCAGGCAATCTCATCATAGTCTTATTAAACCTTGTATTGAAGTCCTACACACACTCATTTGGGTTTTTATTTATATTTTCAAATTCTGAAAGAAGAAACCTAAGATCAACTCTATCACCATATTGTATTTTAAAAACATTCTTCATTTCTTCCCATGAATCTATGCATCCACAGGGAAGAGAATTGAGCAATTCATGTACATCTTCTTCTAACATGTGCACAAATTTTTTAATATATACATCTTCATGCTCAACCTTATAGTCTTCAATTATAATATGAAAAACCCTCAAATGCTGATCTCTAGTCATTACATTACTTCCCTGAAACTTAGGGAGTTGATTCCTTACCTCATTCCAAACTTCATTGGGGTGACCCTCTATTTCATCAAAGTTAATAGGTCTAAATCTAGGAATCTTGAATGTAGGATGTTCATTTTCATCTTGATCTCTATGCCTCATGACTAGTTTTATGGTGGGCTCAAGATCAGATGATAAAGTGCTGTGAGGGGGTGAATGAGGTGGACTTGGGGGATCAAATGTAGGAGGATATTCAACTTTTTGAGAATATGATGGGTAATAAACAAGACTATAAGGATTTGAGCTATTAGGAGAACTATGATAATCATCAACCAAAGTAATTTCAACAAAAAGGAGTTTAGGTGTACTAGAATTATGATGGTTTAGATAATCCTTTCCCATAGAACTTTATCCATCAATTAGCCTCCAAATTTATTTCCTTCTTCTATGATGAAGACTTAACTCAAAGACAAGTCACTTTTATGAGTCACCTTTGAAGGAGGATCTTATTCCTTCCATTTTTGTAAACAAGTGAACACTCAAAACTTAATCAATTAAAATGGGCATTGATCTTTCAAAAAATGATAAAATGTTGGAGTTGCCACTAGAAGAAATCTTCTAGAAAAGAACAAATCATAAACAGGTAGTGATACATTTTGAAATTACATTTTCTTGTAATCAGTGATAAGATATAAAAATAAAGACATTGCAAAATTTAGATTCATGTTCAAAAGGGAAAATAACTTTAAAACATGAACAAATAACAGTTCTCTATAAGCTCCCTGACAAAGCAGGTTCCAAAGATATTATTTCTTGGCAACAGTGCCAATGAGTGTTGCACAATTGACAGCCCAAAGTAACAAATTAGACTCAAACAACTTAAATTTCAAACACATTAGATAATATGAGTAAACAATGCTTGAAACTACTCATCAAAGGTCAATTGATCAAATCTTTCAATCCTCGACAATGCAGGTTCTAAGGATCATGTCCCCAACAATGACATCAATTGGGTGTTGGTTTCCAATTGTACACCTTTAGGATTCAACCTTGCATACTTGAAAAGATGTCAAATGAAGATTATAAACCTGTAGTTTGTCATTATAGCTAGGGAAGGGTTTAACATCTGGATGGAATAAAAATAGATAATGACTAAAAGACACCAATAAAAGTAGTTCCTTGCTACTTTTAGCTCTACCTAAACCAAGGTGAGAGGACCTATGAGGTAACTTGGTCACGAGGAGTGATACTACAGTTCAATCTCTAGGGGGTTATTCGCATACATATGGGTCTGATCAAAGCATAACCAAATTTGAATAGTTCACCCGAGAAGAGTTATCAAACAGACTAAGAAAATGCTTTTAAATTAGACACAAGCTACTAAAGACAGATGTAAAGGTGATTGTAATCTTCATTTCTAAAGAAACTATTAAAAAATAAGGGCCAAATGGAAGATTACAATGATTGTCTTCAAAGATGAAACATAGACACATTTTAGATTAGAAATATTTATGCATATGGAGACAAATAACACTTCAAATATTCATCATCATGTATTACTTGTAGGGGGAGGACAGGTAAGATGAGTTAGGTATATGTAAAAAGGTTGTTTTGGATTTCAACAAAGGGAATTCCTTAGGCTACCATGTTGTCATTCATTCCAAGATGTAAAAGACCAATAAATAAGGTAAAAAAAACTATCAATAATGGTTTGCATTTATTGATACCAATCCAATGCAAGCATTCAAATGACCCTTGAGATATCCAAAGCATACACTACAAGTATAATTTCAAGCACCTTCTTCTATCAACACCATAAATCCTGGGTACCCTTAAGATATTATCAATAAAACATTCTCAAATCAAAATGTAGAAAGGAATTTACAATCTAAGTTCATGCCCATAATGACTACCATTAAGTGACATAAAACTAGATACCCAATCAACAATGCATAAAGAATGTGCTATTACACTTGATTGACAAGAAAGAGTAGAAATCACAGATGTTTTTTATTAACTTAAAAGTAGATCAATATACAATTGATCTTTAAATAGGTAGATTTTCTACTCTAAAATTTTACTTATTGGATCTTTATAGGTGGATTTGTTTAAATGTCAAAATTTAACTCTAGAAATATAATAAATTAAAAAAATGCAATGCAAGTAATAATGAACACTACACACAAGTTGATAACAGAGTTAGGCATATGCATATGTCTTTGGGTTCTCTAAAAGATGAACTGATTCATTATAAAATATGTTTTCAAGTACAAATTTAAAACTTATAAAAGTATAATGAATTTGTCACAAACTCAAGTGCCAATCAATCCTGCAAATACCTAGACTAGTCTTGGAAGGCTTGCACAATGTTCTAACATGGATTTCCTACTTGACACCTTCATGTTGACTTCTCCTCTGCTGCATGGCCTCTAAGAGTCTCTACATAGAGCTAAATTAGAATAGGCGTAAGTTATCAACTCCATAAAATGATCCTCCTTCGTGGCCTCCAAGTAGTGCTAACTCCTCCAATTGAGATATTATTATAATACTCAGCTTAATAACACCCTACAAATAATAGATAATCAGATCTTCCATAGTCTCATATAATGCTCCTCTAGTGCTCCAAAAAAAACCCTTCACTCTTTTCTGGAGCTTCAAGTAATAAACATCAGATTTAAGCTTTATAAGCCTTCACAAGGAAATAATAATAGTAATAAAAATCTAAATGTATTTTAATACACTTGGAATGCCTTCACAATCTTACTTAAGGCTTGAAAATTCGATTTAAGCTCAAATGTCTTTGCATGAATTAGGCTTGAGTGGTTTGAGTTTGAATTCCTAGAATTCCAATCAAGTTCTCCTTCCTCAAATGAAACTCCACCCCCTTTATATACTTGTGGAGGGTCCAATTTTTGAGGTTTGGATAGTAATATGTTTATAATATTTGTGGGATTTAACATTATCCCCCCACTTATCCCATATACATGGGATTTACCATTATCTATGCTTTTAAATAAGGCTCATATGTGGGATGGAGTGAAATAATAATTTATTTATTTAAATGATCCACATTTTGATTAGTCTATGTCATGTGTCCTCTAAAAATTTGTCCACATGTCTCATGATAATTTGTCCACGTGCCAACATTTAATTTGTCCATGTTACCATGTCATCACTTTTACCAAGTTTGACCACAACTTTGACTAGTCATAATTTTCACATATAGACTCAGAATTGGTCCATTCAAAATGCATTGGAAAGCTTGTGATGAGTTATACACCATAGAATTAGTTCAAAATATTTTAAGACCATCAATATTTATAGTTTGAATAGCTTTGACCACCTATTGACCAAACTTTGACCAATGATAATGAGAGCGTACATTATCCCTTTTTTTCATTTTAATAGTTATCAAAAATCTCTTGATGATCTCTACACAATGTACCATGTTTAAATAAAACTATAGAACATCTAAAAATATTCTCTGGATCATGCCTTCTTATTGAGAAGGATTTTGTTCCACCAAAAGCTGAATCATTTATTTTACCAGTACTGGATTTGGTTCTTTGTAATGCCTCATCAAGATCTTTATGGTGGACTCTATGGCTGGCCTCTAAAACTACTATTTTGATATGGGTAGGCTACACCATTCTTTTTCTATAAAAAATTATTAATTCACTATAAGCACATCACACAACATGATTAATTTGAAAAAGACATGTCAATGTTAAAAAGACAACTGTCTTACTGATTCAGTGATCTGCCAATGAATAAGCTATCTTGTATATCATGGGGATGGCAAAATTTATTTGTGTCACTGGTTGTATTCTCAAAATGGTGAACTACCTATAACTAAAAAATATCACTTGATACAATTATAGATAAAATGTTGCCCATGTATGGGTCTTGAACTGCATCCTACACATTCTATCATTAGATGCAATTTCATAACAATAACTAATTCAATTTTGAGTATCAATTAGGTACACTGAACATGTCCCAAACAACCTACTTATACTGCTATCAACTTCACAATGGAGTTAATTAAAATGTGAGAAAAATGAAGCATGATAAACCTATCGCAAGATTCTCCTCATCTAGTAACTCCAAAAATATTCAAAGCTGAAACATTGACTAATTTTCCTTTCATCAATCATCAAAAATCTCAAAGATGCTTTGAAAAATTTACATGCTAATCTATAATTCTAGATATGCAAACATAAAACTAAGGAGCTTATTACCAACCCATATTATCAGATTATCCTGTTTAAGTGGTTTTATTTACTCAGTAAATACCTAGATTGACTCACCAATTGGTGGTGGATTAAGAACTTTATTGACCTTTGCAACAAGTCTGTATTCCATCTTCATCTTATTGTTTTGAGATGGATGAAGTCTCCAACACTGCTCAACCTGATGCCCATTCAAATGATAATGATCACAAAAGTTCCTCTTGGTCTCCTTCTTGGATGAGGAATTACATTTGCCATTTCTTGCCTCTGAATGATGAGACTAGTCTTTAGCATCTACCTTGTTTCTAATGAAAGGTATCAACTTCTCAACAATGACCTTATCTTCTAAAAACTGGCAACAAAATGGTTACTTACCCCACAAATAGTGCAAATAAAAGCATGTCATATTTTTTGTATATCATAGCCATGTTTTTTATACTGAAAGAGAGGATTAGAAGTTTTAGAATTTACACAATTTCATCTAGTGCTATGCAGAATGTAAAAATGAGGAGGTGGAATTTCATTACCTCTTTTGGTCATTCATTTACACCTTTAATCATCCTGCTATGATGACTTGTTCCTCTATATGAAATAATTCTACTATACTAGTGGCATAAGAAATTGGCTATTGAAAGCTTGTTTTCCTTCAACAGATTTGGAACTCTTCAATTTCTATTTGCTCATTAATGTAACCCAAACATGCAAAATGAGGATCCTCGATCTATATTGGGTTAGTAATACCTTGGCTATTATTTCCAAGACCTCTTTCATCAAAATCCATTTTAAACAATAGTTTCGAGCCAATACCTTTAGTGTGTTTCTCAAAATCACCAAAAGTTTTATCAAAAACTGACTGAGAGGAAGTGTTGCATGGTGAACTTATAGTGCAATCATTCATCATTGTCTCTGCATTTGTGGTGAAAGGTAACTCCTATTCACAACTCTACAACTATGCCAAGAGCTCATCCTTGGTTTATAAATCAACTTTCAAGCATTAAACCTCCTCTTCTAAAGAGTGAAACTTGGATCTTAATAAAGTAATCTCATCATGGATCTATCGATTGAATGCTTTGAGCTTTTCAAGCCTTTCATGCTTCAAGGCTTTGCCCATGGTTTCTTTCTCTTGCAAACAACTTGTATCTCCAACAATTAAACACTACACTAGAAGATTAAACAACTCTAAAATGTCTACAAATAATTGAAACTGATATCAATAGGCTATGCAATTAGAAGCAAATTTTACATTCAAAATGCTCTGATACCAAAATTAATCTGTAAACAGGTAGATTTTCTACTTTAAATTTTTTTACTTATTAGATCTTTATAGGGGGATTTGTTTAAATGCCAAAATTTAATTCCAAAAACATAATCAAATGAAAAGAATACAATACAAGTAATAATGAACACTGCACATAAGTTGATAATGGAGTTTGGTAGATGCCTACGTCTCTGTTTTCTCTAAATGACAAACCAATTCATTATAAAAATCTATTTACAAGTAAAAATTTAAAACTTACAAAATTATAATGAATCTGTCATGAACTCAAGTGCTAATTGGTCCTGTAGAGACCCAAACTAGTATTGGAAGGCTTGCATAATGTTCTAGCATGGCCCCCTACTTCACACCTTCCTATTGACTTCTCCTCTACTGCACTGCCTCCAAGAGCCTCTACACAAAGCTAAGTCAGAATAGGCATTAGTCATCAACTCCATAAAATGATTCTTCTCCATGGCCTCCAAGTAGTGATAACTCTTCCAATAAATCTATTCTTACAATACTCAGCTTAATAACACCCTATGAATAATAGATAATCAGAGCTTCTATAGTCCCGTACAATGCTCCTCTAGTGCTCCAAGAAAACTCCTATACTCTTTTCCCAAGCTTTAAGTAATAAACACCAGAATTAAGCTTTATAAGCCTTTACAAAGTAATAACAATAGTAAAAAAAACTCCAAATATCTTTTAATACACTTGGAATGCCTTCATAATCTTGCTTAAATCTTACAAATTTGAATTAAACTCAAATGTCTTTGCATGGATTAGGCTTGAGTGGCTTGAGTGTGAATTCCTAGAATTCCAATCAAATTCTCCTTCTTCAAATAAATCTCCACCCCCTTTATATACTTATAGAGGGTCCGTTTTTTGAGGTTTGAATAGTAATCCCTTTACAATATTTGTGGAATTTAACATTATCCCCCAACTTATCCCATATATATGGGATTCACCATTATCTATGCCTTTAAATAGGGCTCATATGTGGGATGGACGGAAATAATAATTTTTTTATTTATTTAAATGCTCCACATTTTAAGTATTATATGGTATGTGTCCTCTACTAATTTGTCCACATGTTTCATGCTAATTTATCCACGTTCCAACATTTAATTGGTCCATGTTACCACGCCATCACTTTTATTAGGGTTGACTGCAACTTTGATTGGCCATAACTTTCGTATACGAACTCTGAATTATTTCATTCCAAATGCATCGAAAAGCTTGTGATGAGTTCTATGCCATAAACCTGGTTCAAAAACATTCCAAAACCATCAATTTTTATAGTTTGACCAAATTTGATCAAAATTTTACCAATGATAATTGGAGCATATGATGTCCCTTTTTTGTATTCTAATAGTGATAAAAAATCTCTTGATGATCTCTACACAATGGACCACATTTAAAGAAAACCAAAGAATATCTAAAAATATCCTCCAGATCAGTAATATTTAGAATGTAAAAAAATGGTAAAAATTATGATGGATTTGTTCTGAAATATGGGAGACATATAAATGCTCTTAGAGTTTACTAATGACTGTATAGGTGCAATCACCTTAGAAACATAGACAAAAACACACAGTAAAAATTATAAAATAAAAAATTCAACATCTGTAAATAGGACAAACCCTCTTTACTTATACAAATTTCTCACTTTGAATATGTCTATAAGATGCTCCATCTAGAAGATGACTTTGAACATCCCTGGAGACTCTGATGCTTTTCAAGGTGATCATTCTGGTAACTTGGTTGTCCATGTAATGATGATATTTGAAACAAACTTTGATATGCTTGGCTGGAAGATTGATGCAGTTGAGATTGAGGGAGAATATTCTTTCTAGGTGTAAAATAAACTTTTATCTTCATGTGAAACTGTTTTGCCCTGTTCTCTAACTAATCATTTGTCCACTTAGGGTAAGGATGACCTACCAACTAAAGATCTAGTCACTTCTTTCCCTATAAAAAATAAGGAATGAAAGAATGAAAGGAAGAACAAATAATAGAAATTTTGTTACATTTTGGCCAGTCATTTTGCCCATTGGGCCAGTCGACAAACATATTTCTAAAAAACATTTGCTATAATTCCAAACTTGCACTTTTACATGGAGTTGAGAATCCCCTGGAGGAGTCATGATTTTGAGATGCAAACCTCTCCTTTTTTTTGTCTTATCACTACATTTTCTACATATTTATTTTTATTTGATGAAAATCTTTCACCTACATTGCCTTCCTTAGAAACAATACTTAGCTCTTGTTTTGTACCTTTTTGCCTTTTTAATTTGAAGTTAAATGCCAAAATTAACAATGAGACATGCATATTTTCCCTCCATTTTGCCTTGGTGGGTTTTAGGCTTCATGTGAATATTTGCACTTTCTACCTCCAATGGGAATTTGAACCTTATTTGCACTTTTAAACTTTACAAAGTTTTGGATTTCTTCAACATTTTTTAAGTTGGCAGGATTTTGGACCTTGGATGTACGCTTACACTCTATGGGATTGTAGAACTCAGGGGAAAATTTACACATGGCAAGGCTTTGGAACTTACCAACACTTTGCAAGTTGGTGGGATTTCAGAATTCATCATCACTTTTGTAAAAGTGTAAAAATGCTAAACATCCCTGTATCTCTAAATTTAATTTTCCTTTTCAAATACCCACTGCAGTTTGATCATGGAATTTTGCTTGAGCCTTTGACATAGAATTTGTAGCAAAATTATTTTAAAACATTACCATGCTTCATTGTCCCACCCTCTCATAGAAAATCATGCATTCCACCTTACTTTTAAGAAATTCTATTCAATTTCCTACATAAGTTGTGGTACATTTGATCTCACAAAAAGTGTATCCTCCTCACTTTCCTACTTCAACAGTGGCCATACATGAATCTCTGAATATGGAACATGATACCTCCAATCCTGGCTACTCTTCCTATTTACATACCCATGATCTTTCGAATCTGATCTCTGCCACTATATAGATTGTGGAGGATTCTTTCTATCATAAGAGTGGATAATTAAATGCTAGCTTGTATAATTATGTCCAGAATTGGATGCCAAGTTATCACAAGTGGGCCAACATGGTGTGACCCCAAGAGTACCTCATGCCACAATCCTAAATATCACAAAAATTAGTGTATATGGTATGAAATAGATACACAAACAATACCAACTATAAAAAAATAATTCTACAAAGCATAAACAAACTTTAGAAAACTTAGAACATTTTTTAGCTCAATCTTCAATAATAAAGTAATAGTATCATTAAGTCCATAATGAGCACCCTGATCATGTCTGGTCATATATAAGTTAGCCTAAGCAATATGGTCTAGCCCAACAACACCTTGTAATGTCACCTATATCTTAATAACAAGCATCCATAAAATCCTCCACACATCCTCTAGGGTCCATGTCATCTCCTCTCTTTGTTCCCATAAAGAACAATTATTTATGTACATTGCTTAGCCAAGGCCGTCATCATATGCATTTCGTAAAAAATCAATTCCAGTTGCCCAACATACCTAAGACTAGCTATATCTAGAATGGCTCTCTCATCACTAGTCAATCGCAGAGCCCATATAGACTCCATCATATGGAGGCATCCAAACTCTCTCACCCACTTATTAGCATATAATCATAGGTTTATAAAACACAAATTAGCATTAAAAAAATTTTGATCAAAAAATTCATACATGATAGCTAATAAAAAAAATAAAAATTATGGACATCATCACATACATGTGGACAAGTTTGTAGATAGATCTGATAGGAGACAGCTAGGTTCACAGACAAGTTTTCAGCTATGTAGACAAGTCTATACTTGACCAATATAAATATAGAAGGGTTTGGACATGATTGACATAGAGTGGAAATGACTGAAAAATTAAAAAATGTAATTAAATTACATAAAAATGAATAAAATTTTAAAATTGACATATGTCAAAATTAGATTTTTTCATCTTGCCAAATGCAACACATCCTCAGACTATTGTAGATACTCAAATATGAATTATACATGATAAACTAATATTTTACACTTGACAAATATCACTATAGGCTCTAACCTTAAGTTTTTGATTTTCTTGCTACTTCAAGGCTCGCATTCACCATTTCACTATGCCTAAATACTTATCTTATGGCCTGAACCTGATATCCTAATTACCGAGATAACCTATAGTCCACAATATACTTCTACCTTGATATATGTAGTTCAATTTTAGTTATTGAGCTTCAATAATTTTCTATTCTCATGGACACCAACACTCATAATTGTATACTAATATTGACGCTAGTGTCCCAGTTCAAATCCTAGTGTCTATCCTTACAAACACTCAAAATTTGAAATCTTTTGATATATATTAGTCGACCTATTTGTCTTAATTAATGCTTTATGATATTATTTTCAAAAGGTTTTGTATAAATATAAATAAAAGACCATTCATTACCATCAAGTACTTTTTAAGTGTTGAAAACTACCCTATTATTTCCTATTTCAATCTCAATAATGTGAGTAATCTTATTACAAGTGTAAACGATTCAAAAATTATCCCATGAGTAGTATTTGTCAAGTTACAAGTAGGATCACTACATGCACTCACTGATATCATATTTCAGGATTGTTGACACCCACACCCACACATAGAGGATAAATACATACATTTAAGCCCATATTTAGAGTATTGACTATGTATGTAGTGCTCATTGATATAGGGGTCTTTGAGGTCAGCTTGACTTCACATGACCCCACTAACCCCCGTTTTGAAAGGTGACATGCCCTAATTAGAGGATCTAGGGTTTTAAACAAAAGACTAATATCAAGAACCTATGCGTGTGATATGAAAAAATAATCTAAAAGAAAATAATGAACCCTAATAGGTGTAGGTGGAATTTATAAAAAATAGTCAATATTCCATATAGGGCACTAGTGGAAAAATTAGGGTACTAGCATCGATGCTAGTGTCCCTAGGGTGATGAAAGTGTCTAAAATGGTAGAAATCAAACATTTAGAATCTAATGATGGGATCTAAATATTTAGCTAGCCTAATCATCTACCTTCAATACTTAGATGCACCAATGTATAAGCTAAGTATAATTTCTCCTTCACATTGTTATCATTCGAACATTGAATGTTGTACTTTCCATATTTAGCATAATCTTATATTTAGTATATCTTATTAGAATATAAATAGAATATAGATTCATTTAATTGACATGATTTTTAGAGTAGCTTAATCCTTGATTAGATAATCTTTCTTTTAATTTTTATCTACAAAAATGGTTAAACAACTACAAATTGGTCCCAACTTGCTCAAATTATGCTAACCTTGTTGCTCTCCTTTGCGGCATCTTATGTCTCTCAGAGCTTAGAAATCAAGAAATATCAACATGTAAATGAATTAAAATTTATCACTCAACCAACCTATTTATACGAGTTGACCATTTTCAAAAGATTCAAAACCTTAATTCCTTAGTCCTCTAAAACTTGTACACGTGATATCTCGAGAGATACATATGAAGATCACTCTTCATATTTTACATTAGAACACATGTAATGTGATCTTCTACATGGTACTATTTTCATCACCTAAATCAACCTTTTTAAAAATGACAAATTTAATGATTACTTACCTATGCACAAACTTCTTTGCCTCTTTCTTGATACCTAAAAAAAAATTCAATTTAACTACTGACTTCCTAAATATTTATTTTAGTAGGCTCATCATAGTGAAATACTTATCTTATCAATGGTCAAGATTCTAATTTGAAAATAAAAATAAAAAATTAAACCAATATTCAATCAAATAAGCATTAATTTTCTAAAGCGTATTATTTCGATACAACATACTTGATTCTATCATGCTTCTCTTGAAGGGGGGCACCCATTAAGCTTATTACAAAATACATCTCAACACATTATGCATGACTCAATTTTTTTGAAACTAGATGCACACTACAAGTTTATGATAGACTTATTATAAAAGCATACAAAGTAACATGAATACTGGGGGCACATGACATATAGGTGCACTCAAATCAAATCAAAGATATAATACAAAGATTCAAAATAATGTAAAATTAGATTCTACAATAGAATACATATATTTCAAAGATTCAAAATAGTTTAAAAAGAAAACACATGACAAATATTGACACATTGATACAAATTCCTGGGGACATATGACATACATATCCACTCACTTTTCAAATATAATTTTTTTTTTTTAATACATGTTTGAATATAAAATAGTTCAAAGATAAAAAAATTACATGGTGCAAATACAATTGCAATTGAGCATACAGATGCATATCATTCTATATTATAGTTTCAATTTCAAAATTTCAAAGGAATGATGTTTGTTCATGCATAGTTTTAAAGGTCAAAGTTCAAAAACTAATATGCATTTCAATTCAAATCTATGAGCAATGCGGTCATTATGGAGGCATGAATACTCTTAATTATCTTTTGATCATGCACAATAGAATTTATATTTGTCTACAGTTTTGTGATTCAAATTTGTTATGGGTAATGTATGTTGAGGTTCAATGACCCTCAATGGCCTTCACATTATTTATCTAAAATCCATTATGTGCTTCCATATTCTATTGTAGGTGATGTGTGTTCAAGTCTTGTGACATTCAACGGCCTTGGTATCAATTCTAGTAAAACCATCATGGTTCTATTTTTTAAATCATTATATTGTGTACTTATTCGTATAAGAGTCAAAATAATTAAAATTTACAACTCATGGGCTTGATTGGTTAATCTATGGGATTAGAGATAGCTTAGTTACTTTAGTCAATATAGTCTTGGGTATGGTGACACTCGATGAAATAGTAACTCTACCTTTACCGCTTAAGGGGCAATTCATTTATTTGGTCACAAAATTAACAAGATCGAAAGCATCTTCTCTCCACTTGGCATACCATGAGCATTATCCACTAGGAAACATAATACAACATGCATATAGGTGTACTTTTTTTTTTTTTCTCTTTACCTTTACAATCTCCAATTGTAGGTTTTTAGATTTCAAATACAAACATTAACTACTAAATGTGTTATTATAGATTTTTGCCATCACATACCTTACACAATCAAATTTCATAAAGTGTGTCTACACACTCAATTTTTATTCAAGTTCATTTATTTTTATTAATTTCATTACTAGAATAATGGGTGGGGGGAGGTGAGAGTGTACAAATATAGGCACCCAAATTTGGTACAAGCATATCCTTTATATCATTTATTACAACTTTGTGTACATAGACTATTGACAATAAATAAGATATCCAGTGATGCATTTTACTTGGGTTTTTTATTTATTCTGATATGTGAGTTTTTCTATTGGTTATTCATCCAACCATTTTGTCATGGGGATCCCCAATTTTAGTCCTTTCTCTTTCTAAATAAGTTTATAACATCTGGATAGGACCATTTTATGACCCTATATGTGAAGCACAAACTAGTCTAGCTGTAATTTTAAAAACTTTTTCAAGTCATGTTTTATTTAAACCTTAGTTTTGTTCATTGGATCTTATCTTGGGTCAAATTTTGGACACCAATATATCCCAAATTTAAAATCAAGGCATCTATAAATACAATAATTCTCTAAGACATTAAGGATGGTTCTATTCATTCTCAAAAGATATTCAAATATTTTCATGTTTTATCTATAGATTTTCTTAAACTAGATTTAATATTTGCAAATGTTGAATTCTCATTTGCATGTTTGTGCTAAGAGTAAAATATGTAAAAAAAAATTTATAACCACATTTAAAATTTTACACATTCACGTAAGAGATATAATTAAATTTGAGTTTGAGCTCTCTATGGAGTATTTGAAATGTAGTGTAACGACTAGTCACTCAATGGACATTGACCAAGGTTATTCCAACCTAATTCCTTTTGTCCGACACCTATTCTATATTTGATGCCAATTTGGTTTGTGTGCAAGAAACTAGGGTTTTTTTTTATTACAGATGATTTGCATGGCATTAAAGATCTTAAAGTGTGTCAATGACCCTAATTTAGATAGGCATAGGTAGTGCAGTGCTCAAATTTTAGTCATAGTCAACTTATACAAGTTTGTAATCAACATACTCGAATACACTGCATTGCTATCTTCATATAGTTGTTGTGTTCAAAAATACTATCTGCTTCTATCTCTAATTCATAAATTATAGAATTCTACTTCTCTCTATATTTTCCCATTAGTTATTAAACACAATCAACTAAGACAAGTTCACAGTCAATGGACTCGAACACACCGAGATGATGTCCACTTATAGTGAATCTATTCATATATTTTTTATGATTATGTCCTTGATTTTGAGCATACATGGTCACCTCTCTTATTGATTTCCACGTTTAGATAGTCAAAATAGTCCATAAAAAAGTGTACAATATTTTTTCTTTGTGTTTTCCAAAAATAACAATGTTCTATATTTAAAAATTGTTAAAATTAGAATTGTTGATTATTGTATACATTGAACATTTTGATATTATTTAATTTTACAATTATAATCAGACAATACATTTATGTGTTTATAAAAATAAAGTAAAACGCAACCCTATTTCACTTACAAATGAAGGTAGAAAAGTCACCAATGTTATTGCCAAATTTTAAACTATCCCATTTTCAAAAAAAGGTGTATGTTGTCACTTTGTTCATATAACCTGAGTTATACCAATTTCCTAGTTGGGGCCAATCTCTATATTACACTTTAGCTACAAATCCCTGAAAGCATAGGGATATTCTAAGGAAGCTACCTGAAATCCATGTAAGGAATCTTTTGGTTTTTTTTCCATTTCAAAATGATGAAGACATGTCATTTTTGGACTCAATATTTTCTCTTGGTTGCTTTTAAAGTTTTTCAAGTATGATTCTGGGCTATTTTTATTGATGGGTGAACATTATGTTTGGAAGTTTGTTGGGTAATAATTCTTGGGACACAGTTGTAGTTTTGGGCATTATTTTAGCCTAGTGAGAGTTTTGATTTCAGTATTTGAAAATAATTGACGAATGGAGAGATAAACATTGAAAATTTTCTTGGTTAAGTTGAATAAATGAAAACGTTTTAATTTATCTAGTCATTCTTTTTATTTCTCGACCTTCTCAGTTGATAGTTATAGAATGAATTTCAGTATGTTTGTTTCATAATTATCCTGTCTCCCAACAGTTTTTAATGGGTTTGTTGGTTTCAAATAGCCGATTTTGAGAATGATATCAAGCAATAACTTCAATTTATATGGAATAAGGTTTTTTTTGGGAATTGCAAGCAAAAACATATTTTTTCTTTATGAAAACCCAAAATTGATTTGATGCTTCCCAAACAACAAGATTCTTAGAAGCAATGCTTTTTTTGCAGTGATGTACAGTATTGATAGATGTGTTTGTCACAAAGAAATACATTTTTTTAGCTGGAGTAGTTATTGTTTTGCATTCGGTTAACAAAATATTGTCATTGGAAATCTCAAAACCTGTGTTTTTAGTCAAGACCTAAAATTTTTTAGAGGATAAGATTTGACGATCGAATAAACCTCACAACATTTGGACAACCGTTTTAACCTCATAAAAGATTTCCATTTTTATAAAAAATTGAATGATGGTGGTTTAAGAGTAAAGAGATGCTGGACTTTCATATTATTCATTCATAAAATAACATATTAGTATTGTCCTCGATCCTTTTGAATAGAGGTTATGTTATCCTTGAATTCGAATCCTATTTCGGAGGTATGTGCTGACATGTCCAACTCGAGAAATTATCTCGAGTGAACCTAAGGTTTCAAGGTGAAGGAGAAAATCATAGATCTATGCATAGGATCAAACTTTCGATATTGCATAAGAAAACCCATGATAGTTAGGTGCAATGATATATGGTGATTTATAATGGAAAAAACATAGAGGAAACCTCAAGTAGATAATTGATAGATCTGGCCATTATAGGCAACTATGTCATACCAACAGTGTCCAGATAAGTACTGATGATTAATATCCTGATCTAAGCGACCAAAGATCCATTCTAGGGCCTCCCTGACACCTCTAGATAGTCATAGTCTATATAAAGATAGTAAAAAATTAAGTATCTTATCCCCTTGTGTATTTACATATATATTAAGTGTAAATCTTTAGTTTCAATCTGCTAGTTACAGTCAGATCTGTGTGATTCAGTTATATTTTATACAATCTAAATTATTCAAATGTTTTAGATGGTTTAAATAATATATAAAATCATAACAAATTAAACCATTCTGGTGAACCCAATCCCTTTCTCAAATTTGACAAACCCATGGTATTTTTAATTTAAGGTTTCATTCTTATTTCTTAGGACTAAAGATTTATACACAAGATTTTTAGATCTAATTTATGTTTTCCCCTTTTCAAGTGTGAAAATCTAAAATTTTTCTCCTTTTCCATGAGATTTCATGCTTATTATCTTATTAGGTTTATATATTTCCTTCATACTTGTTTGGCTAATATCTATTTTTTTCAAAACATTTAGAGGTTTTTTTAGTCATATTGATTAGATCAGAAACCTAATTTTGTTTTACAATATTTTTTTATAGATTTTATAGAACTTGTGCTATTTAATTTTTAGTAAATTTGACTTATAGGGTGATGGACAAAGCTATTTTGAAAAATAATCTGGGGTTTGTTGATCTATTGATATTTATCAAAAACTATATTTGTTTCTCAAAATTATTCATGGTTATCTTAGGATGGTCAGTTCTATATTTGAGCATTTTATGATGCCTATAATGAATATTCATAGTGTATATTTTCTAATTTAAGCAATGATTTTCATAAATATACTTCAATTTCCCAAAATATGCAATATATTTCAAAATAATGTAATGAGATAGGTTTAATTTATGTACAATGAAATTAAGGCTGAAATTAATAAAGACAAATTATTAACTCTCCTTAGTAATAAACATTGTCTAAATGTCAGATATGATGGGCTTCAACGTGTGACTCATTTTGTTATTCCTCAAGGTAATGGTAGCTCCCATCCCTCTCTGATTATCTTAACTTAGCTTATAATGGATAATGAGTTCCATGTTATCCCAATCCCAAGAGGTTGGGTGAGTCCTCCTCATGAATTTTGTATGAACATCTAATCTGAAAGGCCAAGGGTATGTGTTTTTAAAGTTAAATCCTCCCATCCTATGAGCAATAATGTGCCTAGTGTATCCATCCATGGTTACATTCTTACAATGAGGTATTCTATAGAGGTGTTATAAAAGTAAATACAAAATTTATCTCTAGGATTCAAATCAATTGAAGATAAGTTAGAACATGCAAAGATTTATGAACATGCTAATGTAAATTGCACATCTAGTTCTCCATACAAAACCTATGTGCCTCAAAAGGTTTTATCTAAAGTTTGGGTTAAGTGACAAAATGAATGCATGAGAAATGAATCATGAAAGGGGCTTAAGCCTTCTCCAAGTGAAAATTTAAGGAATATGGTTCAAAATACATTGACCACTTTTCCTCCGATGTGTCTTGTCAAGACATCTAAATACTATTGTGATTATCATAGAATTCACGAGAATTATAGACACTTAAAATTGGTCACAACTGGCTTTTAATTAGACTTCAGACAGAGTTCTACCACCCATTACAAATTAAGCCTAGAAATCACTGAACATTCTAAATTTACTTGCACATCATTCGTCAAAACTTAGAATCATGTTGAGGCATCCCTAATTGGGGTATTTTATCATATGCAATAATAAACTCTGATGGAGTCATCCCTAATCACCTTATGACATCACAATAGTCAATTCGGCCTATAGACCTATTAAGTGGGGCATATGAACAAATATCAAATCTTAAAAATTATAAATAGATAATCAAAATTAATTAACAAGTTAAACCAAATTAAATGCCTAGTTAAATTATCCATGTGCAATTAATGAATAACTAAAAAAGGAAATTCAAAAATTCAAATATCTTATCTTTTCATCATTGTCTTTATGAGTTGTCAAGCTCTTAGAAAAATTCCTAAAATATTTATTTTGGAGACCCATGCCTAGTAATTACAAATCATGATTACTTGAAAAAAATTAACTCTACTAGGATTAAATTTGACTCACCTAGGTTAGGTTTGAACCCATTCCAAGACTTATCTCAAACCTAACTCACCTTGGGTAAGAGTTAAATACTTAGGCTATAAATCTAATGTCATGTCTCTTGAATTTAAAGCCCTTATAAGCCAAAGTTATAATGCAAATTTGGAGAGAGATAAGCCATTTCATTTAGTGTTATAATGCCAAAATTGACTTGAAAGTAGTGTTATAATGCCAAAATATTGAGACAAGAAATCACAATCCATATCAAATCCAATGATGCCAAGGAGAGAAAGAACCAACAAGCTTCATTTGCCAAAGATCTTTTATGCATAAGTCGAGCAAAGCACTCAATGAAGTATTTGGAGATCCAAAAGAAGGTAAAAGAGTCATTATATTTTAAATTTTAGTTGTACTTTCATTTGTCTTTTGTTACTAATCTCCCCCCAAGTTCTAGGCTTGGAGTGAAGTGTTAGTGTGTTTTTATTTGAGTTTTATTACTTAAACTAACATGTTACTAACCTCCCTTATTGGATTCCTATGATCACAAATAGTGCATTAAGTAGGGGCTTGAAGCATCCCATATAGCAAGGAGATGAAAATGTTGCTTGTAGTTTTTCTATTGGGTGCTTAAGAATCTTAATAATTTGAGTTTTAACTTCATTTTTCACATCTTTCTATTTTTAAAAACTCACATGTTACAGGGACTGATGCCATTTTATTTCAAAATTGATAAGGATCGATGCTGATTTTCCATATCGACATTGATTACTAGAATTGACCATGATCCTTGTGTGAAAAATTGATCATGACAAAGATATAACTAACTTGAGTTTTTCTTGATATTTCTATCTTCATTCTATGTCTAGGAGCTAGCATATTGTTTATTTAACCATTTATTACAGGCTATAGTGAGGTATTTTTTATTTTTGAGCTCATTTTATTAACCATCTTTTATATTAAAACAACCCATGTCTTTTTATGTTTTTGTAGGAAACATCAATGGTCTTCTAGATCAATGTTAATCTCTATGGATTGACATTGATCCCTACATGGATTGACAATGATCTATCTCTAAGACAAAAATCAAAAACTCTGAGAGTTAAATTCTAAATGTTATTTTCTCACTTGAGTTTAAGCTTCTATGTAGGAAAAAATCCTCTAAAAATTGCAAGACCTAAGATGGAAAAGGGTAAAATTTTGAAAGTGTTTTAAGTTTTAAAATTTTTATTCAATGCCTAAAAAATTTTTAATTATTTTTATGCTTAGTTGATTTGTGAAAGTTTTTGCAAGTTGTTCCACTAAGGCTAAGGGGCAAAATTTCATAAATATTTTACTTTGGTAAACTAAAACTAAACCCTCATACTAGTTACATACTCCTAAGAGGTTTATGTTTATGCTTGTTTATTGAAGTTGTTTGTTTGTGCAAAATGATTGATGCATGTATGCTCTCCTCCAGTCCCCTTTAGGGAACTTGGGTGACCAAAAATGCTCTTTCTTTGTCTGAATTTATTTTAGTCCAAAAAGTATGAAAATAATGTCATTAAGTCCCTCCCCAAATCTATATGGATTGGGTGATCCAAACATGACATTAAAGTCTTTTCACTTTGTCATTTATTTTCATGCATTTTGGTTTGTGAGCTTGATTTCATCACCTCCTCACAGGTTCTCTAGGGAAGAGTTGATATGAGAATTTATCTCCTAGAATCATTTTAACCTCAATTTATAGTGGGGTATACAAATTGAGGTCAACTTACTGGGACATTTTACTTGAGCAGTTAAGCAAACTCTATTAATAAGATACTACCTTAGACCGTAGGGGAAACTCAGACATTGTAATACACTGAGCAAGTGATGGATTTAGTAGTTGTGAAAAGTTTAAGACATTTTCACAACAAGCCAGTTGATGTGGATCAAAATGATGTGAGAATACTTTGTGTTATCCATACTTGGGACTATTTAGAAATGCATGAAAATTGATGAATTAGAATAACCCCACTTACTATGGACATACTATTGATACATGGTGAGTAGCCCGAAGTTCCATGTCACCATATAATCTATTGAGATAAGAGTGGGTGTAAAAACACTACTTATTCATGCACTTTTATTTTTGGATTAACACTTAAAATGCTCCCAAAAGTGACTATATTGATGGAATTCAATAGTATTATGCAACCTTGTTAGTTTTATGATTTAGGACGTTACACTCAGGTGTTTATGTCATTTTATCCTTTATTGCATAGTTTTTAATTTTAATCTATCTATTTTTTTTATGACATGTTAAAACAAGTTTTATTTATAGTCACTCCTTTGTTTGAGGAGGTGTTACACTGGCCATTTTTATCACATGCCTTTACTTTAATCTTTTGACAAATATTTGTATGTGTGTCACTTGATTGAAAAGGGTAATGTTACACTACCCAATTTATTTCAAGTTTTATACCTTTGAGTATTGAAACAAATCATATTTTATATCTTTAGAGAATGTAACATCATTGAAATTCTCGAATTGTTTCATAGACTTGTTTGCCTTGTGCTAAATGCCAATTTCAAAAACCAAGCCACTTGTACCTTTTGGATCTATGCCTAGTGTTGTTTAATTTTGTCTAGCTTGTTTTTTTAAAGAAGCCTAGTTTTAATTACTATTTGTGCCTTTGTTTGGGAGAAATATCTTATCTCTCCATATGCATTTTATTTCATACCTTATTCCAATTGACCAAGTCTATGCCAAAGTGTTTCAAATTTGTTAGATCACACCATTTTGTTTAAAGTCTAGATTTTGTGCTTGGTTTTCCAAAGGACCTAGCAAATGATTGTTTTGAGCCTATATTTTGTGTCACGTTTGGCCAATAAACCTAGTAACTTTTATTTTCCTATATTAGACTTGTTTGGAATATTTTGGACCTAAATTTTGGCATGCCAATTTTTATTCAGCCACTTGACTTTTTGTATTTGAGACATTTAACATTAGGCTATTTTGTACTAAGTTTTAGCACATACCATTTTGGAGATATAACTCCCCTAGACCAAGTTATACTATGTTTGAACCATTTATCATTTAGATATCAATTTTAGGAGTTTGTATAACTCTAGATCTTTTACATAATATTCATAATTGATATAGATATGTCTCATTATGCTTATGGTGAAACCATGTAAAATACAAGCTATGATAGAATGGATGAATAAATTGACTTTGTTTGAGATCCCTATGGTGAAGGAGTGTTTTGTGAAGTAGATCTATATCTACCTTATAATTTTCAATCTAGGGAATAAAGACAAGTGCCATGTTTGGTGGTACTTTCTTTTAGCCAATTGATGTATGAACTTTGCCCTCTTACTGCTCATGGTGTTTGATCCTCCACCTATACTATTAACCCTCATTTAGACTACGTGAGCTACCAAGATCCAAAACATCTAAGGATTACCATACTAGGACCTCATCCTTGGGATTGTATGAGATATCATGCTCCATAACATCCAAAGACCACCATTTCAATTCCAAGACCTCATCATTTAGATTGTGTAATCAACCAAGCTTCATAATTCCCTACCATTTCTAATCTAGGACCTCATCCTTTGGCTTGTGCAAGAAACCAAAAATCAAAACACCCTACCATTTCTATACTAGGACATTACCCTTTAGCTTGTGATAGCAACCACACTTCACAATGCCTTACCATTTCTATACTAGGACCTTGTCCTTGGCTTGTGTAAGTAACCAAGATCCACAACACCTTACCATTTCTATTCCAAGTCCTTGTCCTTTGGATTGTGAAAGAAACCAAGCTTCATGACACCCTACTATTACCATTGTAGGACCTCTTCCTTTAGCTTGTGTGAGCAACCAAGCTTCATAATGCCCTTATATTACCATTCTAGGATATTCCACATAGGGTAAATCATTACCTCAACAAAGTTATCTAATTACAATTAGACGAGTAATAGTTACTATCATAGGCCATAAACTAGCCTTTACTAAGCCTATAATTATCCAACCATTGGCCATTCTTCATACATTACCAACCATTCCCCACTTTAGAAAACCCCTGCCAATCATCCAACCCTAATTGAGTCAATTAGTACCTCTCCAACCAAGCCAATCATTAAAAGACTAAGATATGTTCAAAATTGGTATTTTACAACTGTTTGTAAATCAAGACCAAGAGAACCAAATAACCCATGATGTTTTTTTGAGCCAACCATTTGTGATGAGTCAACTTGTGATGAATCACCTTTTAATCATATACCTATTATCGAGGAGTTTCATTCTGATAAGTCAATATTTACTAAGTTGCTTCTTAATGATTATAATGACCTTTGGGCAATTCATTATCTTAACCATATGCCTATTTTTAAAGAGCCTCCCTTTGACAAGCTAGTCTCTGAGGAGTTGTGTCTTAACCTTTTTCCCATTATTGAGGAGTCTCACTTTGACAAACCAGTCTCTGAGGAGCCCATTATGCCATCAAAGGCCAATAATTATCCAATACCAAATATTCAACAAGACATATTTGTACTGGCATCCACACCAGATGAAGAATCAACATTGAAGCTAGGTTCTATTCTTGAACCAACATTCGATTTAGCATTAGAAGTAGAATCAATGTTAGTCTTAACATCAGATTTAGAGTTCCTTGAGTCAAAATTAGAATATGTTCATAGTTGTTACAACATTGGTTATGCATGCCTTGCAAATCCATTTGAATATATTTATGATCCTTTTATAGTTTTTGAGGATGAGTACTTTAGCTTTGACACAAGTTTTCCTAGTATCTCCTCTAAGTATTTTGTGACCTCTTCCCATTCCATTACCATTCCACATGCCATTACCACAAACCAACCTAGCCATTTTATTGACCTTCCACCTCTCACAAGTGTCGATTGGGACTGATATAGTCATACCTTTTAAAACTACATCCATGGTGACATATCAATTGTAGAATATCAGGGGGGCTAAGACCACATTCATGTAGAAAAAGAACAATCTCCTAGTGAAACCTTTTTGGAGGTAGTAGGGGACAATCAAAGTTCAAACTCAACACCTTCTAGTGAAACTTTTTTAGAGGTACTAGAAGACAATAAAAGTCAAAATTCAATGTTCCTTAGTGAAACCTTTTTGGAGGCACTATGAGATAATCAAGACAACTTCATTAGTAAAAACCTCAATGAGGCACCAATAGCTGAGCACAATAATTATTCATGACTTGATGTAGACATTATTAAAGACAAAATTAATATACCTTAAAATATACAACATAATTATGTGGTAGCTATTCTCAGGTCCAAACAACATGAAAATTTGGTGGTCTTATCAAGAGCATATTTAGAAGTCTTTGACCCCGTCACATCCAAATTTGTGTTGAATCTAGAATCAAAAATATTATGTGCGCCTAAAATACTTGATCTTAATTTATTTCTTGACCATTATACATCCCATTATCATCCATTTTTACATCACCAAATTAATCATATCATCCACTATTTATCCATGTTTATCATCCCTAGCCATACTTTCCTTTGCAGAGGATACAAAGACATCTTGTCTCAAAGTTTAGAGGAAACAAAATTAATGACCAACGAAGACCACAATAAAATTTTTGGCATCCAAATTTGTAGTAGGTTATTGATAGAGAAACTATTCAAAAGAGGTGTGGGCTATCAATTTACATGATTGATTATTCTTGTTGTATCATATGCTGATCAAGACATGCATCTCCATATTATCAAGAACAATAGAATCATTTATCTTGACCAAAAACATTTATCATGCCAAAAACCATAAAATTTACCCTTGGCCAAAAAACATATATTTAATCTTGTCCAAAAACATTTACCATGATAGAATCATTTACCTTGGCCAAAAACATTTACCATGTCGTTTTCATTTTCCATTTGCCTTGCCAAAAACCATAACTAGCCAAAAACCATACCTATGCCTTGGCCAAAAACATTTACCATACCATTATCATTTAACTTGGCCAAAAACATTTACCATACCAATATCATTTGTCATTTACTTTGGCCAAAAACATTTACCTTACCATTTCTATTTGCCATTCACCTTAATGTTGTCATTTGCCATTCCTCTTGCCATTGTTTCATACCGTACCATTTACCTTACCTTATCAATTGGGGCTAACCCTCTTACCATTTTAATCTAATATTCATGCCAAAATCATCATAAAAATTTGCCATACCCTATTCCATTTTACCATACTATCCCTATTATACCAAAGCCCATTTTTAGATGTTTTACCTACCCCTTTTGATCTTGGTTCCTATGGTTTTTCCTGCACCTTTCGTGAAGGGATTTTGATCTAGTTTTAGAATTTTGTGTTTAAACTATATTCTACAAAAGTAGTGTGATAGTAGATTTGGCAAGTTATCTTTCATTTACCTTTGAATGGTACCATTGATTATAACTACCTATGGGAAAATCAATATTCCACCTTATGTTACTAATTATAACTTCCCATGGGGAAATTAGTATCACAAACCTGTGCCATTATTTCTTATTTATAACCACCTATGGGCAAGTTCGGAACAACACCTTTTACCATGCATTACTATATTACCTTGTCATTACTATTCTTCTTTGCCTTAATTTGAGAACTTGTTATGACCTAGTTGAATCTCACCACCTTTTGTGTTGGTAGAACTATTGTGACTTGAGATCATTTTAAGACTATGAAGGCTATGCTCGATTCATGTTGAGGTTAACTCAGTCCCCCTTTTCCATACACTCTCACCAATTTGAGATCAACCTTAGACAATGCTCTCACCATTTTTCAAGTGGTATCTTTTCAATCTCTAATGAGTTGAGATACCTCAAAATTCTAAAAAATTTCAAAAATTTAAAAAGCCAAAAACATTTGTCTTGTCTAAGCCTAGTTAGTCATCTTCAAACTGCCCTACTAGGGTAAATACATTGCTAAGATGATTTTTATTTCAAGATGTTTTTGTGTTTGTTTGCTTAGTTATTTGTTTGCCTGCTTACCTATTTATTTGGTTTCATTACTATGCCTTGACTCAGTCTATATATGTTTATTGGATGATTTCTTATGCATTACTCTTGAGTCTATCCATATTCATACGTCAACATTGTCATCATGGTTTTTATCATTGGTGTATTATTTTCAATTATTTATTAGATCAAGAGTCAGTCCTTATGCATATTGCAACAAAGTTATCATGGTGCACACCTTCACATGCTACCAAAAAAAATAGATCTTGAAGTCTTACAAGCAATGAAGCCACAAAAGTTTCTCCTTGGTAACCTTAGAAAATCCTCCCACCCTCCTTGATCGAATCAACCCATTGACCATTCTAGTTGTATTAATGCTAATAAGGATGAGCATATCTGCATTGGTAGGTATAACTTAATCATTCAGATTGATTAATTCTTATTCTTACAATCATCTCTTTCATCACTTTGTGTATCCTCATGTGCCTAGTTGTTTATGGCTTCTTCAATCATTAGACCATCGCATCTATATGTGTGCATACTCATATTCATACTATATGACATGTTATATCCTTGAGTTATGCTTTCTAATCTCTCCTACTAGGGCACAATCAAATCATTTTTAATCTAGGTAATCTTAATGATTATAATCGCTTATGGGCAAATCATTATTTTGATTCATTAGCCCTAACTAGGGCATATGCCGTTGCCACTGATTATAACTACCTTTAGGCAAATCAACATCTCAACTTTTGTTACTGATTATAACCACCTTTGAGAAAATCACTACCTTTTTTAAGTTAATACAAGCATGCATTCTCTCAATTGGATTAATATCACCCATGGGTTAATTTCATTATTATTCTTTATTGTTTTCAAGGGACTATCCATCAATTATATTTAATGGCCACTCCCTCAAGGGGGAATCATTATAGGATTTCAAAATATTGTTTGGAGCTTCTTCATCATCATTTTATTTTTTAGCCTATTTCATTCTTTGATAAGATGTTACTTTGCCTAGAGATTACAACATATTTCCAAAGAGGGGCACACTATAGACACCTAAAACTGGCCACAACTAGATTTTGATTGGACTTCAGACTAATTTTTACCAGCCATTATAAATTAAACTTAGAAATCATTAAACCTTCACAATTTGCTTGCACATAATTCATCAAAGATTAGAATCACATTGAGTCATACCTAATTGGGGTATTCTATCATATGTAATAATAACCTCTCACAAATTCATCTCTAATCACCTTATGGCATCACAACAGTCAATCTGGCCTATAGACCTATTAAGTGGGGCACATGAACAAATATCAAATCTTGAAAGAGATAAATGGCTAATAAAAATTAATTATCAAGTTAAACCAAATTAAATTATTATTTGAATTATCCATGTGAAATTAATGAATAACTAAAAAATGAAATTAAAAAATTTAAATATCCTAACCTTTCATCATTGCCTTTATGAGTTGTCAAGCTCTTTGAAAATATTTTAAAATATCTATTTTGGAGACCTATGCCTAGTAATTGCAAATCTTGATTACTTGACAACTATGAACTCTACTAGAGTTATATTGGACTCACCTAGGTTAGGTTTGAAACTATTTTAAGCTTTAACTCAATCCTAACTCACCTTGGGTAAGATTTAAATCTTTAGGCTATATATACAATGCTATGTCTCTTGAATTTTAATAGCTCATAAGCCAAATTTATAACGCAAATTCGGAGAGAGACAAGCCATTTGATTTAATGTTATAAGGCCAAAATTACCTTACAAATAGTATTATAAGGCTAAAATATTGAGCCAAGCATTCACAAGCCAATGGTGCCAAGGAGAGAAGGAGCCAACAAGCTTCATTTGCCAAAGACTCTTTGATGCACAAGATAAGCAAGTCACTCAACGAAGCATTTTAAGCTCCCAAGGAAGGTAAAAGAGTCATTATCTTTTACATTTTAATTGTGCTTTCATTTGTCTTTTGTTATTAAGCTCCCCCTACTAATCTTGGATTGTAAGTGTTAGTATGTTTTTATTTGATTTTTATTACTTGAACTAATATGTTGGTCTTGTAGACACCTAAATCTAGGCACCAATGACCTCTAATCAGGGTTTTGGCCAATGTCCACCCAAAATGTATAATTTGGCCTAAAAACATGTTAAATGAGTTGAAACTAACATATTTAAGAGTTTATTTTGGCCAAGGTATCATTAAATAGGGCAATGCAATTTATGGGCCAACTAACTTTGATCAGATCATTCTGAGTCAAAATGCCAATTTTGCACCTAGGTGCTCTGAATTGCTCTTTACTTTCAAATATTTTGCACAAGATGCATGCCTTTATTATTTATTGTCAGTAACATCCTAAATGGGATAATATGTCCAATGCATCTAACATCACCTTCTAATTCTAATCCAGTCAAATTTTAGACCTATAACAAGGCATTCTAATCAATTTGAGTAATTTGTGCACAAAGTGCTTAAACATGCTTAAGAGCTAATTAATCCAAATTAGAGCCTAATTAAGAGTTTCATGGAAACTTGTTGAATAAATTGTTTTGGAAATGAATATTGAATATCTGCATCATCAGGTGACCTCATTTCTTGGGAAGACATCCCTAAGCCATAAATACCCTAAATATCAAGATTCATGCCTCCCTTGCCTTGTCAAATCCCTCCATGCCTCTTAATTTCCCCTTATTCCAATGTCATGATAAGGATAATTATAAACTTAATTCCAAAAATTGAATTAATCCTCAACCACACATCTCAATCTCATGTTGGACGGTTCATGTTGATTCTAGATATTCTAAAAAATCTATAAATAGGAGGCCTTACTACATCATTTCTAAGACTTGATAATACAAATTTATAATGAAAAAATGATTCCAAAGTACATTTCAATTAGTGTTACCATGCCAAATTGATTCCAAGCCAAGCCAAGCCAAATCCACAAGGTGCCAAGGAGAAGAGGAGATAGACAAGCCTCCTTTGATGAAGACTTCATGAGCACAAGCCGAGAAAGCCATTAAAACAAGTATTTTGGAGCATCCAAGGAAGGTAAAAGAAGGTTTCTTTTGAATTTTAGTTATGTGTTTTATTCATATTTGTTAAGTAAGCTCTCCCTAGTGTCTAGGCCTAGAGATGTTATACTAGTTAGTGTATTTCTTTCATTTTAGAACTAACATGATACTAACCATTTTCTCTTGAGTCAAATTCCTAAATCACATAATGGCACACCCAGTGGGACCAAATGAATCCCACACATGAAAAAGATCATTTTGAATATTTAAAATCTTCATTTAGATCATTAAAAGTCTTGCAAATTGATTTTCTAACTTTGTTTTGCCATTTTTCTTTCTCACAAGTTTACATAGTAACCGGTGTTGGTCAGTAAAATTGATATCAATTGGATAGCTATCATCAATCACTATTGGTATAATTGATGCGGATTAGATAACCATCATCTGTTAGCTAGTGTAACTGTCATCGGTTATATAACTGACGTCAATCATTGTGTTTTTCTTAAAACATAGACTCGAGAGCTCTTTTTTTAAAGTTCATTGTTTCAAATCTAAAAGAGATTCACGGCTAAAAGACATGCTAATGTTTTTGTTATAGGACCAAGTTTGACATTTGCTAAAAACATGTTTAGATCACCTTTTACGTGCTTAAAAATCAATTAGGAACCTTATTCTGATGTTTAACAAAAAATTTAGATGTTTATGGTGAATGTTTTCAAAGTTTGAAACTAAGACCAATGGGTCAAATGAACACCACATCATTTTCCATTTGGGATTAAAAATGAGCTCACCTTTTCAAGTTTTTTGTATTCACTTAGTTGTTTAAATTAAATTTTTGTTTGGCAAAAAGAGGGATGTTGCATGTATGCTCTTCCATTTGTCCTCTTTAGGGAACCCTTGGAATCAAAAGTGTCATTCCTATTACAAGTAGCCTAGTCCAAGGTTTAGAAAGAAAGTTGTCTAAAGCACTCCCTAAAAAATAATCAAAGTTTGGGTGACCTTGAAAATGACCCTAAATTTTTTCTACTTTCATGCTTTCTTTATTTTTATGGTGATGCATGGCTATGATCAAATATTTTTTGAACAAGATATACTTCAGTTAGAAATATATGCAAAGTAATTATAGATGGTGGTAGTTGTGAAAATATGGTTTCTAAAGAAATGATTTAGAAACTAAATTTGTAATGTGAAAAACATCCTAATCCTTATTGAATTTCATGGTTTAAGAAAAGGAATGAAGTTATAGTAGATAAAAAGTGCTTAACCAAGTTTTCTATAGGAAAGAGTTATAATGATGAAATATGGTGTGATGTTATTTTGATGGATGCATGTTAGGTATTATTAGGAAGACCATGGTAATTTGATAGGAAAGCAATTCATGATGGATCAAAAAACATGTAAACTTTTTGGAAAGGTTGTACAAAGGTAGTTTTGTTACCTCTTAAAGAGAAAGAGAAGATAGAAAGCATGCTGTCTACTAAAGAATTTATCCAAGATATGAAATTGGTAGGTTATTGTTATGTATTAGTAGAGAAGAATGAAGAAATAGAAATAGTGCCAATACCAACAGAAGAAGAAAGAGTGTTAAAAGAATATGCAGATGTTATGCCTAATGAGTTACCATATGGTTTACCACTGAAGAGAGATACACAACATCACATTGATTTGATTCCAGGATAAACTCTACCTAATCTAGTAGCTTATAGGATGAGTCCAAAAAAATAGGCATAATTAAATAAATAGGTTACTAAATTGATAAGGAAGAAGGTGATAAGAGAGAGTATGAGTCCATGTACAACACCAATGTTAATAACTCCAGAGAAATATGGAGGATGGAGAATGTGTGTGGATAGTAGAACAATTAATAAAGTCACAATAAAGTATAGGTTTCCTATACCTCACTTAGATGATATAATGGATGTGCATGTAGGAGCAAAATATTTTACCAAGATTGATCTAAGGAGTGGTTATTATTAGATTCAAATTCGTGAAGGAGATGAGTGGAAAATTGCATTCAAGACTAGGGATGGCTTATATGAGTGGATGGTGACGCCCTTCAGATTATCTAATGTACCTAGCACATTTATAAGGGTGATGAATACAATGCTATGAGAATATATTGGTAAGTTTGTAGTTGTTTATTTTTATGATATTTTGATATTTAGTAAGACTAAATAAGAACACTTACAACATTTGAGAATGTTAACGGATTTGTTAAGAAAGGAGAAGTTGAATGCAAATTTGAAGAAGTGTAGCGTTATGTAGAACAATTTGGTATTTTTGGGATTTGTATTTTTGGCAGATGGTGTGAAAATGGATGAAAAATAGATAAAATAAATTGTTGAGTCGCCTATTCCAAAAAGCATCACAACGGTAAGAAGTTTCCATGGTTTTTTAACTTTTTACAGAAAATTTATTAAAAAATTTAGTAGTATTGTGACACCAATAACAAATTGTATGAGAGGAAAAGAATTTGCATGGACTAGATCAACCACAATTTTTTTTGAAAATTTTAAGAATAAGATTACAAAAAGACCAATTTTTGCATTACCAAATTTTAACAAAGTGTTTGAGGTTGATTTTAATGCTTCATTTATGAGAATTGGTGCTATGTTGAGTCAAGAAGGAAAGCCAATAACATATTTTAGTGAGAAATTGAATAAGGTAAGAACAAAGTATTCTAATTAACAGATCATGAGGCTTTAAAGTATGTGAATACACAAAAGAAGTTGAATATTAGGTATGAAAAGTGAGTTTCTTTCTTACAGGGGTATACTTTTGTGTTGAAACATAAATCAAAAAAATAAAATTAGGTAGCTGATGCATTGAGTAGGTCGGTAGCATTATTAACTACTATGATGAGTGAAATAGTTGGATTTGAAGCTATCAAAGAGTTATATGATATTGATCCATATTTTGGCAAGACAGTTGAACAATGAAAAAATCCATTAACAGGTGGGAAAAATATTCTTCATGATGAGTATCTTACACAAGAAGTTTATCTCTTCAAAGGGAAACAATTATGCATTCCAGTTAAGACAATTATATAGTGGTGGTTTGGCTGGACATGTTGGTAAGATGAAGACAATATCTTTGGTGGAGGAAAAGTATTTTTGGCCAAAGATGAAGAGAGATGTGATAAGGTATGTTTTAAGGTGTAGAATATGTTAGGTGGCTAAAGGACATGACCAAAATATTGGACTCTACATGCCATTATTGGTTATAAGAGGGCTTTGGATATATGTGAGTATGGATTTTGTGTTTGGATTACTAAACACACAAAGAGGTAACAATACAATTTTTGTTATTATAGATAGATTTTCTAAAATTGTTCATTTCATTACATTCCATAAAACCAATGATGCCACTAGAGTTGCAGAATTATTTTTTATGGATATTGTGAGATTGCATGGTATTTCAAAAACTATTACTTCAAATAGGGACATGAAATTTCTAAGTCATTTTAGAGGACTTTATGGAAGAAGATGGGTACTAAGATATAATTCAGTAATGCATATCACCTACAAATAGATGGATAGACAAAAGTGGTGAATAGGAGCTTGGGAAATTTATTGAGATGCATAGTGGTAGAGAAGCCCAAGTAATGGGACTTGGATTTACCAAAAGCTAAGTTTGCATATAATAGTTCAATGATTAAATCAATAGGAAAGTCAATTTTTCAAATTGTTTATGAGAGAAATCCCATGGGTGTATTAGAATTGGTACAATTACTGATTGTAGATTGAATTAGTGATGATGCAGAAGCATTTGTGGAACATATGCAATAGTTACAAGGAGTAAGTAGAAAGTTTCAGGAAAGTAATGAGAAATATAAAGCAGTAATGGATGTTAGAAGAAGATCCAAGGTATTTGAAGAAGGAGAGTTGGTAATGGTTTACTTGAGGAAATAAATATTTCTAAAAGGCACACATAATAAGTTAAAAAAAAAAAGGGCCATGTAGAATTGTGAATAAAATCAATGATAACACATATGAGGGGAGTTTACCATAAAATTTTGATATATCTCCAGTATTTAATGTTTTAGATTTATATAAATTCCATGGATAATATGTTGAATATGATGAAGATAAAAAATTAAATTAGGATAAACAGGTTTCAAAGAAGAAGAAAGAAAAAATACTACATGTTTTGGATATGAAGACAATGAACACAAGGCAAGGGAATTGCAACAGGTATTTGGTGCAGTGAGAAGGATTGCAGCAAGAAGAAAACACTTGGATTATAGAATAGGAGCTAAAGAAGATTGACAAATAAAAATGGCAACAATATAATCAATCTAACTCATAGGTGCTGAGTTATTTTCAACCAGAGGAGAATGATGTAGAAAAAATAGGCCAACCTTTCAGAGGCTATAAATTTTGATCCGTAACTCTGTTTGAGCTCTTCCACATGCCAAAATGATCATCTCAAAAAGTTTGATTCTTCCCTAAGATTATATATTCACTTATATTTGATTTTGATATTTTTTGGAGGCCAAACAGAATCATTTGAGGGTCTAAAATTAGCTTTTAATAATTTTTTTGAGAATTTTCTATTTTTAGAAATTATATATTTTCAGAACCGAATGCCAACTTTAGTTGAATTTCATCCCATAGTATAATTTTAGTATTTAGGTTATTTTAGAAAATTTTTAGAGCCACACGTGCTTGCTTACGAAACTTACTATAAATAGCGGCTGCTAAAAATAGACATTTTTTTAGATTTTTTTTTATAACATTTTTGCATGTCAACTCTAAATTCTGAGTTGAGGCTTATTTAAGCAAGGTGTGGGTTTGTAAATATTTCAAGAAATAAATACAAATTAATTCTGAGTATTGTTTCAAGATCTTGGCCTATTGGTAATTTTCTTATTCTTGATAGTTTTTGTGTTCATTAAAAATGATGCACTAATGGAATGATTGAGGAAGGGCCTTGAAGGCTAACCAAATGTTGAACCTACCATGTTAGTGGAGATACTTCGCTTGGAGGTGGAAGAGATCATAGAAGAAGAGGTCATAATGTGGGAAGGCATCAAAATAGAAGGGTAAGATTGAGAATAAAATAAGGTGTCACCCCTAAATACGTGGAGAAAATATAGGGGAGGGTGAAAGAGGTTATTATACTTTACCACCTATCATTATATTGTAAATAGTTGAAAGGTCCTTTACACTATGTTGAGTAAATTCATCAATGAAAAAGAGTATTTTTTGTGTGTACTATAATTTAGGATCATCTTCTATGGAGAAAAGAGGATTACGAATTGATGATGAATGAGGAGTTCCATGATTGGTAGTGTGAGTGGAAACATGCACATTGATTTCATTTAAAGTGGAAGCCATGAGCTATTTTTTGGGAAACCAATTGGGATTGGTAATGATCATCATTTTTATCAGATTTAACTTTATGTTATCCTTAAATAGAAAATTCATGATGAGAAAGGAGGATAAAGAGGTGATGAGAGGAAAAGATTAGAAAACAGGATACAAAGTTGAGATGGTGGACTGTGTTCTATAAACCAATGAAAAAAATAGGGAAAAAGAGAACATGATTGTGAAGGATACCTATGCATTGTTGAACAAGGAACAAGCCAATAAATAATAAGACACATTCTGATAGGCTGATTATGTACTACTTAGATAAGGGACTGAACAAGAATATAAAAAGACATAGTCAGATAGGTTGCTTGTGTATTGTGAACATAAAGGATAAACAATCTGTGAGAGACTATATAAACTAAAATAATAGTGTTTTAAAATAGAAAAAAGTTTTGAAAAATATAATTTAATCAAATGAAATTAAGAAAACAAGTAATTGGATCAATGTGACTTAATCTAAATGGAACACATAGCACAAAACTTGTACCACCGCTATCCAGTATAAGTTTTATAATACAACATATAATAATCAAAGAGGAAGAAACAACTTGAAATTAAATGTTAATTATTTTATCATCCTAAGTGTTATTAAGTGATTTTTAAGTTTAATGTTATAGGAAATTGGTTGTAATTAGTAACTAGAAAGTTATCTCAGGTTAGTTTCAGGATATTTAGGTTGAAAGGGATCTATATTGGTGATGGTACTACATTGGTATTGGGGATTGCCTCTTAACTTCACAATCCAATAATTATAAGGGTGTTATGTGCTTTAAAAATATATACCATTAACAACATGTTTATAATTAACCAAAAAACTAAGTCAGCTTCCCCCTTGGTGATGAAATCTAATTAGGTAGACCTTGGGAAGACAAATATTTAATGCTTTTTGTATGTAAAATGATTTGAAAGTGTGTGAAAAAAAATAATAATAGTGTGACTAAATCAATAAAAACAACCTAATTAGTCTATGTTTGTTACTCTAAGAATACAAGAAACTGAAAATAAAGGTGAATTAATTACTAGAAAATTGAGGTTAATTCCTTGATTATGAAGAGTATATAGTCAATTCATGTGACACTATATGAAAATAGTGTAGAACATAGTCAAATGGGTCACTACTATTATACATAATCAAATATAAAGGAATATAGTCGAATAGGTTGTCTATTTCTTCAAGATAGAAGATAGACTATATAACTGTGTTGAGAAAGTTGACCCAGTTGGTTATATGGTTGTAGTTTTACAAACTACAAACTTATGAAAAATAGTATAAAAATGAAGAAATAAAATGATAGAGAGAGAAAGAATGAACCTTGATAGGCTTGAAGATATTTATACTATAAAATTTTATGCTGTGATGTTCAAATGCTAATTCAAATTTTGCTAACTGAGTCAACTGGTACGATGAAGTTTGTAAAGCATGTGAGTTGATAAATAAGTTATAACTAGAGTTGATTGGCTTGACTATGTTTGAAAATTTGTATGCTTAAAGAAGAGAATTGAGAACAAAGTCAACTAGTTTAACAATGTATGCAAATTTAGGACTAAAAATAATATTGTGTCAAACTGATCAATCTACTAACCTGTATTTGGAGAAGACTTACATAAAAAATAGAGACATTTTGGAGTGATCAAATGTTACATACATGAATAAACTATTATAATTATACTAATTGGTTCGATACATTACTTCGAAAATAGAAAAATGTAATATGATGATAAAATGAAAATGTGAAATAAAACCTACAAGGGTTTGATTCACATCAGGTTCACTAGAATGTATGCAAAGGGAAATGCAACTGATCTCTTAATCAATACTAGATTAAAGAATATAAATCCTACTTACACTTTTAATTATTGATACGTTAAATATTTGGGGTCATGACCAAGATGGATCCACTAGAACTAACCAAGTGATCTCTTACAACAATAACATCACTAGAGAGGGTTCTAAAGCCTCTAGTTAAGAAACACCATGCAATAATCCTATCTAAGTCCTATGATTTTATATTCACAAAGTAAATGACAAGTAAATTAAAATCTAATCTAGTGATCATCAAATCTTATCGTGCAAAGTGGGGGTAATAAACATAAAAATTAAATATGGATAAAATATCTATACTCACATCAATGTATAATAAATCCAAATACATGGGAAAGAAATAAAAATGCTAATCTATCTAATTTTACAAAGGAGGAAAGTTTTTAGGAATACTTACCTTTGAAGATGAAACTATTGAGCCTCAATATCTCCGTTGGCCAAGGTGCTTTGTAAGAGGTTTTGGTGGTATGTAATGATAACAAATATAAATCAGCTATAGGCTATACAACTTCTCTATGCATCCAAAAGACTTCTCCACAAGACAAAATTTATATCTCCAAATAAATTAATGAAACCCTAAGCAATGCTCAAGTAGACTAGTGGATAAATAGATGCATAATATAATATTCTTCTTCTCTTCTCTAAAAATTATGGAAATGGATGTGTGTATATATAGATTAATCTAACCCTAAACATTTCTAAAAGTTTAGCCAACATGGTCAACCAATTCGACTTTGTATCATTATTGATTAAAAAAAATTAAGTCTTGGTCTAGGACATCTAGGGGATGACCTAGACTCTTAATATGTTTTATCAATTAGATTATTGGGTTGATGGGGCTTACAATGTAACATAAACTATCAAAAGGGTTTTAGGCTTATGACATGTCTAATGAAGGCGGTAAAAGCTTAGAGGGTGGTGTAAGAAAGGAGATAAGGATTATGAAAATGTTTAGGGTAAGGTTGTGTAGTTATCAAGTGGTGGTATAGGGGACAATAATATTGTGAATCACCAAGGGTCTACCCACCCCTTTATCGGTGCACCTGTTAAGGCATGCACTCAGAGAGATTGAGTTTGAACAGGTTCCTAAAAGAGAGAAAACATAAATAATTGATAAATTTTGATAATATTATGTTTATACTATTAGACTTGGTCATGTTGGAAAGTTATATATGATGTCATATGATATGCATATAATGAAAACATTAGTAGAGTGGTGAGACTTATATACTTACACTTTTTGCTCCCATAGGGGAGATGACTATGACTCTTGAGGACATATGGAGGATATTGTGACTTCTCATGGTTGGTACACATGTCAACTTATGAGGTGGTGGTGGAAGACACATATATTATAAGCTCACTAGTATATGACTCGTCATGCTAGGGGAGCTTGATATTCAAGTAATGATACCGCTATTTTTAATTTGAGATTATATTATCAAAATTTACACATGTAAAAAATTATTTTTGCATTGTTATCATCATTTATTGTTATTTATGGTGGTGATGTATCCAATTCATATGTAATGTATCTTTTTTTAAGGATATAGAGGAACAACATACCATGTACTCTTAGAGCCAACCAATGTTAGCTCACCTATACAAGTATTTGCATTAGTTCACATGAGAGGTTTTTGGTGGTGGATTGGGCTTAACCACCTTATTACATTATTGGGATTATGTGTATATTTATGTGATATGGTTTTAGCATGACTTGTGATAAGTTATAACATCCACATATGTTTTTAGAGATGTGGGTTAGTATTACATATGTTCTACACATTGGTACTAGGGAGTGTTGCCAAATCATTGACTGGTTATAAACATATTCAATTATTTGGCGATTTTATAGAGGATTTATAGGGTGTTTTGAGGATGGATTATAGTTGAGATAGATTCATGTGAGTTTTTGGTTTCATGATCAGTGGCCAAATGTGTATGAGTATTTTTTATTTGCATCCATTATGTGCAAATTAAGATTAGATAAGATATACACTTAGCATTAATTTTATGGATTCAATTTGTGAGATATCAAAGATCTAAGGGTGATCAAGGTATACTTAGTGTATTAAATTTAGCATATATTCATTTGATTGAGGAGGATCTTACTATTCATATTCCTGATGTAAATTACATTAGGTGTACTCTAATGTATACATAATGGTCGATGGTACATTGGTGGCCCATCTTATTTCCTATTCTAGTATAGGGTGGCCTCGAGGAATATGGTTGAGGAGGGGATGTGGGTGGATTTGTATCTACTAGGCCTCATGTCCTTCTTACAAGTATGTATATATATTTTTAAAATATTTTCATCATTATTAGTTAATTTAATAGCTTGAAAATTGATATCATGTATTTATTTAGGAGATCATGATTATTTGATGACTATTATAGAGGTGACCCTTTGAGTTTTGACCAAACATGTCTAGGTGAGGTAATTCCTAGTAGTTCATAAATATCATTGGTGAAGATTCCCCCATATTTGATAAAGCTATGATAGCCATCATTGCATAAATGGTAGCTACATCTGAGTGAGATGATTTCAAAGTTGGGCATGATGTGATTATCATTGATCAAGAATAGATTAGGCTAGATTTGATGAGGTGGAATATGCCCCCCCAAGATCTAAATATAGATTTAGATCAAATATTGTTAGTTTAATACATTTAGTTACATCATGAGCATACATATTTGCAAGCACAAGTGGATGTTTATGAAGATTATAAGAGGAGTCAATCTCGATCATAGTCCCAAACGGATGATAGTGGGGCCTCTTCTTCATGAGCCCTGTATTGATTGAGAGGGATGTTTATAGAGATGTATCTGGTGAGGAGATCATTATTGATTGAATCTATATATGCTGTAATTTATATTATCATGTTAAACATTATATATATATATATATATATATATATATATATATATATATATATATATATATATATATATATATATATATATATGGACTTTTAGTGTTCTTTGCATATATTATGCTTGTGTGGAAAAAATATTGCATCTATTTGTAAGAGTTGTTGCTTTTGAAACTTAAAATAATGTGATGGAATTATTATTTAGTATTTTTTATGCTCTTGTATATGAAATAATGTGTTAAATGATATAGTATTTAATTTGTGACATGTGTATAATTGAATTAAATGGGAATCATATAATGATTTGACGACCCTAAATAGAAAAAACATTATGCACCATAGTTAATGTTATTTATAACAACATTTTGATATCAAAGCTATGGTTATGTATTCTTAGAGATAGTCATACCTATATTGGTTACCTATGATACTTTTGGTTGATATTGTTGATTCTATTTTGATTTATGTGAAGTATGCATTGGATGTTCATATCTCTGTTTTGAAGCTTGGTGCTTTCAGATTAGTATGCATTTCTATGTAAGGTGAGATTTAAATTTATCATGGAACAAGGTATCCTTAACAATTGTTCTATTGATTTAAAATGTTAATAAATCACCTTAAAAAGTGAAATATAAAATTCTATTATCTTTATTCAGTGTTACATTCATTTCTTATAGAAATAGCTATCCAAGAATTGCATTTGTTTTTGGAACAATACATTATACAATTCATAGTGTATTCAATATCATGAGTCCAAAAGTGAAAAGTAACAAAATACATCCCAAATTAGATCCATGTGTATACTAAAAATATTTCTCATTGTATCCCACATTTTGTACAAATTTTATTATATATGTATTATGTTTTTTCGTATTATCTATACTAATATCTTCTCTATATGTGTTATTTATGAGAGATTGAATGATACTTGGTTCCTTCTCAAGAATATTATGAGATATTTTCATATTTTTAGGAGAAGATGAAGACATTTTTTTTTTGTCTTGTTATCCACTTTCCCCAATGTAATAATCCTTATATCTTCAGGTTGTGTAATCTTTTCTCATAGCACATAATAAAAATTATCTCAATGTCCATGAACACCATGATGAGTGAAAAATGTCCTAAGTTTTACATATTTAAGATGATGATGAGGATGACAGTAATTGAGAGTAAGTATAATTAACTTCTTAACCAATAATGTTCATATAATCTCATGTGATTGATCTTTGAATCTATCATACTGAAGTGGTTGCCTGTTATTGTAAGTAGTTATATTCATGTTAGACAGTGCTTTGAAAAATGAATATTTCCCTTTATTGAGTACCTTAAATATGTATTCCTTGATTGTAATTATTTATATTTATTCATCCATATTATGAGAGATTTTAGTTATTATCTTTTATTTAGGGGATATATTGGATTCTAACCTTCTTTTTGTGACTGCATTTTTGAGTGAAGATGGTATTGATTCATTTGTTTAGTATCCTTATGTGACATAGAATTAATATCACATGCATATTTTAGAATGTGCATGTATAAATTCTCAAAATAAGTATAAATTTTAAGTTTGGATCTTTCTTTGAGTGGAGACAAAGACCCATACTAAAGATGAATTGTTTTTCTAAATTTGAGGGTTGATAAGCTGAAGAATGCATAGTAATTTTAAATCATAAAATGTAATTTTTGATAAGTTCATCATGGCCATGTTGAAAACCTTGTATATGATCCAATTTGAATTTAGGAACCATGTTTTTTTGATAATATGATAAGAACACATCTTATAATCTTTTGAAGTTAGGTAAGGATCCACTAGGTAGACTATATAACCAATCAGAGGCATATCTTGTGAGGCTTGTATGAAAATCTATTAGTAGAATGTGTCCAAAATTATCCCATTCTCCAAAATAAAGTATGTATTTATTTAAATGAATACAATTATCTCCATGACCATAAAACAAAGGGATTATATGCATAACAAAATTATTTAGATATGCATATTCATATATAGCTCGTGTAAAGGGTTTTCTAAAATAACATTATGTTTAATATTAACACAACATGATGTATTTTAAAAATTAAGATGAAGTACTTATTTTCGAACGTCACAAATATCATGCATCATGGACAAACTATGACTACTATGGATAGTATTAGATTGGAAAGGCTCACTCATGGGTTGCAACTGATCATCTAATTTGAACATTGGTGTGAGGGGATTATGAAAAATATCAATGTATAGATTATGATTACATCTTGAGACAAAATCAGTGCATAATTTAGAATCATTGCATATTTTATCACATTGAGTTTGTATAGAAGTAAAAAAAATCACATTTATTCTCATTAGATTGTTTTGACTTAGGAGAGGAGTGAGAGTCATCAAAATTGATGTTATCATGAGAATCACATTCTATGGATATAGCATGACTATCTTGTGAATATTTTCATAATATTACATTATCATCATTTTGTGAATCTAAGTTAATGGCATCACTTTTTGTTTATATAGAATACATTATATCACATTCATTTGCATCCATTGATATTTCAAGAGAAGGGGAAGAAGTATCATGAGATGCTATAACATTATATATCACTTTCTTTGGGAGGATAAATATTATCAAAATATTGTAAATAATTAACCATGTTTAAAGGATGATGGAGAATATCATATGCATGTACACCAACAACCTTTTCTAGAGAAGGATAGGGAATAACACACTCATTTATAATATTCTCCATTTATAGGTAAGGCTTATGCATTTGTACTTTATATTGATTAATATGATGTAATAAATTATTAAACTTAAGAGGTAAACAAGGTGTGCTAATTATTGATTACTAAAAATTGGATCCCTATGAGAGATTTAAAGAAAGAAGATATTCATTATTAGTATGTTCTAGTTATTATAGTTTATGAAAAGAGGAATACAAGTGAGGAATAGAGGAATTTAGATTTTTAATTTTTGCATTAGTGTGCTCATTTTTCTCATCTATTATCTTTTATTATCGTACCACTCATATTTAATTTAGTTATTATAATCATAATCATACTTTTAATCATATTTATCATATTAATATTCCTTATTGACATAAGAAGCATTAGTATTTGTAAAATTGTGTACATTACTCCATTCATTATCATAATCATAAGGTATAACATTGGTAAAGAGGAAGAAATCCAACGGATGAAAACCATTATGCATTTTATATTTAGAATCCATTTCAAAATTTTGATCCAAAATAAAGAAAATACAACAAAAAACAAATACTACTACTAGCAAATAACCAATCGTACTAAGAAATAAAATATATCAGTAGGTGTGACTAGGCAATGTATGTTTGATTTATAGACTCTCAGATATACTAATTCTAGTTCTAAATAGTGAAGAAATCCCAAAGAGGATTCAACTACAAAATATTCCACCATAATGTAGTCACATGATCCCATCTCTAAGGTACATTGAGGTCAAATCTCTAGCATTAATTTATTACTAATGAACCACAAAGAAAATTTTATAAGAGGATTTTTATGGTTAAAAAGTAAAAATTTAGGCATTTTGGATATATTCTGAGTTACATGGAAAATAATTTTTTTATATAGTGATATATAATGGCTTGAGTATTAGATCAATATGCCTCACACCATGACTAAGGTAAAATTGATGATTTTTTTTAATAAAATGATGGATTTTATGAATTTAAAAACTACTGGAACATAGTTTTAGAAAGCAAGAAAAGGAAAAAAAGAAAAAAAATAGAATAAAATATTTGTGTGCATGGATATTAGGAATTAAATCTAAAACCCCTAGGTCAAAGAAAAATCTTAAAGCATCTCTCAATCAAATCTAATAAAGGATGATTAGATTTCTCTCTAGTGTATGGGAAACATGAATTCAGTTGAAATCAAAAATAAAAATTGAAAAAGCAATATTTAAGAAAAAAGGGGTTCTCTTATATGAAACTAATAAGCATAAAACTATTGAATAAATAAGAATGCTAAAGATATATGATTTAACAAAAATTTTGGTTATGACTTGTTAAATATAGTAATATACTATTTTAGGAAAATACTAGGAAGAATGTAACTTAGCTTAGACATGGGTTTTTTGTTGACTGTTATTGATGTCTGATAGTGTAAATTTGGATAGAGAAATAATGTGATAGCTCAAATAGAGAGGTAGAGTCTATGAGTATTTTTTGATAGGTTCATGCTTATTGGATAATAGCGTACATTGATCACATCCATTAACTATAGACTTGTCCATGTTGATTGTGAATAAACTATGACTATTTTAAAATATGATTATGTTCACTAAGACTTATAATATACTAACATAACTAAAATTTCATGGAGAGATAATTGAAATACAAAACCCTAGTTTCCTACACAATACTATTTGATATCAAATAGGAGTTTTAGGTGAAAGGAATTAAGTTGGAATGACCTTTATCAATCTTTGTTTGATTGAATAAACATTACACTACATTACCAATACTCTAAAGAGGGCTAAAACTCAAATGTAGTCATCCCATTAATGTGTATGTTCGAAATTATGAATGCAAGTCTAGATGATCTTTATCCTATTTTACCCTTAGCATAAACATGCAAATTTAGGTTCAACCCTTATAAATTTAAGAAATAGATTAATAAAATTATATAGATAAAATACTTGTATATATTTTGGTATTCTAGAGTTTCATCCTTAATGTTTTAGACTAGCTTTGTATTTATATATATTATTACTTTGAATTAGGAGACCTATTGGCACATAAAATTTGACCAAACAAGACCCAATGGACAAAAAAAAGACCAAAATGAAACTTGACTAAAATAAATCTTGAAAGTTAAGCTCGGACAAGTCTTCTCTAGACAGATCGATTCATGGACCTATACTTGTTTGGAAATAATGAACTTGTTCAAAAAGCAATAAAAAGATAAAAGACAATCAATATAAATACATGTGACTAAATTAAAAATATTATAAATAAGTGGATAGGTGACCACCTAAATGTATAATGTAATCACTCAAAAGTGGTATTTGGATGCTAAGAGTGTAGTTTGAGATAGTCTATACCTAGCTTAGCCCTAGACCTATCCTAGAGCTTTTATCAAATTTTTTTAGCCATTGTGTAGATCACAAGCATCTTCTATCATCTCAAAAATAGTCCCAAAATAGCATTCCTAGATCTCAACCAAATATGCCTAGCATTCTATCAGTTGAATACTTACACCACATTAAGGACACGAGAGCCACATGGTACTAGTGTCCCCAACTTGGAACTAGTGTCCATTGCCCTAACATTCTCAAACAAATATATTTTTAAATGTGTGACCCTCTTAAATTTAGCCTAAGTAAATTTTATTATCTTCATAAGTTACAAATCTCTATAAATACAAGACTATTTGACGTCTATTCACTAGATTGAAAATAGATGCAAAAGCCTATCAAAATAAGAAACAAGTTAAAGAAAATTAAGGTATTTGATCTCTATTTTGCCTTACTTTTAGATATTATCATCTATAGCATCCCTAAGCCTAGATTTCAATGATGATCAATCTTAGGTACACTCAAAGCATTCAAGACCACTTTCATTCTAGCATTCACTTGCATTTGCACTAAGCACTAGGTGAGAGAACTACATTGGGCTTGATCTTTAATATGAGTATTTTTATGTAGGAAGCTCTCTTCACAATGGGGTGTTGACGATGTCTAGCCTATCTTACTAACAAACACATTTTTTCAGCATATCTTATATTTGTAAGGAAGATTAAGGTTTGCACACTAAATTAGATATTCCAGGGACAATACAAACTTTCAAATTTTATACACACAGGAACACCTAACCCAAAAACATAGGCAAAAGTGCTCCTAGAAAATAGGAATAATATTGTAAAGAGGACACTAATGCCATTTTGTGGATAGTAGATTAGCATGGCATTACTATTTAAATGGGGCACTATTTTCTAGTAAATAATTAGATACCAAGAATCTGTTGACTACACTCAGACCTATCCAGAATCTAGTTTTTTAGAACCTAGATCTTCTGTGATAGTCACTTTACAAATAAGTCTCTATTTATGCATATTTATTACTATTTTTTGAAAGTTAAAAGAATTCAAAATACATAATGAATCAATGGTTAATTATTGTGTATTATTTAATTAATTTAGATATCTCAACCCTTTAATCTAACTTAGAATTTACATTAGTAAAATCCTAAAAGGTTAAATCATTTAGTGAACCTGACTTACTTCAAATATTACTTTAAACCCTATTTTGCATTAAATTAAATTTTTATGCAATAAATGCAGGCTGCATATTTCTAATTTTTAAAAAAGATTTAGACAACCTAGCTAATTAAAATCAATTTCATATTAGTGTTTGAATTTATTTATATATAATTTAAAATGTTGCAAAGAAACCTTAAAGTAAAAAATCCCTAACCCTAGATGCTTTTCAGGTTTGTACCCTTTTTTTGCTATTTTGATTAGTTGCTATCAATTTTTTAGAGTTCATATATTCTATTTTAGTAGCTCTATTCTAATTTGTCTATTATATGCCATCTAAAAAAGCTATCTCTCTTCCATTAAGAATAATTGTTAGACTAGATGGTAATCTTATAGAGCATATTCAAATTTCAGCTATGCGAGGTTATAACATAGACAAGGAACCTATCATAACTCCATCTCTGAATCTTTCACATCTTGATTATGTGGATTTTAATGATATTGCATCTGAAGATGAACAATACAACCAAGAGCAAGATGAGATACACATTGAGAATAAAGACACTCTCCCTCCACTTAACAATAATGATATAATAATGAACAAATATGAGATATTACAAGGCTTCAAAGATAGAATTCAGGAACAACCCATTGATCATATGTAGTTCCTAGAAGCCATATGGGAAACCAAAAATAAAACAAACAATGGTCAATCTTCAACTCCCCTAGTTAATAATGTTGTTACACTTCCGTTGGGGCTAACTCAACCAACTTGGATAGCACAACCTAAGATTGTAATTCAACAACTATCAGTGACAACTACACCACTTGTGGCTAGTTCCTCCACTCCACATGTACATTCACTTATGCATAAGATTCATACTCTGCAGTCTAAGGTGTTACATCTCGAGAAGGGAGCCACTAGGCCATCGGATGCCTTGGATTCCAATATTCTCTTACATACACCTGTGATCAAGGTTTTTTCCTTTTTATAACAGCATTGGTAGTTTGTGTTGTTTATTTTAGTGTGTTCTAAAAATGCGTTATTTATTTTTACCGTGTGTTTTGTATTTGGGTGTTATTGTGATGACAAATCCAATTCAAATATGGTAAAGAAAAATCGACTGAATTTGTGGAAGATAACTGGAAATGTGCATGGTTTTTTCTCCTATGGTTTTGTATGGTAACAAAGCTACTTACATGGAAATTCATGGAATACAAAAACAAAGCAGTATACCATGCAATGGGTTGCTGTGTGTGCACTGTTGTGGGAGCTTCCGAGATGCTGAAATTTTATATTAATTTTGCTCCTTGTTATTTGAAACACCATCACATGGCTCCGTGATATGACCAGGCTGGGTGTTTCAGTTCTGTTTGATGACAATCTTAATAACAAATATATATAATATCCTGAAATAGATTTATACAAATAAGTGTTTCTGTTTCTGGAGTAATGGATTGGTGTCGGTTCAATGTTATTTATTGTCATTATGTTTATTTTCTTTCACTCACTGGTCTAAGTCATCAATATTAGTGTTTCTTGCGCGAACTGCAAACCAGGAATGCAACGATATTTTCAACATATATAAATATTTTCAGCCCATATAAATACTCACTGGTCCAAGTCATCAATTATCAGGCTCCATACTTTATGTCAGGGTGGCTAGTGGTTGTATTATATGCTTTTAACATTGTGAATGTTTTTAATATTATATGATATTATATTTTAAATATGTTATATTATTTTATTATATTATATATTATACGATAAATTTTAATTTATATTTGATATTATATTGTAAATTATATATATTTTTATAATAATTATTTTTGGAGGTATATATATTAGTAATATGTTTGAATGGAAGCAATAATATATACTATATAATTTATATATTTTGTTTTCATTATAACAATATTGAATCATTGAGTTTAGCCACATTAATTTGGCCATTTATATATAACAGATTTTATAGGCATGTGTTTTGAATTTTATTGTAGAAATTTGTAAAATTTTATATATTTTTTTATATTTATGCACGTTATAATAATAAAATATTAGGTTAATTATTTATTTAGTTTAGTATCTATTTGTGATAAGGCTAGTCATTATGCCATTTAACTTTTCAAAGAGCTTTGTAGTTTTCTTTAAGTCAATCAAACATTATTCATATATGATACTTTATGCGACTTATAACAGAAATAAATTATCCAAAATAATTTTTTGTTTGCGTTATGATTTTGATTTAATGTTCATCATACCTTTTCACATTATTAAACATTAAACATTTAGTTTCCATTTTTTTCTACTGTGAATAAATTCTGGCATATGTTCATTTTTAATCAAATAAGGGTTGCCCTGGGCTCATATCTTATGTCATCCTGTCTCATAAAAGACTGGTCCATTTGCGAGCTATAATTGGTGGATTGGAAATGGGAGCATGGAAACTGCAGCAATAGCTCTTGACTCGGCTTTAAAGTATCTTTACCCCACATGCATGCATAATGCTTGAAACACTGCCACATATTTGGTGGCCCGACCAGATTCGGTGTAATATACGTTATCTATATAAAACATTGGAATTGCATTTGGACGTCGAAAACTATATAAAACATTGGAAACTGCGTTTTGAATGAGTGAATGAAAGTTTTTAATAATGTCTATGAGGGCAATCAGTTTATGGGATCCAAGAGTAAAATTAGTCGATAAGAATTCAAAAGCAAAATTAGTCGATAAGATTTCAAATAAACTGTCTTATACTGTTATTTTTGTTTTTTTTCGATTTCTTTGTTAAGCTTAGATCTTCTGTTAGATCTTCTGTTTTTGCTATCTTTGTCTTTGCAAATAAAATTGCAAGTGCTTCACCTTATAAAATATCAATGTAACTACTTCAAATGTCCTCATATACTATACATTTTATAATGAAATACCATTTTAAAAATAGTGAAACATCAAAACATCTCAGACATATATATATACTCGACGAAAAAACCCTTACAAATACCAATCATGAATCATATATAATCCAATACCGATAAAAACTGACATCACATTATCATTATCAAAAAAATCATGACAATTTTATCTTATTATATCCAACATCAATTCCCACAAACAAAGAACAAACACCCAATGACCAGCTCGCAGCAAACAACACATCTATAGTAATACCATACAACAATACAAATACACTTTAGGAAAACATAACAATAAAAAACATGCTTAAATATTAAGGCGAGTTATTTTTACTGTAATATAACATAACATGCTTTGTTGGCTAATTCCGTCTTTTTTTCTCTTTTAATATACCAGTGTGTATGATTCCAGCCTTTCTCCAACCAACAATCTGATCTCGGTAAAACACGTGGCTTTCATTGCATCCCAATGTATTAGAACCAGCAAGCAAAGCAGACCTCTCTTTTAATTGTACATGTTATTTCTAAGAGTCATGGCCAGTGTACGTTCAGCGTCAATTTCATGGCTGTAAGTGTTTTCTTTCGTCCAAGTTACGTTTATGCTGTACAAACTTTCAGTGCATTTTTGTTGCGAGAAATTGCAAAAATGCATGATCGTCCGATCATATGACATGGAAAACGAATATTATGTGAGGATGGTATAACTTCACATTGTTTTTTTAAAGATAAATAGGAAGTGTGGGATGAGAATAAATGTAATTTTAGTGTTTTAAGATATATATAAAAAAGGCCCACAATAAGAATGCATGCAATTTCAATGTTTTGAAGATAAACAAAGTATTCAGAGCGAGAATAACTGTGATTACAATGTTTTATTAAATAAATGTAAGTAATTATGTGGAGTAAGATAACATTGTGTTTATATTTCCTTAAATATTATTAAACAGTCAAATTTATTAAACATGTATATAAGGAGAGATATAAATGGTATTGGAAAAGATGAAACATTATTCTTTAAAAAAGGTGCATAATGAAAATGAATGCAATTCCAATATTTAAAGATAAATAAAGTATTCACATCGATAATAAGTGTGATTGTAATGTTTTATTAAATAAATGCAAATAATTATGTGGAGTGAAACAATTTTGTGTTTATATTTTCTTAAATATTATTAAATCGTCAAATTTATTAGACATGGTATAAGGAGATATATAGATGGCACTCATAAAAATGAAAGAATGACCTTTTTATTTAATAATCATTGTTATATAATTTAATATAGTTAATAACTCTTATTATATAATATGGTTAGGACTTCATTTCATGTTTAAGATATCACATAATTTAATACAATTAAAAATTCTAATGTAATTATTCTCAACTGTGATATAGCTATGTGAAGTGTTAGTGTGCTTCGTTACCTGTTCATTTTAATTTTAATTTTAAATTTAATATGTTTTTTTTTTAAATTGAAATATTTTTTATATAACATATGTGAACTAATATAATTAAGAATAATATATAGTTTTTTTTTGATGAAATATATCTATATATTAACTTAACAGAAATATACAAATAATTCACAAAAAAATAAGGCGGTATGAGAGCATGCCATGACACACTAGGTAAAGCCTAGGAGCAAAAAAAAGTATCTTATCTAGGTAGTGCCTACAAACCAGTCACAATAAAGTCATAAAAAAGAAAATTATCTAGCAACAAGAGCAAGGCCCGAAGGTGGAGGATCTATATCATCCAGACCCTAGCCCGAGCTTGGCAAGTTATTATCATTTGGACTAGGCTCCCAACCACTAGCCTAAGTTTTCTCTGTATCGTCATCTGCTTGAGTTCAGGTCGACAAAATAGCTAAGGAGAGCCTGGGAAACTTGTCCATCATATCATCACGACCTCTTGGTGGCACCCCCCAAGCATTTAGGCATGGAAGAGGAGGAGGAACGTCCTAGCCATCCTACCCAATAGGGGGAGGAGGTGGTGGTTGCCACACTCGCTACATCCTAGGAGAGGAAAAATGCTAGTATGAGGTTCCACTATGAGAGAGGTGCCTAAAATAGCTGCGATGATGCCCACCATGATGTGGCCAAGGCACTTTGTCTTCCAATCTGGGATCCCTGGGCAAAGAAGGTAAACCCTGAGCCATAGCACATAGAGCATCTCCCAAGTGAGACAAGAGGTCCTGGAGATGCCCAAGCTCAATAGAAACTTTATTGGCTTGGACTTGTATTTGCAAGAGAACATTGGAGATAATAGAAGGTTTGTGCAAAGAAGAAACATTATAATCAACAAAAACATGATTAAACACAAAATTATTTATTTCTTTCCAAATTCAGAAGAGAATATCCACTTTGAAAGTATGCTAGACTTGTGTGAATTTAAAGGGCATCATGGGCTTGTCTCTGAGGAGGATGTGCTACTAAAGGAAGAGTTTAGGTTGGAAGGGCTTGAAAAGATCATGGATCCAAGACCAGACCCTTTGACCTTTAGGATAGTACCAATAGAGATAAGGAACCATATCAAGGTGCTCACAAAAGGGGCAAGTAGGTAATTGGACTCCAAGTTGAACAAGCTTTCTTCCAATAGGTAAACCTTGGTGTAGTATACACTAAGAAAAATGAGAAAGCTTGGACTCCACACAAGCCCCCCAAACAATGTTGAAGTGAAATATCCATGGTTTCACAGATGAGTGAAACTCCTAGCAGTTGTTAACCTTGTCAACCATGGGTAGATGTGGGGTGAGCCAATTATAGCCAAGCCGAGGAATGTAATTGCATAAAGGGGTTTCAACATACCATTTTTAGTCCTTCCACCATAGTCTAGTAGAATTGACCAAGATTTTATGGAGCATGGAAGCTAGGACAACATTGACGATTTCCTGGTAAGATTCTTAATTTGCATTGACAAGCCAAAATTTAGCTTTCACATCTTCCCAAGGTAGTCAAGAGCAAGAGCACTTGTATATCCTAGATAGAATGGATTCCTCTATGGTAAAACTTGAGAGCATTAATACAGGGCACTTTTTCCAGAGGAACCCCATTTCAAGTAAAGATGGGAGACCACCAAAAAGAGTGGGAATTAGTAGAGAGCCCATTATGAAAACCAAAGCCATTCCAAAGGAGCCATGGCTTGATCTTTTCCCAAGCTTTCTAGATACATTTGGCCACAAAGGACCCAGTGATTTGAATGGGGAACTGGATGGAGAGAAAATTGGGGAACCCAAGTCCATTCCAAGCTTTCTTGCCCTTAGGAAAGCCTGAGGAGATACAGTGTCTGAATAACACCTTCCAAACTTTTAGACCCTCAATGACCCTCACAATCCCTTTGGCACACAAGGTAGATCCTTGTCGAGCTATGTTGATAAGTCCCATCCCTCCAGCTTCACATGGGAGGTAGAAATATTCCCAGGCCACTCTATGAAAACCTTTACCTTGTGAGGAATTGGCCCAAAGGAAATATCTAAGTAATTTCTCCAACTTCTGGTAAGATTTTTTGAAGGAAACTTGGTTGCATGGATTTTCAAGCAGATTTGGAATTTCCTTGCTAATGAAAGAGACTTAGTCACCCAATAATCTAGCTTCTTAGCAACTCTGATATGAATAATGTACTTATCTATCTTTTGAAAGATATAATTATATATATCATGCTCAGCACCACCTTCATATGTTTCACATGATTTTAAATGCTTGCTAACTTTGAATCACTCATTTTAAATTAAATCAGCTTTGGCCATACCCTTGTGAGCAATGACAAAATTTATTAGTTACGTATATAATTTGAGCTAATTTCTCTGGACCAAAAGTTGAATTTTTGAACATTGCATTAAACTTTGGAATTTGTATTGTCAAAGATTTCATTAAAAACCAATTTTATGTAAGATGATTTATATGGGCATCATATGTTTTATTTACAGTTCCCATTGTTTCTTTTGTAATAATTTATTCAAATGATAGTAGACTAATAAAATGTGAATTACCTTCCAAAGTCCATGTCCACCATTGTTTTTACCAAAACTAGAGAAGCATCATAGGTCAAACCCAAATGATTTAGCAATAATAGAACCATGGTGGTGCTACCTCAACAATAATGAGACTTGAATGATTGATTTCACAAAATATTTTTTTTGGATCATAATTGTTATCAATGTGGACTTTTATAGGAATAATTATTTTCCTCATATCAATGTTATCAATGTGGAGTGGTACACACATAATTACTTCAGATTAAATGATGATTGTCATTGATGTGAATTGTTGCATAGTTATTTACACCAAAACATAATTATTATTTATGTGGATTGTTATAGTCATTATTATAAATGTGTATTATTACAAACATAACTAATTTCCTAGTATCATAAATTTAATTCATGTGGATTATTTACATAGTTAAAATGGAGGAAATATAAGGTATTGCCATGGGCCAAAATTCTTTATACAAATAGAATTTAGTCTCCATTTATGAAAACACACTTGTGTTAAGAGTAGACACCAACCACAAGTACTACATCATTGTCTCATAACATAGTCTTCCTATCTACAACCCTGCAAGATTCCATTGTAGCCTAGAACTAGAAAGCAAAACAGACCTCTCTTTAAGTTGTGCATGTTATTAATGTGTTTTGGTTAGTTAAATTGCATACTTGTATGTTTTTTCTTTGATTTGAGTTACATTTATGCTGTATAAATTTTGAGGTCCTTTTTATTTTAGGTGAGAAATAACAAAATGCAAGACTATAATACTATATTGTTAGGAAACTAGATATTTCATAGAAATAAATAATTATTAATGAAATATAAGTTTACAAGAATAGAGATAATTTAAATAGATAGAATTAACATACATGATACAAATTACTAGATTTATGTTGTAAAACCTTAGTAAAGATAAGGAAACATCCATGGTGTAAGATACCAAGTTTTATTAATTTTAGGATGAACAAATTACATGTGAAATTATCATAGATTACATGTAAACTCCACAAAGATAAATGCACATAATTGGAAAAAGCCATTAGGATTCCTCCTCAACAATAAAGTGAGAAACTATCATTAGGAATTTACTTCCTAAAAATAGAATTTGGTTGAATTCATCTTCCAAAAAATATGGGTTTGACTCCTTGATTTTTTTTATTTTGGGGTGTTTCCTTGAAACCTTGCTAAGGGGGCTCCATAACATTTATTTCACTTTGTACCCCTATAATAATAGTGGGGGGAATTTCCCTCCCACACCCCTACTGTCAAGAAGTGGACTACAAATCATGTCACAAAGGGATTTAAAATATAACTTTGGTGTCACATATCTAACACATATGACATAGATAATGAATATAATGTGAAGATGCAACCAACTTCACATTGTTTTTGTAGATAAATGATATTTAGATTGATGTGGCCTCCAATCCCATATTCATGAAAACATTTCTTAAAATCTTGTCATTAGTTTCTCTTATTTCAACAATCCTCACATACACATAATCAAGATATCTCAATATTTCCCTAAAAAATATATGAAATTAGCCAACATGCCAAGGAAGCTCCTCAATGGCTTCAAACCAAGCCTATCTACCAAAATCACCTCCGTAAACAAGCCATGGATACATTCACTTATAGGAAAGTATGAAGAAAGAAGGGAGAATACATAACATCTATGCCCCACATCCCACATGGATGAAAAATGACAAACAAGATATAGCAAGGTCCAAGGAAATGATATGCCACAGAATCCATGGGGTCACCTTTGACCAAGCACAAAGCATCTTGTAAAGTTGGCACCATCCTACACATGTGAAACACTATTGATGAATAGTGAAAGGCTTGTCACATGTGCAAGGTAAAAAAGAAGAGCATCTCCTTCAAAAAAGATAGAACACCACCATGTGCCTCCATGTGACTCCATAGAAATATGACCCATGCCACCTAACTAATAAGGAATAGTATTGTGACATCTCACTAGGATAAAAAGTGTCTACCACCTTATTAGTAAATAATGATTTAGGAATAGTGCTACATGAATAGTGCTTTCTCTAGTTCATCATTCTCCTCTGATTGAAAACAACTCAGCTCCCATGAGTTTCCTTCATTTATCCTTGCCATTTATTTTGAAAAAATAAGAAAGCACACCACTCCATTTTTGGGTCATGCAAGATTGCCCAAACCCTTGGATGATCTTGCATTAGACACATAAGGTAGATAATGTGATATCTTGATCACATAGATGGGGTAAGTGGTAGATCCACTCTTTTGGTCATGAAGTGTAATGACCACGTCATCCACTTCCAACACATCAAATGCACCCAGAGAATATATTTTTTCCTTCTCTACTTCCAACATCTACATACTAGTCTTACACCTCTTTTCTTCATGGGATGACACCCATCCCAAACCATCCTCCTCCACCAAAAATATATCCATATCTCAATGGATCCACATGTGGAACTGTACTCACTAAAAACTCTCCTCCACTAATATGCTTCATCTTTTATCCTATCATTCTACGTGAGCTCAAGCCCACCACTAGCCATCCACCTCCACCAAAAACCCACCTAGATTTCTTCACTCATCATCCAACCACCTATTGGATCTTCTATACTATAATATATCACCATTTGTATCTCTTCTCTCATGGCTTTCACATCATCTTTTGTATACTCCTCAAGTTCACATACATGTATATTACTTAATTTCAAAGTTCCTCCCAAAGAAACTTTCAAATCCTTATAAATACTACCATGATACTCATGCTTTTCAACCTCATAATGAGCTCTAAAAATCTCGATATTAGCCACTTCCAAGGCTGCAATCTCTAAATCCACATATTCATTTTCAGCTCCATTACATGGCTGAAATTTCACCAAAATCCCCTTTTGTGCACTAGCTTGCATAATCTCTTCAACAATTACTTCCTCTAAAGAAGATTGCAACTCTAATTGGATTTAATTTTCATCCACCTTCAACTCTAAAAAATCTTTCCCATCATCACTTAATGGGTCTTCAAAATCTGGTTCAACAAATGTAACATCCACATTCTCCTTCATGAGGACTCCTTATCCTATGGGCTACTCACATGATAGCTCCTTGGTGTCTTCAAAGATAACCATATTCTTCTCTTCCTTCTTATGCATATCTCCATGGTTGCACTCTTCACTTCTCCATGTGGTTATATCTCTCTTCAATGCAACTACCTTTGATCTCAGAGAGTCTATTATTGCTCACATAACTTTATCTTCTTTAGCTTCACAATTTAAAATTATTTATAGAAGCAAATATAATAGTTTACCCCATGTATTTAGCTTCTTCTCGTATTCTTTCTTTGGTGTAATTATCCACTCTTCTTTTCCATCTTCATACTTACAAAACAAAAATGCACATTCACATATTCAACCCAAAAATCTCATCTCCACAAGCGTCTTACTTGCTCTGATACTAGTTGATGTGGCCTTCAACCACCTAATGGATTCAATAATCCATAAACTCTCACATTCATGAAATCCTCTCATTAATTCAACAATCCTCACATACATAGAATCAAGTTATCTCAAGCTTTCCATCAAACACATACAAACTTGGACAACATGCCAAGGATGATCCTCAAAGGCTTCACACCAAGCCTATCTCCCAAACTCGCCACCCTAAACAACCCATGGATATATTCATTTATACAAAAGTATGAAGAAAGAAGGGATACAACATAACATCTATGCCTCACATCCCACATGGATGAAACGTGAAAAATAAGGCATAGTAAGGCCCAAGGAAATGATATGACACATGGTCCATGGGGTCATATTTAACCAAGAATAAAGCATCTTGTAAAGTTGGCACCATCCTTCATATGTGAAACACTATTGATGAATAGTGAAAGGCTTGTCACATGTGTAATGTCAAAAAGAAGGTCTCCTTTAGACAAGATAAACCACCACCATGTGCCTCCATATGACTCCATATAAATGTGCCTCATTCCACTTAAGTAATCAAGAATAGTGTTGTGACACTTCACTAGGATGAATAGTGTCTACCACCTCATCAGTGAATAGTGAATTGGGAATAGTGTTGCATGAATAGTGTTTTCCCTACTAGATCATGCATGATAAGAATACATGTAATTATAGGAATGCCCACAATGAGGATAAGAATAAATGTAATTATAGAAAGACCAACAATAAGAATTCATGCAATTACAATGTTTTGAAGATAAATAAAGTACTTACAACGAGATTAAGTTTGACTATAATGTTATGTAAAATAAAATCAAAGGTTATGGTGGGAGTTAAAAAAAATATTATATATTTCCTCATACATAATTAAACCATATAATTTTGTTAAATCTCTAGATAATGAATAATATACATAATATTAGAAAAGATGAAGAGTACACTTTTTCTTCAATCATCACAACTATAAGATTTCATTTAATGTAATATAGTTAGGAGTTCATATAATTTAAAATGAAGAGAATAATTTTCTTTGTAATTCTCAACACCTATATAATGTAAAATGATGAGAGTATTCCTTATCTGCATCATTCTCAACACCACCTTCATATGGGCAGAGCTTAACCAACACACACCAAGTTACTGTGTGCTGGGATGGCTCCCAGACCCACCACTATCATCGATCAAAGCATGTCAATTGATGAATTTAGTATATCGCTTGATCCCTACTTACCTACCACCATATCACTTCCACTCCCATGCCATGCATGTTACAGTCTGCCACTGTTAACATAAACTTAAATGTCAATGCTAATCATAAACTTAAACACGACCATGATCACATGATGTCAACACCTAATGATAAATATACAAACTTAACCAAATGTTAAGTTAAGTCAGCTAACCAAATGCTAACCCCAAGTTTTATTTCCAAAAAATAATGTCTCTTGGAAATACTTCAAAGCAATAACAATAAAAATAAAAAAAGAACTTGATTTACTCATCTCTCATTTTTGCGTGATAGAATGCATGAAATGTGATGCATATGTTCTTAACTCTCTGCGCCCCTACACTATTCATTTCAAAAACACAACCTTCATATGATTAGATGTAATAGTAAATCAATCTAAATGGATTTTGTGGTGTTGTATTAATGAGTTTAAGCTCCTGCTATAGTGGAGAAACTTACCACAAAACCCACATTGATTAAATATATATGTAAATGATTGCAATAACATACTTTGAGCTGGTACCCTTAAAATGATGTAAGCATCTAGTTTTTTTTAATCCACCGGTTCTCTAGTTTTAGAAAATTAATAAGGTGAAAGTTTTTATTTGAATTTATTTAGGCCTGGTTAAATGTTTATAGATATTTGTGTTAGAAATTTTATTAAAATATATTTATTTATAATATATTAATGGTGAACCTTCATTGTCTTCAATGTTGTTTATCCTTCTAACATTACATTGACAGCGTAGCATGGACTTTGCATGGTCTCGAACCCTCTAGAATTCTCTAGCTGAAATAACAGCGTAGCCTAGATAGATATTACATTATTTTTAGAAGGTTTCTGAAACTGTATATATGGATAGATATTACAGCGTAGCATGTCGGTCATGAATCTTTCCAGAAAGACTGACTAAGTATATATATAGAACCATTGTACCTCTGTTTTGAATCAATGAAAACCATTAAATTTTTTGAGAATTGGTATCAGAGCACACAGCAGAAGGTCGTAGCAATCTGACGAAGAGCCATGACGTGAAGGAGCAGTTCCAGTTCGTAGTACAAGCATGGAGATTAGCCTGGAAGGTGTAATAACTGCATCTAGCATTGAAGCCGCTGAGGAAAAGAGCACAACAGATCTTATAAAATCACCCGAGAGGATTCTGGAGCTACTTTTAGATGCAATTGAGCATCAAGTTGAAGAGAAAAAGCCCTGGCATATTAGAGTGAAGTGCTGCCAACAAATATAGTAGTTTCTACTACACGTATCAGTTCAAAAAAGGTAGAAGCCTGTAAATCTTGGATGAAGAAGGGAATTGAGTAAAGTTCAAAGCTGTTGGAGTAACATTGCTGACGATCGATGAAGCAAGGAGGAGATGTGGTAGATAATTTGAGTATTGAAGTCACGCCCAAGAAGCACACAAAGCAAGAGCATCAAAATTGCATAGGATGGTGAATGTCTAGCGTAAAAGAGAGCGTTGAAACCGCTGAAAGTAATAATGGAGACTCAAAGGCAATAGAAAACCACATTGATGACAGCACTGGTTTCTATTTTTCCCTGTTAAAAGCTCTTCAAGAGAGCAAAAATCTTCAATTTGATGAAATAATCTGCAAAGGTCTTCTGGAGTACTTATTTAACGTAAGCCAAGAAAATATGAGCAAAACTCGAAGCTAGATACGACTTTGATACTGAAGATGAGGTTGAAAGTCCCAAGAAACATCACCATCTTTCAGCACGTCAATATTTTGATCATCTCCAAAAGCTATTTTTGTTAGTAAGAATTGTAACTCTCTTTTATAATATTAAAATAAAAGTTTTCTTTTCTTTTCAATGTCTGCTCCAAAGTCACTTCTATCAGATGCATAACTTCTTAAAGGGACAAATTATGCTACGTGGAAAATGAAGATGCGCACGATCTTTTAGTTTGAAGGACTATGGGGAATCATGATAGGAGATGAGCAAGCTCCCATCAATCTCGATGCATGTGCAAAGTATGATAAAGCTACTACCAAAGCCTTGATGCTAATCATGCTAAGCATTACTGATGACATCCAACCACATATCAGGGATGTTGATGATCCAAAGGTAGCATGGGACAAGTTAGCAACCATATATGAGGCAAAGAATAAGATAAAGATCCTCCATCTACAATCGAGACTTCACACAATCACCATGGAGTCCAATGAGAAAGTTGAGGAATTCTTATGTCGAATGGCTGAAATACGGACAGAGTTACTAGCACTCGATAAGAAGGTAGAAGATGATCTCTTGGTCTAGATTACCTTGAGAGCATTGCCTTCCAAATTTAGAGTGTTTGTCACGACACTAAATATCGTCAAACAATTAGTATCATTTGAAGAGCTCTTGAACCTATTGCAGTAAGAAGATATCAACTCAGTCCAAGACAAGTTTGAAGATAAAGCTCTTATCTCAAAGAGGCAACAAGGTTAGAAGTCTCATAAAGGGCCTTCAAAGAAGTAGCCACATAAACAACAATAGCAACAACAGTCTCGACATCAAAAATATCAGAAGTCAAAGAAATGGTGTCAAATCTGTTAAACCAATACTCATGACATAGACAACTGCTGGTATAATGCTTGAAAACAAGGGTCTACCAGCACATCAAGGCAAGATGATTCTCATAAATTGAAAAGACATCCCCATAAATGGAAGAAAAAGGGACATCTCACTGCTCAACAAGATGATATATCTGAAGAAGAGATATCTAATGAAGACAAGAACTTGATACTAGTCTCCTAGACCTTGTAACCCACAAGGAATATCTGGTTGATCGATTTTGGTGCCACCAAGCATATGTTAGACAACAAGAAGCTATTCGATTCGCTGATGGACTAACCCACTAGAGATCGGGTTAGGATCATAGATGACAAAGAGTACATTGCATAAGGAATAGGACAAGTCACCATTCCTCTCAGAATGCAAAAATGTACATTAACAAATGTACTATACGTTCTTGGTCTGACATCTAATCTCTTATTAGTTATCCAATTGCTAAACAATCATCTAAAGGTGGAATTTCTTGTTAAAAATGGCATCAAAACTTGCCTAATATCACGAAAAGGTAAAGTTCTTGCTAAATCTTTTCTTAAAGACAAATTATTTGCTCTAGATGTTGTTTCATATTTTGTAGTAGCATTATCTACCCCAATGGTAGAATCCACTGCCCTTTAACACTACCGATATGGTCATTTATCTACCAATTCATTATATGAGTTAAGTACTAAAGGGATGGTATGTGGACTTCCCAAGATGTACAGTTCCTTGCTCATTTACCTTGGTTTCCTTACAAGTAAACAACATAGGGATCCATTCAAAAGAAGCTCATTTCATGCCAAGAAATGATTCGAGGTTGTTCACACTGATTAATGTGGCCCACTATTTGATTCATTCTTAGGATACAAGTACTTCTAGCTATTCATGGATGACTACTCTCAGAAAATGTGGGTATTTTTCTTGAAGAAGAAGAGTGAAGCACTTCATCATTTCTAGATATTCTATCAACAGGTTGTGAAGGAGACCAAACAACCTCTACTTTACCTTCACTCAGATTGAGGGGGGAATTCACATCAAAGAAATTCTTGGCATTCCTGAACTAGCAAGGTATAAAAAAAATTTGACTGTTCCCTACACACCCTAGTAGAGTGGTGTTGTTGAGCGATGGAATCACACCATGATGGAGATGGCTCATTGTATGTTATCGACAACTAAGCTAGAGAATTTCTATTGGGTAGAATCAGTCCAAACTAATATTTATCTTCTCAACTGGGCACCAACAAAACTATTGAAGGACAAAATGCTAGAAGAGGTATGGAGTGGTGGAAAGTCTTTAATTTCTCATTTCATGTGTTTGGTTGCACATCTTATATGCATATACCAATGAAGAAGAGGAAACAACTCGAGTCAAAAACACTCTTGTGCATCCTATTAGGATACAACACTACCTCGAAGGCATATCATCTCAAGGATCCAGAAATGAGAAAAATCTATGAGAGTAGAGACGTGGTGTTCAATGAGTCATCTTTCGACTCAATGGTGCAAAATGACAAATTAACACCAATTACCTCTCACAAATTACTTCCTAAATCAGATGATGAAGAGACTTCTCACTAGGAAGAAGAGCTGCAAGGAGACCTGTATATTGATCTTGGAGATTTAAAAAATCCACCAGATGGTTCTTCACCAAGAAGTTCTTCACAATAGCAGTAGAGGTCTCATTTGAAGAGGGTATTAGGCACTAGTAGAGACTCACATACCTCATTCAGAGTCAAACAAGACATGAGGTAAATTTTGCACTCATGTGTACAATAGTTGATAGCTCTGAACTTGATAATGTTCATGAAGCTTTAACTCAACCTCATTAGAAAAAAGCAATGGATTATGAGTACGACTCACTCATAAAGAATTAGATTTGGGAACTAGTTGATTTGCCTATAGGAAAGAAACCCATAGGATACAAATGGGTTTTCAAAACAAAATATAAGGCAAATGGATATGCTTAGAAAGAGGGCATTGACTATGAAGAAACCTTTGCACCCATTGCAAAGATCAAGACCATCAAAGTTGTTTCAACACTCACAACACACAATGGATGGAAAATTTAGCAGATATATGTCACAAGTGATTTTATTAATGGTGATATAAAGGAAGAAGTATACATGACCCAACCAGAAGGATTTATTGATGAAAAACATCCTAAAAAGGTATGTTGTCTCATCAAATCACTTTATGGATTGAAACAAGCTCCCAGGGCATGGTACACCAAAATAGATGATCACCTTTTGCATGATGGTTTTACTCGTAGCCCCTTAGATTCTAACTTGTACATAAAGAAAATAGGAATTGATATCATCATTATTTTTCTATATGTAGATGATCTTGTTATCATAAGAAGTTTAGAAGACTCGGTTGATATTGTGAAGAATGACCTCAAAAGATCCTTTGACACAACTGATTTGGGGCTACTACACTATTGTCTTGGCTCAGAGATATGGTATAAATAGAATCATATTTTTATCTCCAAGATCAAATATGCCAACCCACTCCTGGAAAAGTATAGAATGTTAGATTGTAAGCCACTTTTAACATCAATGGAAAAAGGCTTACAAATTTATTGATTCCAAGACTCACCTCAAGTAGATGCAACTCTAAACAGATAGCTCATTGAGAGTCTCATCTACTTGAATTACACCAAACCAGATATATGTTTTGCTGTGAGTTATCTCTCCATATTTATGCAAGAATTGAATAAATGTCATTGGATAGCAACAAATCATGTTTTAAGATATGTCTAAGGTACACTTGAGTATGGTCTAGAGTATAAAAAGAATACTCATTTCTTCTTATAGGGATATATAGACTCAGACTACATTGAATCTATTGATCATAGAAAGTCAACATCAAGATACATATTCATCTTGGATCTAGACCAATATTGTGGATTAGTAAGAAGCAAATAGTTGTTGATCTTTCATCCACTGAAGCAGAATATCATGCCGGATGTGGAGCTATGTGTAAAGTGATATGGTTACATTGCATACTAACAGATATGGGCTATGAAGACAAGAAGCCAACCATCATTCACTCTGACAATCAAGGTGTGTTAAAACTTGTTAATAATATTGTTTATCATGAAAGGAAAAAACACATAGAGGTAGAATCTCACTACATTTTAGAACAAGTTTTAAACTATCATATCTAGCTCCAACACTTCCCTACAGATGCACAAATAGCAGATATACTTACCAAATCTCTTGGGAAGGTAAATTTTGAAATGTTTAGGGAGTACATTTGTAAAAATAATGTAATAGAGGGGGGAGGGAATGACAATACAACATGGACTTAGCATGGTCTCTAACCCTCTATAATTTTTTAGCAAAATAACAACGCAGCCTAGATAGATATTACATTATTTTTAGAAGGTTCCTGAAAAAATATATATAGATAGCTATTACAGTGCAACATGTTAGTCATGAATCTTTCCAGAAATATCAACTAATTGTATATATAGAAACATTGTACCTCTATTTCAAATAAATAAAAACCATTAAATTTTTTTTGAGATACATCTTGTGATAGATCATTTCTGAAACTATACATATAGATAAATATTACAGTGCAACATGTTAGTCATGAATCTTTCCAAAAAGATCAACTAATTGTATATATAGAACCATTGTACCTCTATTTCAAATCAATGAAAACGATTAAATTTTTTTGAGATACATCTTGTGATAGATCAATATTTACTTAGGGTTACCTAATGTGTTTCTTCCCTAACTAGAGTTTGGTATTATTTCATATAGTGTCAAATATAAATTTAAACAATAGTTAGATAGGATTTATTTCATTACATAATCTTACATTAAAACCCTACCTTATATTTTCTTGATTCCAAACCCTAGATCATATTCAAAATTATGAAATAATGATTTCAAACATTAGAGTTCTTACCAAAATTGTGATAACTTGTGCACTCCTTCTTAGGATTATATTTAAAGTCATATTCTTCAAACTCTAGACATTGATTATATAAATTATTATAATTTATTTTATGCATATACGTATTATTTTATTCAATAGAAATCTTAGATGTGATTCTATTATGTCATGCTTAAAAAGTATATAAATATACATGGTATAACCCTAACATGTGTATATTATTATATAATATGTTGCATTTTTGTTATAATTTTGGTTCTATTTGGAGGAAAATCTTAAATGTGATTATATTATGTCATGCTTACAAAGTATATAAATATACATGGTATATCCCTAACATGTGTATATTATTATATATTATTTTATTCTTTTATTAAGAAGTGTTAATATTAACATTCAAGTATATTTATTTAATATAAAATTTATAACTTGGAAGATTTTTTGAGACGTATTACGATTTTATGCAATTGTGATAGTGCTTCATGTTTATATCTTTACCTTCTTTGTTAATGATATGAACCTTAGTGCATTATGTAAATATGTACCATTATAATATCAATGTTTCCCAATCTATGATGATCTATTAACATGCAAAGAAGGGTTAGAGAAAATAATATGATAGTCCCTTCTAATCTTATTCAAACTCAAAGTGGGAATAACCGAAATATGTTTTCCAACCTTTATCAAGATCCTAACCTTAGGTTGCATGTTATAAAATATCATATATCAATTGTAAAATATTTTTGCATATATATATATATATATAGCATGTTATAAAATATCATATATCAATTGTAAAATATTTTTGCATATATGTATATATATATGTATATATATATATGTATGTATATATATATATATATATATATGTATGTATATGTATATATATATATATATATATATATATATATATATATATATATATATATATATATATATATATATATGTATATGCAGAAGTATTTTAAAATTGATCTATGATATTTTATAACAAGCAATCTATGGTTAGGAGCTTGATAGAGGTTAGAAAACATATTTCAGTTGTTCCCACTTTGAGTTTAAAAAAGATTAGAAGGGACTATCATATTATTTTCTCTAACTCTTCTTTATATGTGTACGTGTGTGTGTGAGATTTAGAAAATAATCATATATATATATATATATATATATATATATATATATATATATATATATATATATATATATATATATATATATATATTCTAAATCATGTGGTATATATATGCACAAGTATTTTACAATTGATATATAATATTTTATAACATGCAAACTAAGATTAAGAGCTTGATAGAGGTTAGAAAATATTTATGTTGTTCCTACTTTGAGTTTGAATAAGATTTTATATATATCACATAATTAATTTCCAAATCAATTGTGTCTAAAAGTATTTTTTACAAAGTATTGGAAGAAACATTATTTGTGTATTATTGTTTTTATATAAAACCAATAAAATGGTATGGAAACCTCTCTATTAGAATATTGTTTAAATCTCTTACAATGTAATAAAGGTAAAAGATAAAATTAATTTTAAAATTTAGCATTAAAGGAGGCCAATTTCATTTTGCTTCACTTTTATTATGTAAATATATTAACAATTACATAAAAATTCCTCTTGAAGATAATTTTTATGATATATTTTAATCTTATATAATATGTTAGATTTTATATTATCAACATTTAATTAAGATAATTATTTTTTAATTATAAAACTAAAGTCAAATACATTTTGTAACTTAATTAACTTTTACATTACAATAATAATCTCTCAAATAAATAAAAGGCATAACAAATATAAGAGATTTAAATATATTAGAACTCCTTAATATTTTCAAATTCCAAAATATTGTACTTTTTTTTTGTATACATTCAAATAAGTTTTAATATTATTCTAATAATATACTTTCTTCAAAATTAATTAAGAAAGAAGAATCCACCTATTCACTTAATCAACTGAAAAGGAATCTTAGACCTTAAATAAGGTGAATAATAATGCCCTCCAACCAAAGCTAACATGGTTCATGAACCATAGATGTTGATAATGAAAGCAAAAACTAGTCAAAATGTTAAACTAGTGATTTGTAGTAAGATGAGGAGAGCTCGTATTTATAGAAATATAACCCAAAATGAGATTTACTTACTATAAGGATAAGAGATAGGGATTTTGATATACCTCAAGACAAGACACAATGTTAAACTAGTAGTAGATAAGTTGTGCACAATTGGCAATTTTAAGTTGAATTATCGTCTACAAGGAATAAGAATTATTCACAGTTGATTTGTGTTTCTATTTTCTTATCTTCATTTCTTATTCTTTTTTCGAAGTGTTTGAAATATATTTTGCATTTATCTTTAATTTCCTAAATGGGGCTAGTTTTATTGGCACTCAGAAACTAGTTGACTTTAGATGGACCACTAATTAAGTTTTTTAAATAAATATCACTTTTTGGTATGGATTTGTGTTTGGTTGAGATTATGGATCACACTAGTTTGTCACTGCTAGATTAGTGTTGGTTTATATTGATAAGTTAAGCACCCCTTAATTAGGCATGCTATGATATAGATTGCAAAATAACGTTTTTGGATTTTTTTGTATAGGATTATAGACAAGATATATGTCCTGCATATAACTATCTGCTATGATACAACCATAAAGTGTTTCAAATATGCATATATTATTTATGGTCTGAGTAAGGAAGTGATAACCTTCAATTTTGCTATAATTACTGATGGTATCAAATTGAAATGTTCATACTACATAGCTCTAAATAATGGTCTTAAGGCTCTTTATAATGAAAACATAGAGAATGTGGTTGAAAGTAATTACAAACTATTATGTGACCAAATGTCTTGAAGGATGATCATAAGAGATGAGAAGTTGACTACACTTCATAGCTAAGCAATGGTACTTGTGTGGAAATTTGCTGATGTGAAGACCAAGTATGTGTAGGATGTTGGGTATTTGAGAGAAATGGTAAGGTGGGGTGCACAAAGTAGTGGTGGTGCTTCATCTAGTGTTAACAATGGGTTTTCACCAATTAGGTAGGTGTAAAACACTATGAACGAGTCTAGTTTTCCACATGTGGAACCAGAGTTGAATACAATGATCAATAAACTTCCTCATCATTTGTAGTAAAACCATGACATTTTACTAGTGATGACAAAATGGATATTGTGAGATGCAAAACATACAATTCTATTTTAGAGTATAGGGTAAATCGGGATGGCATATATATTGGTTTATGACAACTATTTTTCTTCATTTTTGGTGTTATCATTATATGTGTTATGTGTATCATATTGGGATATTACATGGGGAGTAGGAAGGATAAAAATAATGTATTTAGAAATAATGAAATGAGGGATCTATCTTGGTAGAAAGTTATAACAATGTAAAAATGTAATTATAATTTTCAATGAATCAAAGTTTTGTTATGCATTTGAATTTATATAATTAAGTATTCATCACACATGGTGATAGGATATTTTTCTAATTTCACATCATTATGTTTTATTTATATCCATATTTTGCACATCTCACAACCAACGATCAAATTTTAAGGGCTGGCCTTAAAAAATAATGATGAAGGGTATTTATCAATTTAGTTTAACTCAACTTAGATTAAAAGAGATTAGAATAGATTACATCAAATTGGAAAATATTGACTTCAGAACTTGAAATATTCAACACAAAACACAACAAAAATAGGCTACCAGATGAACACCCACCTTAAACGCAATTGAAAAAGTAAAATTCAAGCAACCACAGAGATTGGAGCACATGAGTACAAATATTTCCTTTGATGATCAAATCTAAACCTGCTCTATAAAACTACCCTATACACTAACAAAATTTAGATGGATTGTGAACTTTGTCTACACTTGATCTCTTCCTCATATAGTTTGTTATGTCTTAAGTGTAGTATGTTCTATATTTCCACCTACACATCCATTGACATTTGTTTTGGTAATATTTACTATGTTGTAGCAAGAATGTTGTATTTTTCCACCTATTATAGTAAGTTGTATGTCGTATGTTTTATTTAGTCATCAGAAGGTGTGAAATGCAATATTTCATATTAAAAATAAGTATTTGAATGTGACATAGGACATATGAAGTAAAAGGGATGTTTTTAAGTTTATTGATTTTTTATGTGTATGAGTAACCTTTGCATGCATATAATTGACAACATTATTTAAAATCTCATATGTTGTTCTTTGTTTTAGATCATTAGTAATATGTGTTGTATATGTTAGCAACAAATGTGTGTATCAATTTCCACAGAATAGAAAGGAAGGAATATTTATATCAAATTTATGTTATTCAATCCTGATAACAAAATCATGTTGAGATTGTGGACCACACTAGTTTTTCAATGTTAGATTAGTGCTAGTTTATATTGATAAATTAGGCACCCCTCAATTAGGCATGCTATGATACAGTTTGAAAAATAATGTTTTTAGTTTTTTTGTATAGGATTATGGAAAACATATATGTCTTCTATATATTTGTCTGCTATGATATAATGATAAAGTGTTTCAAATATGCATATATTGTTTATGGTCCAAGGGAGGAAGCGACAACCTTCAATTTTGATACAATTATTGATGATAGAAAATTAAACTATTTATACTACATCACTCTAAATAATGGTCTTAAGTCTCTTTATGAGGTTATCGAAATTAATTCCAAACTATTGTGCAACCTAATGTATCGAAGGATGAGCATAAGATATGAGAAGTTGACTGCACTTCATAGCAAGGTAGTGGTAATTTTATGACAGTTTGTTGATGTGAAGAACAAGTATGTGTAAGATGTTGGGTATGTGAGAGAAATGGTGAGGTGGGGTACACCAAGTAGTGTTAGTGCTTCATCTAGTGTTAATAGTGAGGTTTCACCAGTTAGGCAGGTGCAGAACACTATGAGTGAGTCTTGTTTGTCAAGTGCAGACCCAGAGATGAATACAAAAATAAAAAAACTACATCATTATTTGTAGTACAACCATGACATGTTATTAGTGATGATAAAATGAATACTATGAGATGAAAAACATACAACTATATTGTAGAGTATAGGGTGACTCAGGATAACATACATGTTGGTTTATGATAACTATTTTTCTTCATTGGTGGTATTTTCATTATATGTGTTATGTGTATCATATTAGGGTATTAAATGAGGTTTCTCTCTTTGTAGAGAGTTATAACAATGTGAAAATATAATTTGAATTTTCAATGAATCAAATTTTTGATATGCGTTTGAATGTATAGAGTTAACTAATTTTTCACACATGGTACTAAGAGATTTTTCTGATTTCATAACATTGTGATGCATTTATTTCCATATTTTTCATATACCATAACCAACGATCAAATTCCAAGGGCTGGCCTTAAAAATAGTGATGAAGGGTATTTATCAATTCAATTTAACTCAACTTAAATAAGAAGAGATCAAAATAGATCACATCAAATTGAAAAATATCAACTTCAAAACTTGAAAAATTTAGCACAAAATAAAACAAAAATAGGGTACCAGATGACCACCTACCTTAAACCCAACCGAAAAAAAAAAATGAAATCAGCCTTGGGGATTGGAGCACATTAGTGTAAATCTTTCCATCAATGATCAAATCTCAACCTGGTCTACAAAACCACCCTTCACACTGAAACATTTAAGATGGATTGCAAAATTTAACTACACTTGATCTCTTCCTCATACAAACTTTTATGTTTTAAGTGTAGTATGTTCTATATATCCACCTACACATCCATTGACATTTATTTTGGTACTATATACTATGTTGTAGTAAGTATGTTGTATTTTTCCACCTATTGTAGTAAGTTATATGTCATACATTTGATTTTGTCATCAAAAGGTGTGAAATGTAATATTGCATGTGAAAAATAAGTATTTGAATGTGACATATGACATATGAAGCGAAAGGGATGTTGTTAAATTTATTGATTTTTATGTGTATGAGTAACCTTTGCATTCATATAATTGATGACATTGTTTAAAATATCATATTTGTTCTTTGTAGTAGTTCATTAGTAATATGTGTTGTATGTGCGAGCAACATATGCATGTATTAGTTTTATGTACTATGGAAAGGAAGGAATATTTATATCAAATTCATTTTATTCAAGCCTGATAATGAACTCTTAAGGTAGTATAGTTGGCTACTTTATGATGAAGTTAATTTACATTCTGCCTGCTACCTTGTATTAATATATGGGCTTAAGTTGTGTTTCTATTTGAAATATGAAAGAGGTATTTTGGTGGAGGTTGATACAAAATATGTTTTCATTGATATGAAAATGGAAAGGGGTGTTCTGGGTGGTGTCCTCAGTAAAGTATATGATGATGTATATTCCATGTATATTTGTTTTTAGGATATTCACATTAGTACACATGTGTTAGTTGTGCCTAATTTAGAAGACATGCTTCTAGAATACTTATTTGACACTTTCAATGATTATCAGGATACTAATTTCCATTGTGAAAGTTAACACATTCAAGAATGACCCTCAAGGGAGGAAGAGAGAGCTACAAGTGAAGTGACTATAGATGTGTTCGACATGCTTGCTTTAGAAGATGTTCCTGTAGATTTTTTTGATAGTGTCTCTAATTTTGGTATGCATGACATCATCAATGATATGCACCCATTTTCATTTCTTGGTTGTACAGTGTTCATGTTAATTTCTCTAGTATTATTCTGCATTCTCTTTGGTGAATGGCTGTAAAGTTAATTGAATTTCCTAAACAATATGTATGGATATATGTTACATAATTCTTGAAAGGAAACACACATTGTTTTGATTACACAATAATGTCTATGTATTTTTTGGATGATCATATCCTTATTGTGTGTCCATGCAATGATGACTACATGTGGTTGTTCATGATTATGGCATGTTGAATGTGTAAATGTTTTATGGACTTGTTTAAATGAATAAGTACAACATAAAATATTGTGTGTGTTACTGACTCATTATCATTCATATATTGAATATTACATACGCATGTGTTTTATGAATCTTCCAACTACATTTTAGTCTCTTCTCTAGAAGGACACTACCATTGTTTATCCTAGGTTTCACAAATGAACTAATAATAAACATTCAACTTCTTCACTCAAAGTGTTAGCTATAAAATATATGTCTTTTATTTCACAAAGGGGAAACATGCCTTTACTTTCATATGAGTCACATTTGTGGAAAGTTACATAGTCTTTTCAATGGGGTTGATTTCAATGTTTTGAAGTTATATACTTCACATATTGTTTTTTAAAAATATTAGATTTTATATAAAATGGGAACTTATTTTTGACTTTAAAATGTGTACAATTTGAATATACTGCTATAGTATTCAATTTTGATAATTAGGTCCTTGTGTCATTTCCATTATACAACTCTAATATGTATTCAAATATTTCATACCATCATATATGTGTTTTCTTTTCCATAGTCTTCTCAAAGGCCCTGTTGCATTCATCATTCACATACAACACCATATCTATTATTTCTATCTACAGAGTTCTTATACCTCCATCATCAAGCCAACGGTGGTCGATACTTTTTTTTGTCTCCTCTCTAGAAGCCATCATTATTTATTAATTGAACATTTTAAATGGGAGACAACACACACATTCAACTTATTTACATAATGGAGAAAATATAAAAGAATTATGGATTTATTTTAAAAAGGGGGATATTTTAATTTGACCTTGAAATGTGTAAAATCTCCATGTCCTTATATTATATTCAATTACACTAATGTGCACACTATTCTATTTAGACTATACTATTTTAAGATACATTGACATCTTCAATGCCCTACTATGGGTGGTTCTTAATTTGTAGTCTTGAGTGTGTTGCCCTTGCGTTCTTCATTCTTTTACATCTTCAAAACCATTTTGTACATCTATGTAGGTGGTATAAATCGATCATCAAGATGGTTAGTCGATAGTTTCCTTCCCTCTTCACTACTATTTAGCACACTTAATCATATATTTCATTAAACAGAGAACTTATTCACACAAAAGAGTAACTACAAAAGAATTGGGGAGTTATGTTAAAAAATGGATATTCGTATTTGACCTTGAAATTTGTAAAATTTCCATAACCTTATATTATGTTCAATTCCACTATTGTTCACACTATCTTATTCAGATTATACTATTGTAAGATACATTAACATCCTCAATATCTTATGGGTGGTTTCTAGTTTATTGTCTTGAGAATGGTGCCCTTATGTTCTTCATTCGTGTACATCTCCATAACTATTTTGTACATCTATGTAGGTGGTATACGTCAATCATCAATCTCATTAGTCGATAGTTTCCTACTCTCTTCTCTACCATCCAACACATTTAATCAGTCATATATATTAGTAAAGGCATAACTTATTCACATAATAGAGTAACTACAAAAGAATTAGGGGTTTATGTTAATAAGGGAGATATTTTGATTTGACCTTGAAATGTGTAAAATTGTCATAGCCTTTTATTATGTTCAATTCCACTAACATACACATTATTTTATTTGGACTATACTTTTTAAAGATACATTAACATCCTCAATACCCTATTATGGGTGGTTCCTAGTATATAGTCTTGATCATGTTTCCCTTGTGTTCTTAATTCATGTACACTTCTAAAACCATTTTGTACATCTATGTAGGTGGTATATGTCAAAAATTGATCTAGTTAGTCGATAGTTTACTAATCTCTTATCTACTATCCATTGCACTTAATCAATCATCCCCATAGCTGATACTTTCATATAGGCATATTCTATTCAAACTATACACTTTTAACATATATTAACACTATCTATACCCTACTATGGGTGGTTCTGAGTCTTAATTCTTTAGCTTGTTACCATTATGTTCTTCAATCCCATATACCTCCAAAACCATTCACTACATCTACACAATTCATTTTCATCAAACATCAAGTTGATGGTGGTTGATCCCAGGTACTGTGGATGTAAATTTTATCAATACAAAATTATTCCTTCCTTGTAAGGACACGTGTTTTTTAATTTTAATTGGAATTGCATATATTTTTTCTTCTACCTAGCATAGGTTCAATGGAACAATAACATAGATGATAAATTATTTCAATGAGAGATGTGACAAATGACACTATGATTATGTTGTCATGTCTCTTCTATTTTTGTTTGTCTTACTAGAATATTACCAATTAGTATATGTTATTTTGATGATCTTGTGCTTACCTTGTGCTTATGTGGCAATGACTTTATGTTGTAATGTTGTTTTTATGAATAACTAGATATACATTTCAATTGTGTAACAATGATTGCATGTTTCATTGAGAATAACATTTTATATACCTTAAACATATTTGAGTGTGAAAAATTGTATTGCATACCATTGAGTATATTTGATTTAAGTATGTTAAAAAATGGTTAAATGAGACATTATCCTTCTGTGTGGGAGTAAATGGAAAAAATGTGGGAACAAATTATGCAGCTCCTATTGTAAAAGCCAAGACCATGTTCATTTTATTACAGTTGTATCAAGTGGGTAAACTTTCCTAATGTCAACGAAGATGAATTCTGGGTTGCATGGGTTAACAGTGATAGGGTTGACAACTTTATCAAAGGAGAATCAAGAAGGGATCTATTTCATATAAATTTTAAGGTTTCACACTACAAGATAAACTCACCTTTTCTTAGTGGGCCTAGCAGGATCAATGCCACACTTGAATATGTAATGTAAATGACCTCTCATTTATAGTTTTTCAATTGAGATATTTTTATGTTCCATTTTTATTTCATTTTAGTAGGGTTTTTTCAATTTCTATGATAATTTCTATGTATGACAAATTCATACAAATACTAGTGTTCATATGGGCTTGAAGATTTTTGAGAAACTGATGCCATGCCAAAAGATAAGTTTATACTACCCAAGGTAGTAAAGCATAGTCAGTCCAGTCGAATACATATAAGGTCTGTATGTCAGTGTCATTTTAACTCATGTCATATTGTGGCCAGACCTGATCATATGTTGGTCACATATAATTAGGAAAAACACATAGAAACATATTGTAAACATTTATAAGGGTAGCAACATGCACAGTTCAAAGGTAAGAAATAATTTTATGCTTCTTACACTAGCCTACAACTAAATTAATGGGTTCATAATATATTGTTGTTGGGATTTTTTTTTGATGCTATCCATCTTAAACATCATGATATGGTGCATGATAAAATTGTGTTTTTTAAGGGTGAAACACAATAAAATGATTTTATTAAGGATGACATATATAATAGAGAACACTAGATCAAAGAGGAAAAATATGTCTATAGTCCCAATTATGTAGAAAGCATCTAGGAGTGGGCTCTGGTAAATCTTGAAAAGTGGTTTGTATACCAAAGATACAATAGGGGAGAGATTGATGTGGATGGGGAAATCCCCTTCGTACTAGGCATCCAACTCCCATAACAGTTGGAATGGCTATTGATATTTTGGAAGTGCATCATCTTGGTGATGGATTTGATATTTGGAATGAATGTAATGAAGGTGTGTTTTGAATTTTGGTAATTAAAGTTGACACTATAGATAGTTTATAACATGTAAGTTGATTTCACTTTTCTTCTTTTATGTAGTTCTAGTTGTACATGTTTCTGGTGTTTGATTCCTATGATGAATGTGTGCATATTTCATGGGTCATTATGTCATGTTCACATAATGTTGACACCATATAGTAGATGTGAATTCTTATACAGAGAGTGCATTTAAAGGACATTAAATGGAAAATTAGTGCCTTGATGGTAGATGATGTTAGTGCAAAGATAAAAGCTATTAGGTGCATTTATATCTTATGTTCAATCATAATGATGTTCAAATTTATATCATAACATATAGCAGTACCACCATGTATGGTGAAGTCTTAAAAAATTATTGGGCCATGTAGGCAAACTTTCAATTGTGATGTCTAATTATGTAGTTGGCATGTTTGACATGTATGGCTAAATAATTTGATAGTGAAGGTGAAAGATGACAAGGTGAGAAACACAATGTTAAGTGAGTTGGGGTTCATAATACATGGATATGCTGATGAAGACAAGTCTAATACAAACTCAAAAAAGTTTTTAGATAGGTATCGATCCACTTAGGAAAAATCTATTGAATATTGGGAGTAGTGTTGGATTGACAGGGTTAGAATGTGGTCAAGATGTTGTCACACACTTTTTCATGCTAGATAAGAAATAAATACATCCATATAATTTTACCATTTGCATTTGAAAAGTCATTTATTGAGGACAATGTAGAATTCACCACATTGAAGGGTGGATTTTTTGGTCCACCAACTTACAATAAAAGTTTACATATATTAATGGTGGCTATAAATTTTCAAAGATAGCGGTTTCCATAAGAACTTCAAAGTTGAGAGACTTGAAAATATTTCATCGGTAAAGGATTTGGAGATCCTCGACTATCCTATCACCTTCGATAATAATGATCCTTGTACCATAAGGGTCCAAAGTATGAAACATGATTTGTTGCATTATTGTGTCTATACTTGCATACCATCCATGTCCATGTGATATTTCCCATTTCCAATCCAAGGATAGACCTGTAAACATGTCATAAAGGTGGACCTAATGTGAAGGAAGAGATAATACATAGTTATTGAGTCTATATGAGATGGTGCTATGGAGTGCATCAATAATAACATAGATTATAATGTAAGGTGGCCTCTGGCTTGTAATTTTTAACTTGAATTTTTTTGGATGAATGTTAATAATGTAAAATGTATTCATTGTGCAAGTCATACACATGGAACTTAAAATTCATAATGAGGTGGAATAGGGTGAGGATGTTGACTAATTAAACATTGAAATAAAACATATATCAGGGGTGGATATGTGAGGATCAAATAATATAGTCGAAGGTGTGATGGTAAATTGGTCAAATGACACTAAAAACTAATTAAAAGACCCTCAAAATGTAAGACATGTATCTACCCATCTTCATATATTTTTGTATATTATCAGCAGTTCTAATAGGTTGAGCTTATACAACACCCACAAACTAGTGTGGTCCACACTCGCACCCAATCACAGAAATCCATACCAGAAAGTGATAAATAATAATAAAAAATGGATTGGTTTCCCAATTAAAGTCAACTAGTTTGTGAGTGTTGGTTAAGGAATGCCATTCTAACATGATGCATTTCATTGTATGAATAGAATATGCTCAGTGATGGAGCTAATGGCATTATATCAATCATAAGGGAAGCATGGGATATTTTTTTATAGATGTGTCACAATAGGTTAAACCATTGAAAAATTTACATTCTTCAAAATTAATATTGAAGATATTTACAACAAGGTGAAAATTAGGATGTTATCGGGTACATAACTAATGGTCCATCCATTCCAATAAGTACATGATGGATATGGAACATCAATTCATAGACATAAAGACCTCATGTAAAATATGAATAGAAGAAGATGAGAAACCATATCACATGAGAATGCCATTTTTACTCACCCTCCTCATAAGAATTGCATGCGATAAGTATGGAATGATGATCTGATGAGGGAAATAAAGTGAGATAGGGATAGAAATAATGCTGAGGATGCAACTTGTTTCTCTCTATTTATATGTTTGATTGATACAAGTGATGTATAAAGATATGCATTGAATACATGCCACTCTCATTATATCATGTCATGTAATTGTATCTAAAATTATATCATATCATGTTATGTCAAGGAATTGTACTCTTGCCCTTAATTGTATCAATATTTGTTATTATAATCTTGATAAAATCATGTTTTGGAATGTGCTTATGAATTTTACTCTACTCCATTTGTAAATTATGTGTATGATTATTGTGAGTGTAATAGAATGAAGGAATAAAATCATGTTTTAGAATGTGCCTATGAATCTTGGGTATGTAGTTCATTCACTATTATTGTTGTCTTTAAAATAATTGATTCATTGTTACTAATTCATTAAGGTTTAAAAATACCATATTTCAGTATCCTACCTTATTATAGTCAAGAACCCCTATTGTATGATAGTCAAGACCTTAAAAATGAAGATATAAGTGAAATATGTCACTCAAGGTCACTTGAGGAGATCAAAGGAATAATACTTCTTGGTGAGGATTCCTCAAAGGTGTGTTAATCAACTATCCCCCAGTGCAAGGGTTGCATTATACAAGCCTGAATAATTTTGTTTTGTCTCAATAAATAGCTATAAGGACAAAGGTGTTTTAGAGAGACATTCACATTGTTTGAGAGAGGGAATGTGAAAAATAATCCCTAGGTGATGAATAATATTTCATTTGATACTAAAAACACATTCAATGAAAAAGCTTCAATCTAAAATATCCACCTAATGCATGTAGTCCAATGATAATTCATTGAAAAGATATCCAAAGGATTATTTAAGGAATACCAAGAGTCAAAAATATATAGAATCTCCACCAGTTAATATATATTCATTGAAAATATATCCAAAGTAATACTTAAGGGAATATAAATAGTCAAAACCACATCCTTAAGGTCTATTTACTCTAAATAGTCCTGTAATAGTTTGAGGCAAAATTAATATCTTTGGTCTTCAAGTAAATTGGTGAAGGTTTGGAACCCATACAAGGGACTTATCTAAATCTAATAATAGTATCCTAAGCCTTTCATTAGTCTATAAGAGGGATTTTGATCACAATTCCACAACTTAAAATGTCAAAGCTATTACACATTTTAAATTTAATAATAATTAAGGAATTTCACATAGAAGGTCCATATTTTTGAACTTATAAAAAAAATTGATTGTCATGAACTACCTATAACCATTATCCAATGAAAGTGATACCTAAATATCTCTGTAATGTGTATTTTAAAGTGTGCTATAAAACATATTTTTAAAGGGAGTTGATATATATCACATGTATTCACACTGTAGACAGGCCTATGTAATATAGTACTAGTATTAACCCTAACCATATATAATACCCATTGCAAATTTATGTACCATCTACTTTCTATCAATTTATTATTGTGGATATATCTAATTTAAGGGACTATTTTAGATAATTTGGACTTATCTCTAGTCCAACTGAAAAACAAATATATCAATAATACACTTACATTATTCAAAATTTTATAATTTTAAACTCTCTCCAATCTAGTAAATGGGGAATAGATCGAAATTATTACCATAATTTTCATGTGCAACTCGCACAGAACTGAAAAAATATTCATTTTCAAATATTATCACCCATCTAAATTAGGGACATAAGTCCAAATTATCTAAAATAGTTCTTTTTATATAATTTGTTTGAAAATACATTTGAGTTGTTGAATTTGAGGGGGAAATATTTGAAATTTAAATTTCAGCAAGAGTAGTATGTGTTATATTACATTGGGTAGTTTATGTTGATTTGGGTAGTTTTTGTTTATGTTGATTTGGGTTTTATGCTGATTTGGGTAGTATGTGTTACTCACATAATCTCTTTGTTATTTGAGAGATAATATTACTAGGTTGTGAGAAATGGCCTCTAATGAATATATGTTAAGTGACTTAGCACACAATTTACTATCATATGAAATATTGTCAAAGGTTCCCTTGAGAGAAGCCATCTGCTCCTCTACCTCTCCACTGGATGGCATTAACTATACACAAAATTAATCATCTTCACTTCTCTAAGTAGTTTTTAAATTGCATCGATAGGCAAAATGAAATTTCCATGGATGCATGGAAGTAAATAAACATAATGCATATTATACTACAATCTTTGTAGGACTCTTTGGAGGAACTCTTGTGAGTTACAGGTGATTGGATGTTAGGAGGGGTCTTAAGGTCTTTATCATCTTGGATTAATGACTATGTTGCCTATTTTGAGCTTGAACTTATGAATTCTTAAGAATTTATCACCCTCCACTTTTAGAAGTCAATTTTCAAGAAATATTTATCATTCTTTTCAAGAAGCTTCAAGAATGTAGGTTAAAAATGATTTTGGAGGGATATATATATATATATATATATCCCTCCAAAATCATTTTTAACCTACATTCTTGAAGCTTCTTGGAAAGAATGATAACTATTTCTTGAAAATTGACTTCTAAAAGAGGAGGGTAATAAATTCTTAAGCATGCATAAATTAAATATATATATATATATATATATATATATATATATATATATATATATATATATATATATATATATATATATATATATATATATATATATATATATATATAGACAAAGAGAAAAGAGAAGATATTCATGGATAAGGGTGTGGAAAACTCCATGAAAACAACCTAGATTTTTCCTTAGTAAATTAACAGTCTTGTTTCTTCACCTTTCTTTGATTTCTTGAACTTTTCCCAATATCGATTCATTCTTGAGAAAGGAAACATCTCTACCACTTTCTCTCTTACCTCTTTTACACTTCAATACTCTCTCTCTCTCTCTCTCTCTCTCTCACACACACACACACACACACACACACACACACACACACACACATACACACACGCGCGCGCGCGCGCGCGCGCGCACACACACACACACACACACACACACATTACTCTCTCATTGATTCAATTAAAAATCATCACTCTCTCTCTCTATAATAGCTTTACCAATTCACATTGAATCATCTTTCATACTTGTACTCTTCACTCACCTACAAACTCACCCTTTCTTTAAGTAGTCATAGAGACTTCATTAAATCCTTTTTGGTCAAGTATTCAAAATATTCAATGGTAATTTATTAAAACCCAAAATCACCACCAATGGTATCTATTTAGCATAATATACTAAAAAAACTCACTCTGATCCTTCACAAACTCTCTAACACCCTTAAATCACCCAATACCTATACAAGTCTATCATTCTTCATACCCCTCAAAACAGGAAAATATATTTGGATTGAGATACTAAAAAAATATATATAAACCTAAGATTAATTTAGAACACCCTTTTACTTCATATAAATCCACCATAAATTTCATATCATTACTCTTAATGGAGATCACTCTACACTCCCTAATCTTTTTACTTAGGTCTATATGCCTAATTTATTATCTCAGGTTATGAAACTATATAGTATAGTACGATACCACTCAAAAAATAATATAATACTCTATTACCCAAAAAAACATTATATATTATTAAGTTTTAATCCTTTTCATCAATTGAATCTCTTACAATCTCACTTTCTAATTGAAACCCTAAACTAGGGTTATAAAGTCCTACAACTAGCTCGAGAAGCTATAGTTTGAATTTAAATTAATTATAAACACTTACAAACCCTAGTGAGAACTAGGTAAGGTATTCCCTTACTAATATAAGCACATATAAACATTAATTCCTATCAAACAACCCTTAATATGCTCCAATCTACGTTTTCTCCAAATTTTGTAATTCCTGTAGGTTTGTGTAGGTTATCACAAAAGTCTAATTTCACACATAATGAATTAACAAGATGTTTTGAATAATAAAAGAGGTTTATATTATACTATATTGTATCCTTATTTCACTTTACACATATTCACTTCATTCACAACATCCATGCATCTTAAAAACCTTCACAAGATGTCTAGGCTCTGTTCTTCTTGACTATCCATAAAATAGATAGTTAAAGTCTATATCTTGTCAATTTTTGTTTAGTGATTAACAATCAATACCAATATATACAAAGCATCAATAATATTAACATTATAAATATCATATTAACTTTGTAAATCCATAATTTTTATGCAAGAATCCTTTCCTCATTCATTAGCTTTGAAACCATACATGTCTTACATAGAATTTTGACTCAGCCTTGCAACTTATTAGCAAACTTAGCTTTCTTATAAAAAATAACACTCTGAAACATTATAACACTTATTTTACCTTTGAAAGTTGACTAAAAATAATATTATAGACACAACATTGTTTTTATTATATTCATACTCAAAATGTATAAAACATGACTGTCATTTTCTTTCCCTTCATGAGATACACAAATTTTCTTGATTCTTATTCATATTTATTCACTCTCTTTTGTACATCCACCAACCTACTACCTTACCATAAATCTAATATTACTTTACCACTTTATCTCTTACCCATCAACATGCATTGACATGATTCATGTCCTTCTACGTGCAAGGAAACATCTCCTATTTTCAAGGTCACTACCATCAAGTGGCAATTACACAAAATACACTTGCCCTCCTAGGACCATATATGAACTTATACAAACTTTCACTAACTTTACATTCCATAAAATTCATTCAAATTCTCCTAAACACACATTCAAAATTTAAATATTCAAAATGCAAATGTTGGTAGGAAAATGCCAAAGGGATGCAAATACTAACTCTAAGAATATTTTATTGACTCTATCACATTACTGGGGACCCTAAACACACACTCAACACTTAAAAATTCATCGCTAATCATATTTACATAGTTTTCTTGATGCTCCTCCATCACTATCACTACTAAAATTAAAATTTCTCTTGCTACAAGTACTCTTCCAACCTCAAACCACATTCATCACTTCTCAACCATCTTAATATAACTCCCTTAAAAATTTCAAGCAATTTTAACTATTCCATCCAAAGATATAAGGATTTCTTAGTCATCTAGGATTTCATTAGACTATATTGGCTGAGAGTAACTTGAATGGCCTAATTAACCTTGCCAACATCTAAAGACTTCTTCCCATTTGTATAATGTATGCCTAACCTATCAACACTTCCTTTCACAAGATTGAGGATTGATAAGCTCATAATCTATCAAAACCATCCACTTTCTCAAGGATTGTAATAATTCCTTATATGATTCTAAGGCTTAGAACAATATTGTTAGATTTCTACCACTCATCACAACTATAAATTAAATAAAGTTTGAATATGTGAATGTTTATACATCTTGTAGTTATATCCTATGAAATGAGTACATATGCCTTAACTTTCCTCCAAAATCAATTTGAAGTCTATGTTTAACCATCCTAATCTAATATAAACCACTTTTAAATATTTGTAATCTATATAATTTTTGCTAAAAAATATATATTATAATCATTTATGCTTAAGTATTTATGACAAATCCCATTAACATTTCCCCCATTAGAGGTGAGGGATGTGTTATACAAGTCACTCATCTAAAAAAAATTATATCTTGTTATGTATAAATATGTAAACATGTGGAGAATATGCCATCAAAGACTATATGAAACATATGCAATTTAAGTCATAAAGTGGCATGTTAATATATATATATATATATATATTAGTTTACACCCTATAAATAGGTAAATGTCACATTAAAGTAAATTAAAATATCCATCTAACATTGCATAATGCATGATCCATATCAAGGCATGTGTAAGGAATAAGAGTAGCTCAACATGGTAAATGGAAAGTTCATACAAAGATATAACTTATGAAATAAGATGACCCCAACATTTACATGGCCCTTAGGTATAGGAATGGTCTAGTATCAATGCATCCATATATCATGTATATATGCATGCCATGTATGTCAACCATGTACCTCATTGAATTCATGTGTATATAGAAAAGATATGTAATATACCAAACATGTGATAGTAACATATGTAAATGATGTAAATTAGTAATCATATGATGCTAAAGTCTATATTTTTTATTTTTTAAAAATATTTGAATATTTTAATTTTTTAATTTTATGTATTTTTGAATATGTGTTCAAGGAAGAAACTAACCAGTAAACCAATATATGATATAGTTAAGGGAAGGAACTTTATGTAACATGGGAAGGGTCACCTTGCGAGAACCAATGACATGATGCTAAATTGGATGTGTATCTAAATATGACTAAAAATTTGAGAAATTATGTAGCAATATACTTTAATCGTCATCATCACCACTTGTAGTGTTGTATGTATACTGGGTAACTTTAGGATGTAACATATCCTATGAAAGTTGGTGTATCATAAGAGAACCTTGTACTTTTGTTTATTATGGAGCACATTGAACTATCAATATATTTGGTTGATAACATGGAGTGACTATTATCTATCATAAATATTGAATGACACTATAATATAGTGGGAACTATAATAATGATTGTCTAAGAAAGTCCACTACTCTGCTCTTACTAGTTCTTGTAGAATGAACTCAAGGAGGATATATAACTGAATGTGTATAAAGAAATGAGATATGCAAGTTAATTTACTTTGAAACATATTCATGAATAAGTGTATTATATTACTTAGTAAAATGAACTTGAATTGGTATAATATCAGTCACAATAGAATAATCTTGAATAGGTTTAATATCTATATCTAGAGACCATTGATGACTAGGTGTAACAACCAACTACCATGGTGGTGGGGGTGGAGGAGAAAATTAATGTAGCATAAGGGGGTACTCATATGGAATACTATGAACTATCATCACCTTGTTACAATGTATATACATAACACATCAATGCATTGATGATAGTACTACATATAGCTTGTGTATCCAAGGGCATCCAAATAACATGTCAAAGAAACCTGTACTTGGTAAAGATAAGAATGACATATACATTATTATGAGGTCTAACTTAATAGCTAACACAATGTGCATAAAAGTGTGTTTTTGTTGTCTATCAAATACATAAACTATCATATTTGTTTTTGTCAAATCCTCTTGTGTGTATCCAAGATAATGTAAATTTGTCATCATACAAACATTCTCACTTGAGCCATTGTTGATCATGACACTATGAATGGGTTTTAAATTTACATAAGATCATATAAATAATACATTGATATCATCCTTTATAATCTCAATATCATTCAATTTAATCATAGGTATCTATGTTGTAACAGCTATCAATGTACCAGTAATACTATCTAAGGGGTGCACATATGTAGGAGGAGGATTTACACTATATTTCAAATGCAACTAATTAGTATCTTATTATTTTAGTATTTATTGATGATTTAGGAAGGGATCATAAAATATTTGTAAATTCAAATTCCCATTAGGTTGTTTCCTTGAATTATTCATGGGAGTGTTAAGCTCAAGTGTATTGTTATCAATGAGATCTTGGATTTTATGCCTTACAGTGAAGCTTTTGCTTGTAGAGTGTTGACTGCAAAAATGATAGTTATAATATGCATTATTTCCAAATACCCTAGGTAATTTTTATCTCATATCAACACCAAAGTGTGGAGTAAGAGATATGAGTCTATATTATAGTAACTTGGGCAAGAGGAACTTAGGAACTTGAGGTAACCATGAAAATTGAGTCTTTGGTAAGCCATATAGTAGAAGGCTATGATACTACATTAACTATGGCCTTGGATTCATTATTATTATAACTTGATTTTACCTTTTAATTTAGATTTCTTTGAATCTCATAAGTGGAAGTAGTGATAAAATAAAGAGTTTACTCGAGCATGTTCAAGGCTATGAGATTAAATTGTTGATCTCTAACTATATGACATAGATCATCAAATGAATTTAATTTATTGAACATAATAGATCATAGAGTGGTTTGACTAACTTTTTATTAAACTTATATTGAATCTGATTATTATCCATAGTATTATTCATCTTAGATTGTATGGTATTATACCACAATACATAGTCATTGAAAGACTCATTAGACCCTTGCTTAAGTTTGGAAATTTGAGCATACAATAGATTTTCACTAATGTTAATGGAGGAATGTGCCAGAATTTAATCCAACAAAGGATTTAATTTATTCAATAATTGATATGGTAGATCATATAACCATTGGAGTCTATAATCCTTGAGACTTCTTGGGAATAACTTGGTTAATAATTTGTCATTGGAAGTGTTGTCCTTTTTGACCTTATTTTTTATTGTATGAACCTAATAAGCATAAAGAGTTGAATAAATAAGAATGTTAAAGATATAAAATCCACCATTAAATATTCTTGTGACTTTCTAAATATAATAATATGTTATTTTTGAAAAATACTCAGAAGAATATAAATTAGCTTAGATCCATGATTTTGGTTGACTATTATTGATGTCTAATAGTGGAAGTCAAGATAAGTTAGGATTATGACAACTTAGACTAATATAAAGAGTCTATGAATATATATGGAAATTTAAGTGCTCCTTAGAAATTAGTGCAAGCCAATTGCATTTGTTGATTTCAAACTTGTATGTATCATTTGTGATGAAACTATGACTATTTCACCACATGTTCCTATGTTCACTGATACTTTTGAGATAATACCATAACTAAAATGTCATGTTGACATTCCTAAAACATAAAACCTTAGTTTCATGCTCAATAAAATTTAAAATGAAGTAGGGGGTGTCAAATGAAAGGGGATGATTTGGATTGTCCTTGATAGATCCCTATTTGGCTGACTAAGAACTGTAATGCATTTAAAATAATTGAAAGAGGGATCAAATTCAAACTTAGTTATACCATTAATGTGTGTGTGTAAATTTTTTAATACAATTATATATTCTATTTCTCTTATTTTACCCTTGGTGCAAGCATGCAAATTATTGACTCAGTCCTTATAACATTGAGATTCAGCTTCAAAAACTTCTATAGATAAAACATGCAACCCTTGTATAGCTTTTGGTAGTATAGAGTATCGTCCTTAACAATAAATCAAGCAATAATGGGAGAGTAGTATGTCATTGGGTGTCACTAAACCCATAATCCATTATCTTGAGTAACTATCATAATTCTATGGAGAAAATGTCCCCCCTTACCCAAGATCTTGGAGAGATTATTTCTTATATTGAATGATTGAGACATTGAGAGAAATCAAGTCTCAATTTTGAATAACTAATGAATTCCGTGAGTTGGAAAGATATATGTCCCAGATCTTATGAAATGGGATAAGTACCCAATCTACCAAACCAAAAAAATGTCGAACCATGATGGGTTCATTAGAAGTTATGCCAAAGTCAATGAGTATTAATAGACTTGAACACACATTGCCCATAAAAAAGTGAAATTACACATTTGGTTTGATAAAATTAAATCCAAGGATGTTCAGTGTCGTAGAATCAAACATAAATCAATCACCCATAATATAATGAATCACACAACTGAATATGGATCTAGATTCTATTTGCATGATGAAAAGAGAATTAAGAATATTCATTCCCCCATCATGACAATAATGTCAATAGATTTGAAACAAATAACAACCATTTATTTTTTAATATGTAAGTGAAATTGTAGTGCATATGTGCAGGAATTGGTATCACAATTTTTTAACTTTGAAAAAAGTATATATATGCATGAATCAACATCATGCCCCTTTGATTTTTAAAAATGTATATAAGTGCATGAATCAACATCATGTCTATTGAATATGTTCAAAATGATACATAATGCCATGCCTCTATGTTCTCAATTGTAATTGTATTCAAAACTTGTAATTATGTTCCAATAACCATTTTTAACATGTCTACACAAAGGTAATCGAGTGTGTATGAATTTTTATTGAAGTCTATGCAAAGTGAGTGCATATACATGTTATATGCTGCATAATCTATAATAAGATGCCAATATTAGCCATGTATCTAATGTATAAATTAATTTGAGTCTTTGAAATATATATCTTGTATGTGAAATCTAATTTTTTAATTTATTTAAATTTTTGAAACCTCTGTCCTATATTTTGTATTTTTCTAATGGATTGCACTTGCATGGCATATGCCTCAAGCATTTTTACTAGAGTGTATAATCTATTAGATAAATGTAAAATCCATATAAAAAATTTGTTGTATATAGATAATTTGAAAAATTGTGACAAAATATTATCCATATAGGCTTATTTCATGTATTAATCCTGATATATGCTCCCCTTTCGATGCAAGGGATGAAAGTATCAAATTCATCAAATCAAAATAAAATGTACTTTTTAAAATAAGTTCAAGAAATTTTTAATTTGGTAGATTAAATAGATCATGAATTTGATTGTTTTGATATATTTAAATTTCACCTATTTTAAAATTTGAGAATGTCTCTTTGTAGTTTTAAAAATGCACTTGGTGGCCATCATAAAAATGATTCTCGAAGGCAATAATTATTGAGAAAGAATATGGAGATATTAAAGAATATGTGGAAAAATTTATATATAGGAAAATAAAATCTAAACATGAAATTTTTGAAATGGTTAATGAGTGTGGGTGGATATATTACCATGTGGAAGAACACATTGTGTGTATTTTGACACATCCAACATGGACTGATTTAGATAATAATTTCTATGTAAATTTTTGTGCACAACTTTTAGAGGGATTAGTTGCAATTTTTTGTAAAAAATTCAACCCATATAAATAGGTTTGTTAAAAATAAATTTTCAATTTATTTTCTTGTTGCTAAATTATGATTTTTAGCTCTAATTGCAAAAATATATCATAGAAGAGAGATCTTTGACTTACCCAATTCGAGCATTGAATGTCTCCCTATAGACTTAAGATGTTATGACATTGGTATGTTGTAAAAAATTACAGTTTTGACATTTTTTTTTGTGTATTTTAAAAGTTGATTTTTTAATGCATTTTATTAAACTTATGATTGCTTTTTAGATTTGTCCATTTGGTGATAGCCACATACTTGTCTGCACAATTATTTGTTTAACTATGGACCTTCCCTAAATATTTTTTAGTGTTAAAATTTTAAATTTACTTTATTAAATTTTTATATTTTTATAAGTTTGTTGACTTTGATGTCATGTTTTTGTGATCATAAGATGATATGTGAGTGTGAAAGTTTAGGCATGGATAGATGATGGATACTGTGTGAGCATTTCTCCTTAGTGATGTAAAGAGAGACTTTTGACATGGTTAGTGTATGTAAAGAGAAATGTAACTAATCTATTGATCAATCCTATCTAAAAAATACAAATACTATTTACACTTTTGATTGTTGATACATTAGATATTTAGAGTCATGACCAAGATGGATCCACTAGACCTAACCAAGGGATAAATTACGAAAATAACATCACTAGAGAGGGTTCAAAATCATGTATTAAATCAACACCATGCAATAAACTTAGCTGATTCCTATGTTTTCATATTCATAAAGTAAATGATAAGTAATTTAAAATTTAATCTAGTGCTCACCAAAGCTTGTGGCACAAAGTGGGGGTAATAAACATAAAAAGTAAACATGCATAAAAAATATATACTCATGTCAATGTATAGGAAATCCTAATGCATGGGAGATAAGTAAAAATGCTAATCTATCTACTCTTATAAAGGAGGAACAAAGTTAGGAATACTTACCTTTGAATACAAACCTACCAATTTTTAGTCTCTCCCTTAGCCAAGGTGCTTTGCAAGAGATTATTGTGGTATGTAAAGATTACAAATATAAGTCAACTCTAGGATACACAACTTCTCTATGCATCGAAAAGACTTATAGACAAGACAAAATCTGTATCTCCAAAGAAAGTATTGAACCATAAACAATGCTCTTCAATTATAATGGTGGATAAGCAGATGTACAATATAATTTCATTCTCCTTCTCTTGTTTATAAATTATATAAATGGATGTGTATATACAATTGAATCTAACCATAAATCTTTCTAAAATTTTAGGTGATAGGGTTGGCCCATTTGACGTTGTATCATTACTAAAAAAATAATAGGTCTTGTTTTAGGTCATTTAGGGGTGAACCTAAACCTTTAATACATTCTATCAATTAGTGTATAGGGTCAATAGAGATGATAGTGTAATGTAAACCGTAAAAAAGGTTTTTATGCTTAAGAAGAGGATAATGAAGGTGATAAAAGCTTGGAGGAGGGTATAAGAGAGGAGACAAGGCTTAGGGAAGTGTTTAGGAGAAGGTTTTGTAGCTATAAAGTGGTGGTATAGGAGACAATAATCCTGAAAAGCACCAATGGTATTCCCACCCCTTTCCTAGTATACCATTTAAGGCATGCACTCACAGAGATTGAGATTTAATGGGTTTCTGCAAGAGAGAAAACATTAGTAGTTGATAAAGTTTAAAAATATTATATGTATATATAAGCCCCAATCGAAGCTCATCACTGTCACGTAGGTATAATAAGAGATGGTGCTTTGCAAAAATAACATAGCAACACATAATGTTGAAGTTGAATAAATTTTAGTAAGAAGCAATTAAGAGAAATGATAGGACATAATTGAAAACACATACCTTTATTTACCTTAGTGCTATAGATAAGGAATAAAATGAAATAAATGTGAAGGTTTCCAATGTAGGGAACATGAGGCAAACATGTATAAATTAACAAAAAAGAGTGAAAAAGAAAGTTTTTTTAAAAAAATGTACATGTAATATGTGAAAATATTATCTACAATGTCAAGATTCTAGAACATTTTATAGTTCAAAAAAAGAACTAGTAGAAACATAGATATGATTAAAAATGAATTTGGTGGTAAATATTTGATGGGTAAATAATTTTGAATAAAAAATATAAATAGGGTGAAAAATAATTCATTTATTATTTTTACTATTTAAAAAAATAGAGCTATGAGAGACCCAGTTTGAGACTAGAGATCCATCATGGTGAGGAGATGATAAGTAATATAGGGAGGGCACCTAGTAACCATAATGAGTGTATCATAGGTAAGCAATTATGAATTTCATTTTTTTTTATTAATTTTATTTGAAATTGAGCTAGATATAGAAAATTGATAGGTAAGCAAAATCTATGCATTGAAACTAACCCTATAAATTTTGTAGGTAGGCTATGGGTAGAACATGATATTGGGTAGAAATAAGTCAAACCAATAAATGCCTAAGGCATTTATAGTAAATGGTCAAAAATTCATTACAATGAAGGAATAGAGTTGATCTGGTTGACTCAATTCTTAAAGTGATCATAAAATAAGTGGATGACTATGTAGTAGTAGGTCGACATAGTTTTGATAAATGTGGCCAACTATGTAACAATAAGCCAATGTAGTCTAAAGAAAGAGATGGTTGACTATGTAATAGAGGGTGTATGTAGTTAGAAATGAAAGGGCTGATATAGTTTTTAAAATAGGGCTAACTATGCAACACGAGGCTGATGCAATATGCCATAACTAGAAGAGGGTCGATTTAATATCAAACAGGTTGATTTAGTTAGAAAAGATAAGGGCTGATTTAGTATTAAATGGGTCGATTATGTTTAGAATGATGGGTATAGGGCCAATTTAGTATCAAATGGGTTGATTATGTAGGAAAATTAGAAAATATAAGAAACTAAATCAAACCAACTGATGAAGTAGTTAATTTGTGAAGTTTTAAGAATGTATTCTAAATATTTATGACATGGATATCTAATACATCCTTTGTGGTTTGATACTTTGTAGAGACATCATAGATATTGGCACCTAATAGATGCATCATGGCTACTAGATTTTCTAGATCATTTGAGTGACGTGGATAGAGCTTGATTGGTCACCTTATGCTTAAGTGGTATCTTGGAGATGAGACAAATCCATTCGAGTGTTGATCTCATTGTCATGTTCCTAGGATCATGGGAATGGTTGACCAATTTTTTTTTATTGGAGGTGAATGGGGACACCATTGAGGTGGGTATTACTTTGGAGGATGTCCATGTGTTTCTTAGAATTCCTATAGGTAGGACACTGGTGATCATTAATACACCAAATTATTAAGATGAGAGATGAGCATTATTCCAATGGGATACATGCTCAAATAAGATTCAACTTGGGTTGAGGGTGAGTTTATTTGACATTTACATTTCATCAATTACATACATCTTAAAGGTGATGATAGGACTTATGATAGCATGAGTGTTGTGTCACAATTCAGACATCAAGGTACCATTATATGTGATAGCCTTGTGTCAGTATATATTAGATTAGAGAAAAATATATGATTTTGGGGATATCATCTAGGTCCAACACATGCATGACATGTATGGGATGTTGTCTAAATGGAATAATACCATAGGGCCTATGGTTTTACTAAGTGCATGGATATATGATAGGTTTCCCATGTATCGATCAACTGGGTTTCCCCATATGGTTGATGATAGGTTGCCTTGAGTCTTGAGGTGGAGATAGGACCATGTAGCATGGGACATTCCCTATGTGTCTACATTATAAAAGATCACATGAGGGAATATTGTGTGGCATCCCTATATGCACATAGATACTATATAGATTAGTTGGTCTATCATTGTGATAGGGTTAACATGAGTGTAGATCATGGGCCACTACACATCATGGGTATATCTGCATCCAATGACACACTTACAAGGATAGTTTGGACTCCATCTGATAACCCATATATTAGTGTCTACTTATTAGGCATGACATGTTAGAGAGATGAGAGAGATGGGAGGTAGAGGGGTACCTATGGTTCTATCTACCCCATCCCAAGCAAGATGGTTAGACTAGTGGGATAGGTTACAAGGTAGCTAAAAGTACACAATTATAAGGGGTTGGAGAAGGAGAGGAATAATCTTGATGGGCCCTCGCATAAGAGAGATCCATGCACATGGTAACCACTATCCAAATCAAATAGGTGTAAGTGCAGGTGGCCATTCTAAAAGGAAAGGTTGTTGCCCTGATATCCCAAACTACCTCATTACAACATACTGTTCAGAGGGGATAGTCGTAGGCATATATGGGTAGCATGGCTAGGCCACATGATAGACATGACAAAGCCTAGCCTTAAATATGGAGCTATTGTATTTTGTATAAAACACATGATATATATATATATATATATATATATATATATATATATATATATATATATATATATATATATATATATATATATTGACATTTTGATTTCATGAGTTGTACTTGGATGTGGATACAAATGCATGGATATATTTCTTTCTAACACATGTATTGAGATTTTGTTGTATATGTTATGGAAAATATGTGACAAATGTTTTCTTTTCTAGCATTATGTTATACACATGCATGGTTAAAAAGAAAAAGGCAAAAATGACTTGGAAAAGAATGAGTAATAAAAAACAAATGTACTATGCACTATATCACTATGGAAAATGTGTAATAACAAGAGATGACTAAATATAATAAACCAAAGATGGTAAAAATGGTTAAAAGTTTTTAAACCATGTAAAAGATTTGCACCAAATTAAAACAAAATAAAATCACACTATATCACATTAGGAAGTATGAAAAATTATAATAAAATGGAAGGCTCATGAAAAACCAATGGTATAAAACAAAACAATTAAGTCAATCAATCATACTAAATAATGTTGGGAAGTATAAAAAGAAAGACAAAATTGGAAAATGAAATTCAATTGATCACACTAATTCAAGTTGGGAAGTATGAAAAATTTAATAAAATGGTTGTAATCATACATGCAATCAGAAAATAAGAAGATAAAAGTGAAAAATAAATGAAGTAATCATAAACATACTAAATCAAGCTAGAAAGTATGTCAATGATGTGTAGCTCACAATCAAAAACTATTTACTCAAATTTGACACATGTAATTTCATTGTGACTTGGGTATTGGAATATTTTATGAGGGTGGCCTGGTCATATCCATGGTCTTACATTTCAACTCACAAAGGGAACACCAATGAGGTGGAAATAAAAATGGGAATGGTTTTAAAAGGATGTTTGTAATGTTGTAATTTGTAAGGAAGGCCTAGTCCTATCCATGGTCTTACACTACAACTCATAAAGAGAAACCTTAGAGGGAATAATTAGTTAACAAAATAATATTTCTCAAGGGGAAATATTAAGAATGTTATAAATGAAAGAGGGAATGTAAAAACCATAACATTGGTGTCTATGAGAAGACCTTAGGAAACATGAGGCACACTAGGTACACAAAAAAGGCACAAAGAGTTTAATGACCATCAAAATACAAAGGATACCTATTCACAATAAACACACAGATATATAGTCAAATAAATTTGATACTAACATCAACTCATATTGGTTATATTAACAAGAAAATTAAAATGTACCTACCTTCCATAACATGTTCCTTATTCCTTAGAACCTCTTACAGAGTCGTCAGTCTACTATGAATATTAAGTACTTGGGTGAGAAATTAGGTAGCACTAAAATATATTTTTATTATCCTTTCCCAATCTACTAGCCTATTGCACACTAATGGACCTTGACTCTATCATGAGGCCAACTGTGGAGTCTGAGATTCGATGAGAAAAATGATATGTGATATGAATCACATATTTTAGTGTGATTTGACTATTAATATTTTGTATGTATCCTTTTATATCATTACCTTCTATTTAAATTATTTATCTTTTAAATTTTATGGCTTTTATGATTCCTCCTCCATACAGATTTGGAATAACCAACATGAGTGATAGAAGTGATACACATGAATGAGCTTTAGAATTTGGTTAAAGTAAGCTAAGTATCTAAAGATATGACTGACCAAACACTTAGGATTACCCATGAACCAATATGTTATCTTAAGTTTCAACCATCTCTATGCTTAGTATGCAAAAGGAGATAAGGGAATAAAGGGAGATACAAAGAAGGATTACTAAGGGGAACAAGGTTTGTATAACCAAGCCACAATAATAATTATCCATGTTGTTGAGATAATATAGCAAACAAACATGAGGAAAGAAGAAGACATCCATGAAAATAAATTAACTAAATATTAGTGTGAAATCATGGAAAAAATGAAAAGAAGCCATATAAGAAGATGAAAAGAAATGAAACCATATATAACACAAAATGCATAATATAAAGATTTATGTGAAATAAATAAGTGAGACCAAATTTGACACATAGTCAAATGATATAAGATATATAAAAATGGATCACAAATCCAATCCAAAATCATAAAGAAGAAGAAAGTGAAAGAACACCATGTTATGTTCACAAAATATGATAAATTTTTCCACAAATATTATCCATAACATATGATATATCTATATGAATTTAGATCCTAATGGGAGCCAAAGTTTCATCTATCCTTAGGGAAATCTTTGAAAATACCTCTCACCAAATCTCCTCAACAAAAAATATAGGTGTAGTTGAAGGATAATGCTCATGAGGGATCTTGTGCATAGAATACCCAAGAAGGGGAATATATGTTAGAATATGAATGGTATATTCATAACAAGAAGGTGGCACCACTGGTGGAGAAGGAACCATAGGTGGGGAAGAAGGAGCTATAGGGGAAGAAGAAGGATCCTTCTTATGTGGGCACCCTATGGGAGGAGGAATATCAGGCATAGGAATGGTCATAAGGTGATCACTAAGGTGTTGCTAGAGAATAAAATAATGATTGATATGATGGGTACCACATTGGTGCCAAAGACAATATACCTCACTATATTTTGGTATATACTTAATTAATAAATTGGAAGGAAGTATATCTTTATTTTTGGTCTAGGGAAGGGTAGGATGCAATGTGTCAATATATTTCCTAAGCTTTCAATAATGGGTGGAATAATGATTATATATGCCATAGAAGCAATATATATGCTTGTTAGTAGACTTTGGGGGTCTACTAATAGAAAAGTTAGAGTAAAAAATTAGGGAATCCTTGTATAACTAAAAATATCTAGTCCAATGACTAGTAACTTTGTGAATATCATAGTGAGGTTAATCGACACATTAGGTGGGTAGGTGATCAAGGTCTGACAAAGGAATAATTCCATCACCAAGGGGAGGTGGGTCTAGTGCAGAGACTTGCTTGGGATCATCTAAAGGATAAGCAGAATCAGTTACATGATGAGAATTAGTTAATGATAGAGCAAGACAAGAAACAAGACAAGGCTTAGTTAAGGGTGAAGTAGGATGCACAAAAGGATTAAGAGGATTAGCTAACATATTTATGGGAATAAAACTAGAATGATGCTAGTATCTATCAAAATGGTAAGGATCGGTCATAGCATGATCCATGATCATGTACCTAAGGGGCTCTATGGAAACTAGAGGTGTACCATGTGATCATTCTATCTATACCTTATGAAAAATATGAAGAATACTAGCATTAATCTCTATTAAATAAGGAACACAATAAGATGAATTAAAAGACTAAAATAAAAAAGTATAATAGTGAATAATCTTGGCATCTCTAGCCTTTACAAGTCGTCCTAGAAATAGATCATCTAAAGTATAAAGATCATCATAATCAGGTGTATAGGTGTATAGGTATAGGTAAGTATGATATTTTCATATAAATTTTCATGATAAATAGAATGCCAAGTATAGGTTAAGACCATAGGTATATCGTTAATAAGAGGTTGATGAGAATGTAGGTTCAAGGAAGGTAGAAGATGGGTGATGAAATAAGGAGAGAGATATAAAGTTTTAATCTTAAGGATGATCTCATTCGGATCATCATCATCATCATAATCTAAGATGTTAGGTGGTATGTTCCCAATAAGTTTGGTGTGATGATTATAACCTTGGGTATAATTAACAAGATAGTTGAAACAAGTTGAAACATTGAGATTCATTGAATGGGACACTAGGTAAAGGTTCAAGGTTTGGAATTTTAAAGACACCATATTCTTAGAATTGTTCAAAATTCCAAGGGTTTGTGTCTCCTTTAATCTAATAGATAACACTATTATAATGAAATTTAATGCATTAGAAATTAGATTAGGCAATAATTCTCATGAAATGAGTCCAATGTCTACCAAGCAAGATGTTATAGGAAAGGGGAAAGTTAAATATCATAAGCTTCACAAAAATGGTCATAGGAAGATGGTAATAGTAAGCCACATGCAACCTAAAGGAGTAATTTTCCTTTGATCATAACCTTGACATGTAGTCCACATGTACTTAAGATTGCACTCAGAATATCCAATATTTTTAATAAAATAGAGGGAGGTGATGTAAGTGCCTAAACCCTCATCAATAAAAGTATGTTGGACTTAGATATCATTGATTTGGATGCTAATTTAAATAATGGAGGATAATTTGTATGAAGCATAATCTCATATAGAATCATGGAATTGATAGTAAATTTAAGGGAAATAGAGGTTTCCATTATTTCATCAACATGTATATACATATCTTTGCATTACTATAAGATACTATCGTTAGACCCAAATAAGGTAGCTTTGTGTCTTGCTAGGGGAGGATGAGGGATGCTCATTTCAAATAATAATTTCATCAGACAATTACGATGATGAATAGAAGTTTGCATGATTTCAAGAAAAGGTATTTGAGATGGGAAATGATAAAGTTACACTATGGGTCCCATTCATCATAACCCATGAGAGGACTACTAAATAGAGGTACATAATGTTGTAGGAGCTCTTGGGAAGGAGGATTGGTAGTGCTTCAAACTTGTGTTGATAAGATGTAGTTAGTTTAGTTTTAGGACAAATTAGTTGATTATATTTAGATGGTGGGGTAACTGATTTAGGTATTTCTTATGATTGAGTTGAAGAAATACTAAGAGAAGTTTGAGGAATGTTATTGATGGATGTAGATGTTGGGGGAATAATAGAGATAGTGTGATAGGTATTATCCAATTGAGATTTTGGAAGTGGTTTTTGGAAAGAGATAAGGTCCTTTTGTCTCAACTCTATGAGATGAGATGGGGAAGAGTCTTGGATGATGAAAAATGTTTGGGAGGTTTTGTGTGTGTGTGTGTGTGTGTGTGTGTGTGTGTGTGTGTGTGTGTGTGTAGAATCAATGAAAGTGGCCACTCTTCATATGTTAGTCATGTTTACCACATTTTATTTAGTAGTTTGGTCTATAATAATGTCAACATTGTTAGTGGAAGGAGTAGTCTTGTCATTTCTATTTTGATGATTAGGAAGAGGGTCTTTATATATGTGAAGATGAGCATTAGCTTGGTTTAAAACTTGATTTTTGTTTTGTGTTTTATGAGATTTAAAGGTTATATCATATTATTATTTGCACTTGTGAATGATTGATTTGTGATCAAAGTTTAGGCCAAGAATAAAATCCATATCTACATTACATAATTGCCTACAAGTCTCATGAGAATGGCCCTAGCGTGCATGAAACCAATAAAATTTATTCATATCATACCATGATTTCATAAGATGAGTGGGGTAAATCTCTCATGGAAGAGGCCTTGGAAGATGCTTTTGAATCTCAACTAAGGATAGTGGTTTGTAGACATTAATGTTGTTTATTTGGGAAAACATAAGATTATGAGTGTTGTTTGGAGGGGAAGCATGATATACAACATTTTTATGAGCAATGGCTTGAATGTTATGAATGGTGTCATAAGTATCGATGACACCATCATTGGTAGCATGACAATTTTTATTTTTAATGGGAATGTGAGTACCCACAGGGGGTTGGGATGTTTCAAATTGGCACATGAGAAAATATTTGTGCTTAGCTTGGTCGAGGGATTATTCTAAATTTCTTGGGGAGAGAGTCATAACCTAATATTTCAACTTGGGATAGAGAGCATTAATAAATAGATGAAATATATTATCATTTGAAATGTTATTTTCAAACTTATTAGCTATGTTATTCCATTGTTTGATGAAATCTTATGTTGTTTTAGTTTCAAGTTGCTTATGATTGATTGAGTGAGACAACATATTCCTAGGGAGATCACTAGTTTGAAATTATTGTACTAGGGAGTTAACTAGATCTTCCAAGCTAGTGATAGAATGGGATTTGAGTTGATTGTACTAATCTAAAGCATCTTTAGAGAGTATTTTGGCTAACATTTTGGTAGCAGCAAATGTATTAAGTATGACTCAATCTTTATAGAGATTAAAAAATGTTTTTAAATGTAATGTGAGATTAGTTGACCCATTATAACTAATGGTGGGTGTGATACCTCCTATATTGATAATGCTAATTTGAGGTATAATAGGTTCATTTTAGAGATGTTTGATCATTTTATTAACAAGGGGTGGTTGAGGAATGAGGTTACCATGAGAATCCCTCATAGGAAGTGAGGGTAGGCCATTTATATTTTTTGCTCCCCATAGAACACATTGAGGTTGATTTTGAAGGTGAATGAGATGGTTTTTCATCTAATTCATTTGATTGGCATTATTAGTTTGCAAAGTGTTCATTTGATTAAGACATTGCAATAAGATTTAATGATTTTGGGTAGTATTTTGACTAATTTTCATGGTATGTGAAGCATTAGTACTGGTATTAGTGGCTTGGGTTGAATTATGAGTAGTGGCATGTGTGGTACTAGTGGCATGCGAATCAATTATAGAAAAGGAACCACTAGTAGCATGATTGGCATTCATAGAAAAATATGCACTATTGGAATATTTAGCATTGGAATAAATGAAAACACTAATATCATAATTGGAATTGGTATAAAATAATGCATTAGTTGCATGATTGAGGATGAGGGACCTTGGAAGAGTCCCACTAGATTTTGAACCTACCATGTTAGTGGAGATACTTGGCATGGAGGTGAAAGAGATCATAGAAGAAGAGGTCATAGTATGGGAAGGAAGCAAAATAAAAAGGAGAGATTGAGTATAAAAAAAAGGTGTCACCCCAAAATACGTGAGAGAATGTAGGGGAGGGAGAAATAGGTTCTTCTACTTGACCTCCTATCATTAGATTGTAAATAGTTGAAACCTTCTTTCTTCTATGTTGAGGAAATTCATCAATGAAAAAGAGAATTTTAGGTGTGTACTCTAATTCAAGCTCATATTCTAAGGATAAAAGAGGATTACAAATTAATGATGAATGAGGAGTCCCATAATTGGTAGTGTGAGTGGTAACATGCACATTGATTTTATCTAAAGTGGAAGCCATGAGTTATTTTTGGGGAAACCTATTGGGATTGGTAAAGTTCATCATGTTTGTTTGATTCAAATACATTTTATCATCAAATAAGAAATCCATTATGATAAAAGGAGGATAAAGAGGTGTGAGAGGAAAATATCAAAAAAAAGGATACAAAGTCAAGATGGTTGACTGTGTTTTGTAATCCAGGGAATAAAATAGGGAAAAAGAGAACATAATCATGCAGATCAACTATGTAATATTAAATAGGGAATAGGCCAAGAAATAAGAAGACATTGTTAGATAGGTCAATTATGTAATGCTCAGATAAGGGATGGAATAGAAAGATAAAGAGACATAATTAGATAGGTTGATTATGTACTGCAATCATAAAGGCTAAAGAGTCTATGAGAGACTATATCAACTAAAATGATAGTGTTATAAAATAATAAAAAAATTCAAAAATATAATCTAAGAAAATTAAATTAATCAAAAAAAACATTAGATCAATGTGACTTGATCCAATTGTAATACATAGCACAAACCTTTCACTAACGCTGGCTAGTGTAAGTTTTTCAATACAACATAAAATAATCAAAGAGGAAGAAACAAATTGAAAGTAAATACGAACTAATTTATAATATTAAATTTTATTATGTTATAATGAATTTTAATTTTATTGTGATAGGAAGTTGGTTATAATGAGGAACTAGAAATCAATCTAAAGCTAGTTTCAAGATGTTTAGGCTAAAAGTGATATGTATTGGTGATGGTATTGGATCCTAACCCCTCACTTCAAAATAACATAGTGATAAGGGTGTCAATGATTTAAAAATATATACCATCAACTACATGTTTATGATTGGCTAAAAAACCAAGTCAGCTTCCCCCTTGGTGAAGAAATCCAAGTAGGTAGATCTTGGGAAGATAAATGTTTATTGTTTTTTGTATGTAAAGTTATTTGGAAGTGTGTGTAAGAGATAAAAAAAATGTGAATAAATCAATAAATTGAGAAACCACCTAATTATTATACATTTGTTACTATAAGCATACAAGCAACTAAAAATAAACGTTAATTAATTACTAGTAAATAGAGGTCAATTCCTTAATTGTGAAGAGTACAGAGTTAGTTCAGAAAACACTATATGCAAATAGTTCAAAATAGAGTCAAATAGGTTAATACTATTCTAAAAATTCAATATTTAAAAGAACACAATCAAATAAGTTGACTATGTCTTTAAGATAGAAGATAGACTCTAGAATTGTGTCGCATAGGTTAACCTAATTGGCTATAGGGCTATAGTTTTATAGACTACAAAATTGTGAAAAATAGTACTGAAATGGAAAAATTGAAATGATAGAGAGACAAATAATGAACCTTTATGGTCTTGAAGATGTTTATATTGTGATGTTTAAATGCTGATTCAAAATTTTGCTAACTGAGTCAACTTATTTGACATAATTTTCAAAACTTATGTGCTAAAAAATAAGTGGATCAACTATGTTTATAGACTTGTATGCTAAAAGAAGAGAATTATGAACAAATTCAAATAGTTTGACTATGCATACAAATATAGGAATGAAAAATAATATGGTGTTGAATTGATCAATCTAGTAACTTGTATTTGGAGAAGACCTAAACAAATAAAACATGGTCATTTTAGAGTGATTGTGTATTACACCTTCACATAGATTATTAGAATTATAATGATTAGTTTGATGCATTACTTAAAAAATATAAAAATGCAATATGATGATAAAATAAAAATGTGAAATAAAACCTACAAGGGTTTGATTCATATTAGGTTCACCAGAATATATGCAAAGAGAAATGCAATGATCTATTAATCAATCCTAAATCAAAAAATATAAATCCTACTTACACTTCTAATTATTGATACATTAGATATTTGGGTTCATGAACAATATGGATCCACTAGACCTAACCAAGGGATCTCTTCCCATAATAATATCACTAGATATGTTTCCAAAGCCTCTAGTTAAGAAACACCATGCAATAACCCTAGCTAACTCATAAGTTTTCATATTCACAAGGTAAATGACAAGTAAATTAAAATCTATTCTAGTACTCACCAAAAATTGTGGCACAAAGTGGGGGTAATAAACATAAAAATTAAACATGGATAGAAGATATATACTCACATCAATGTATAAGAAATCCTAATACATGGAAGACAAATAAAAATGCTAATATATTTACTCTTTCAAAATAGGAACAAATTTAGGAATTCTTACCTTTGAAGATGAACCCATTGAGCCTCAACATCTCCCTTAGCCAAGGTGATTTTTAAGAGGTTTTTGTGGTATGTAATGATAAAAAAGATAATTTAACTTTAGGATACACAACTTATCTATGCATCCAAAAGACTTCCCCACAAGACAAAATACATATCTCTAAAGAAAGTATTCAAACCCTAAGCAATGATCAAGTAGAATGGTGGATAAGTAGATGCAAAATATAATATTATTCTTTTCTTCTCTAAAAATTAAGGAAATGGATGTGTATATATAGTTGAATCTAACCCTAAAACTTTTCAAAAATTTAGCCGATAAGGTCAGCCCAATCGACTCTTTATCAGTATTGATGAAAATAAATTAGGATTTGGTCTAGTTCAGCCAGGGGCTAACCTAGACCCTTAATATGTTTTATCAATTAGAGTACTGGGTTGATAGGGCTCAAAGTGTAACATAAACCATCAAAAAGAGTTTTAGGCTTAGGATGATGTTAATGAAGGTGGTAAAAGCTTGGAAGAGGGTGAAAGAGAGGAGACAAGGATTAGGGAAGTGCTTAGGAGAAGGTTATATAAATATAAAGAGGTGGTATAGGGGATAACAATCTTATGAAGCACCAATGTTTTGCCCACCCCTTTCTTGGTGCACCTTTTAAGGCATGCACTCAAAGAGATTGAGACTCAATGGGTTCCTATAAGAGAGAAAAAATTAATAATTGATAAAGTTTGAAAATATTATGAGTATATAGTTAGACTCAATCATGTTATAAAGTTATATATGATGCCTTATGATATGGATATAATAAAACATTATTAGAGTAGTGAGACTTATATACTTACAATTTTTGGCTTCCACAAGGGAGATGACTATGACTCTTGAGGACATATGGAAGATATTATGACTTCTCATGGTTGGTACATGTGTCAACCTATGAGGTGATGGTAGAATACACATATATTATAGGATCACTAGTATATGAGTAGGCATGTTAGGGGAGATTGATATTCAAGTAGTGATACCACTATTTTTTATCTAGGAATATACTATTGAATGTTACATGTGTAAAAAATTATTTTTTCATTGTTAACATCATTTGTTGTTATAGATGGTTGTGATTTATCCATTTCATATATGATGCATCCGTATTTTTAGGATATAAAGGAACACAATACCATATACTCTTGGGACCAACCGATGTTGGCTCACCTATACAAGGATTTGCATCAATTCACATGAGAGGTTTTTGGTAGTGAATTGGACTTATCCACATTGCTACATAGTATGGATTATGTGCATATTTATGTGATATGGATGTAGTATGCCTTGTGATGGGTGATAACATCCACATATGTTTGTATAGATGTGGGTTAGTATTGTATGTGTTTTACACATTGGTACTTGAGAGTGTTTCCAAATTATTCACTGGTTAGCAACATATTTGATCATTTAGAGACTTTATAGAGGATTTACAGGGTGTTGTGAGGATAGATTAAAATTGAGATATATTCATGTGAATTTTTAGTTTCATTACCATTGGCCAAATGCGTATGAGTAGTTTCAGTTTGAGTGCATTATGTGATAATTGGGATTAGATAAGATATACACTTTGCATTAATTTTATGGATTTGATTTGTGAGATATCTAAGATCTAAGGGTGATTGAGCTAGTGTAATAAATTTGTAAACTATTCATTTTATTGAGGTGGATCTCGTTACTCATATTATTGATGTACATTACATTGAGTATACTCCAATGTATGCATAATGGTGGATGATGCATTGGTGGCCTATCTTATTTCCTAATGTGGTATAGGGTGGGTTCGAGGAATATGGTGGAGGAGGAGATGTGGGTGGAGTAGTAACTACTAGGCCTCATGGCCCTCTTGCAAGCATGTATATATGTTTTGAAAATATTTTCATCATTATTAGTTACTTTAATAGCTTTGAAGTTGACATCATGTATTATCTTTTTAGGAGATCATGATTATTTGATGACTATTATAGAGGTGACCCTTTGAGTTTTGACCAAACATGTCTAGGTTAGGTAATTCCTAGTAGTTCATAAATATCATTGATGATTATGCCCCCATATTTGATAAAATTATGATAGCCATTGTTGCATACATGGTAGCTACATCTGAGTGAGATGGTTTGAAGCCTGAGCATGATGTAATTATCAATGGTCGAGAATAGATTAGGGTAGATTTGATTAGGTGTAATATGCCCCCTCCAACTATAAATATATATTTGGGTCAAATATTGTTAGTTTATACATTTAGTTACATCACCATCATGGATCTTTTTAGGCACAAGTGGTTGTTTATGAGGATCATAAGAGAAGTCAGTCTCGATCGTGGTCCCAAAAAGATGATAATGGGACCTCTTCTTCATGATCCCCATATTGATTAAGAGGGATGTTGATAGAGATGTATCTAAGGAGGAGATAATTATTGAGTGAATCTATATATGTTGTAATTTATATTACCATGATAAACATTATATGTGTGTGTGTGTGTGGAATTTTAGTGTCCTTTGCATATATTATGTTTGTGTGGAAAAAATATTGCATCTATCTATAAGAGTTGTTGCTTTTCAAAATTTAAATCATGTGATGGAATTATTAATTAGTATTTTTTATGCTCTTGTATACGAAAGAGTGTGTTAAATGATATAGTATTTAATTTGTGACATGTGTATAATTGAATAAAATGAAAATCATAGAATGATCTGAACATCCTAACCAGAATAAAAATTATGCACCATAATTAATGTTATTTATTATTACATTTTGATACCAAATCTATGGTTAGTATTCTTAGAGATAGTCACACCTATATTGGTTACCTATGATACTTTTGGTTGATATTGTTGATGTTATTTTGATTTTTGTGAAGTATGCATTGTACGTTCATATCTCTGATATGAAGCTTGGTGCTTTTAGATTAGTATGCTTTTTTGTGTAAAGTGAGATTTAAATTTATCATGGACCATGATATCCTTAATGATTTTTATATTCATTTAAAATGTTAATAAGTCACCTTCAAAAGTGAAATATAAAATTATATTATCCTTATTGACTATTACATTCATTGATTATATCCATAGCTATCTAAAAATTACATTTGTTTTTGGAATAGTACATTGTACAATTCATAGCATATTCAATATGTTGAGTCCAAAAGTGAAAAGTTACACAATACATTCCATATTAGATCCATGTGTATAATGAAAATATTTCTCACTATATCCCACAATTTGAATAAAATTTATTATGCATGTATTATGTTGTTGCATATTATCTTTACCAATATCTTCTCTATATGTGCTACTGATGAGAGATTGAATGATAATTGGTTCCTTCTCAATAACATTATGAGATATTTTGGTATTTGTAGGAGAATATTAAGAATTTTATTTTATCTTGCTATCCACTTTCCCAAATGTAACAATCCTTATATCTTTAAGTTGTGTAATCTTTTCTCATAGTGCATAATGAAATTTATCTCAATGTCCATTAACACCATGATGAGTGTAAAATGGCCTACCTTTTATGTATTTACGATGATGAGGAGGATGATAGTAATTAAGATTAAGTCTAATTAACTTCTTAACCAATAATGTTCATATAATCTCATGTGAAGGATCTTTGAATATATCATACTGAAGTGGTTGCCTCTTATTAGAAGTAGATTTAATCATGTTAGGTAGTGTTTTGTAAAATGAATCTTTACCTTTATTGAGTACCTTAAATCTATATTCCTTGATTTTAATTATTTCTATTGATTCATCCATATTATGTGAGAGTTTAATTTCACTATTTTATTTAGGGGTTATATTTGATTCCAACCTTTTATTTGTGATTGCATTCTTGAGTGAAGATGGCCACGATTCATTTGTTAGCATCCTTATGTGTCCTAGAATTAATATAACATGCATATTTGATCACGTGCATGTATATATTCTCAAAATAAGTATAATTTTTTTATGTGTAGATTTATTTGAGTGGATACAAATACCCCTACTAAAGATGTTTTGCTTTTATAAATCTAAGGGTTGATAAGTTGAAGAATTCAAAGTAGTTTTAAATCGTAAAATTTAATTTTTGATAAGTTCATCATGTCCATGTTGGAAACCTTGTAGATGATCCAATGTGAATTTAGAAACCATTTTTTTGTGATAATATGATAATAACACATCTTATAATCTTTTGAAGTTAGCTAAGGATTCACTAGGTAGACTATATAATCAATCAGAGGCATATTTTGTGAGGATTATATGAAAATCTATTAGTAAAATGCATCTGTAACTATCCCATTATCCAAAATAAAGTGTATATCTATTTAAATAAATACAGTGATATCCATGACTATATAATAATGGGATTATATGCATAATTTTTTTTTTGTATATGCATATTCCTATATAGCTTGTGTAAACTGTTGTCTAAAATTACATTATGTTTACTATTATCACAACATGATCTACTTTACAAAGTGAGATGAATTACTTATTTTAGGAAGTCACCAATATCATGCATCATGGACAAAATATGACTAGTATAGATAGTATTGGCTTGGAAAGGTGAACTTATGGGTTGTAATTGATCATCTAATTTGAATATTGGTGTGAGGGGATCATGACAAATATCAATGTATAGATTATTATTACATTCTAAGACAAAACCAATGCATAATTTAGAATCATTGCATATTTATCACATTGAGTTTGTATAGAAATAAAAATATCACATTTATTCTCATTAGATTATTTTGACTTAGGAGAGGAGTAAGAGTCATAAAAATTGATGTTATCATGAGAATCACATTATATGAATATAGCATGACTATCTTGAGAATATTATCCTAATATCACATTATTATCATTTTGTGAATCGAAGGAAATGGTATCATTTTTTGTTGATATAGAATAAATTATATCACATTAATTTGCATCCATTGATATTTCAAGAGAAGGGAAAGAAGTATCATGAGATGTTAGAACATTATTTATTACTTTCTTGGAAGGATAAATATTATATATCATTAACCATGTTTAAAGGATAATGGGGAATATCATATGCGATTACACGATCCACCTTTTTTAGAGAAATATAGGTAATAAAACACTCCTTTATAATTTTATCCATTTCTATGTAAGGGTTATGCCTTTGTACTTTATATTGGTTAATGCGATGTAATATAGTAGTAAACTTATGAGGTAAATAGGGTGTGATAATTATTGATCATTAAAAATTGGATCCCTATGAGAGATTAAGGGAGAGAAGATATTCGTTATTAATATGTTATAGTTATTCATATTTATGAAAAGATTAATACAAGTGAGGAATAGAGGAATTTGGATTTTTAATTTTTTAATGAGTCTGCACATTTTTCTCTTGACTATTATCATCTTTATCATACCACTCCTCTTTATTTTAGTAATTATAATCATAATCATATTTATAAAAATAATATTACTAGTTGACATAAGAAACATTAGTAATTGTACAAGTGTGAGCGTTACTCCATTCATTATCATAATCATAAGGTATAACATTGGTAAAGAGGAGGAAATCCAAAGGATGAAAACCATTATGGGTTTTGTATTTAGCATCCATTTTAAATTTTTGACCTAAAAAAGAAAATGCAACAAAAAAAATATCACTACTAACAAATAACCAATCATACTAAGAAATAAAGTATATCACTAGGTGTGACTAGGCAATTTATGCTTGATTTATAGTCTCTCAGATATACTAATTATAGATGTAAATAGTGAAAAAAGCAAAAAGAGGATTTAAATAATAAGGATTCCACCATAATGTAGTCACATGATACCATCTCTAAGGTACATTGAGATAAAATATCTAAGGTTAATTTATTACTAATGAACTATAAAGAAAAATATCTAAGAGGATTCTTATGGTTGAAAAGGTAACTTAGGCACTTTAGATATATTGTGAGGTACATAGAAAATAAAATCTGTTTATAGTGATATATAATGGCTTGAGTATTAGATAAATATGCATCACACCATGACCAAGGAAAAATATTTGAAATTTTATCATCGAATGATGGATTTTATAAATTTAAAAAATATTGGAACACAGTTCTAGAAAGCAAGAAAAGGAAAAAAGAAAAAAAAATAGAAGAAAATATCTTTGTGCATGGATATTATGAATTCAATATAAAAAACCTATGTCAAAGATAAATCCTAGAACATCTCTCAATAAAATACAATAAAAGACAATAAAATTTCTCTCTAGTGTATGGGAATCATGAATTCAGTTGAAATCCAAAAAAAACAAAAAAATAATGTTTAAGAAAAAAGGGGATGTTATAATATGTTTTAACATAATTTTTAATTATATGAAACTATTGAGTATAAAAATATTGAATAAATAAGAATGCTAAACATATACGACTCAATAAAAATATTGATTATGACTTGTTAAATATAGTAATATGTTATTTTTAGAAAATACTAGGAAGAATGTGACTTAGCTTATACATGGATTTTTGGTTGATTTTTATTGATGAATGATAGTGTAGATTTGGATAGGGAAATACTATGATAGCTCAGATAGAGAGGTAGAGTATATGAATATTTTTATATTGGTTATGCTTATTGGATAGTAACTCATGTTGATCACATCCATTAACTATAGACTTGTCCATGTTGACTATGAATAAAATATGACTATTTCACCACATGATTGTGTTCACTAAGACTTATAATATACTAACATAACTAAAATTTCATGCGGAGATACCTAAAATACAAAACCCTAGTTTCCTACACAATACAATTCGGTATCAAATAGGGGGTTTTAGGTGAAAAGAATTAATTTAGGATGATTTTTGTTGATATTTGTTTAACTGACCAAACATTAAACTACATTACCAATACTTTAAAGATGGATCAAACTCAAATGTAGTTCTCCCATTAATGTGTATATTTGAAATTATGAATGCAAATCTAGATGATCTTTATCCTATTTTACCCTTAGCATAATCATGCAAATTTAGGTTCAACCCTTGTAACTTTAAAAATTAGATTCATAAAATCATATAGATAAAACATGTAATACTTGTACATATATTTTGGTATTCTATAGTTTCATTCTTGATGTTTTAGACTAGCTTTATATTTATATAGATTATTACTTTGAATTAAAATTTACATATTGGCACACAAGATTTGACTAGACAAGACTCAATGGACAAAAATAATGACCAAAATGAAACAATTCCAAAATAAATCTTGAAAGTTATGAATGGATAAGTCTACTCTTGATAGATAGGTTCATGGACCTAGACTTGTTCAAAAATAATGAACTTTTCCAAAATGCAATAGAAAAGATAAAAGACAATCAATAGAGATACCCATGACTAAATTGAAAATATTAAAAATAAGTGGACATGTGATCACTTGAATGTATAATATAATCACCCAAAAGTGGTATTTGGATGTTAAGAGTGTTTCTTGAGATAATATATGCCTAGTTTAGCCCTAGACCTATCCTAGAGCCTTTATAACACTTTTTAAGCCATTGTACAGACCACAAACATCTTTTATCATCTCAAACATAGCCCCAAAATAGATTTCCTAGATCTCAACCCAATGTTCCTAGCAGTCTGCCAAGTGGACACTAGTACCATATTAATGACCCTAGAGCCACATTGCACTAGTGTCCCCAACTTGGTGCTAGTGTCCATTACCCTAACTATCTTGAACATCATATATTTTCAAATGTGTGACCCTCTTAAGGTGAACCTAATTAAATTTTATTATCTTCACAAGCTAAAAATTTGTATAAATACAAGATTATTTAACCTCTATTCAATAGTTTAAAAAGAGATGCAAAATCCTATCCAAATAAGAAACAAGTTAAGCAAAATCAAGGTATTTGATCCTTATTTTTATTTACTTCTACATACTACCATCTACATCATCCCTAAGCCCATATGTTAAAGATAATCAATCTCAATCATACTCAAGGCATTCAAGAACACTCTCATTCTAGAATTCACTTGCACTTGCATTAAGCACTAGTGGGAGAACTACATTGAGCTTGATCCCTCCTCAGAGTATTAATATGTAGGAAAATATCTTAATAATGGGGTGTTGAGGATGTCATGCCTATCCTATTAATAAACACAATTTTTTAGTGAATTCCATACTTTCAAGGAAGATTAAGGTTTGCACACTAAATAATATATTTTAGGAACAATATATATTTCCAAATTTTGTGGACACAAGAACATGACCTAGAAATAGATGTGCAAGTGCTACTAGAGAATATGAATAGTTTAGAAAGAGAAAACTAATGTCATTTTGTAGAAACTAGAGCAACATGGTGTTATTATCTAAGTGGGGTACTAATATCCAGTGAATAATCATATCCCAAGACCTTGTTGATGATGCTCAAACCTATCTAGAACCTAGATCTTCTACAACAACTTGAATTTATAAATAAGTTTCTATTTATGTATATTTATTACTATTTTTTGAAAGTTAAAAGAAGTCAAAATCCATCAAAAATCATAGGTTCATTATTGAATATTATTTAACTAATTTATACATCTCATCCCTTTAATCTAATTTAGTAATTTAGATTAGTAAAACCTAAAATGCTAAATCATTTGGTGAACCTGACTTACTTCGAATATTACTTCAAACCCTAGTTTGCATTAAGCCAAATTTTGTGCAATAAATTAAGGATGCATACTTATTATTTCTATTTTTTTTAGACAACGTATCTAAATAAAATCAATTTCATATTAGGGTTTTAATATATTTATATATAATTTAAATTATTGAAAAGAAACCCTAATTTCAAAAAACCCTAACCATGGATGCCCTTAGGGTTTGTGCCAATTTTTTCTAGTTTTCATTAGCTGCTATCAATTTTTTAGAATTCATATATTCTATTTTAGTAGCTCTATTATAATTTGTTTACTATATGTCATCTAAAAAGCTATCTCTCTTCCATTAAAAATAATTGTTAGACTATATGGTAATCATATAGAGCATATTCATATTTTAGCTCTTCGATCCTATAACATAGACAAAGAACCTATCATAACTCTAGTTTTGAATCCTTCATACCTTGATTATGTCAATTTCAATGACAATGCATCTGAATATGAATAATACACCCAAGAGAAAGATGAGGTACACATTGAGAATCAAGACATTCTTCCTCCACTTAACAATAATGACATAATTATGAATTAAGATGAGATATTACAAGGCTTCATAGATAGAATTTGAGAACAACCCTTTGATCATGTATACATCCTAAAATCTATATTTAAAATCAAGAATAAAAAAAAAAATGGTCAATATTCAACTCATCTAGTTAGTAATGTTATTACACCTCCATTGGCGCCAACTTAACCAACTCAGATAGAATAACCTAATATTGTAATTCAACAACTATCAGTGATAAGTACACCACTTGTGGCTAGTTAGTCCACTTCATATGTGTAATCCCTTATGCATTAGATTCATGCTTTGTAGTCTAAGGTGTTACATCTTGAGAAGGTAGCCATTAAGCCATCCCATTCTTTGGATTCTAATATTCTCTTACATACACCTTTGATCAAGGCTTTTTTCTTTTTATAACAACATCAACAATTTGTGTTGTTTATTTTAGTTTTATATAAAAATGTGTTATTTATTTTTACTAGGTGTTTTGTATTTGGGTGTTTTTGTTATGATAAATACAATTCAAAGATGGTAGCCAAAAACTGACCGAATTCATGGAAGATAACTAGAAATGTGCATGTTTCTTTCTCCTATGGTTTTCTATGGTAATATAACAATTTACATGGAAATTCATAGAATAAAAAAGCAAAGTAGTATACTGTGTCATGGGTTGTTGTGTGTGCACTGTTATGAGAGCTTCTAAGATGCTAAAATTTTATATTAATTCTACTACTTGTTTGTTGAAACACCATTACATGGCTCTGTAATAAGATGAGGCTTGGTGTTTTAGTTCTGTTTCATGATAATCGCAATTATATATATATATATATATATATATATATATATATATATATATATAACATCCTTAAATATATTTATACAAATAAGTGTTTCTATTTTTGTAGTAATGGATTGGTGTTGGTTCAATGTTATTTATTATCATTATGTTTACTATGAATATGTATATTTGCTCAACTATAGTTGGTATAAATAGATAAATACTATATATTTATGAAAATTATTAACAATTACAATTATGTAAATAGACTATGTATTCAAAATGCCCATATGGAGTGTACTAAACAATTCTCATCGAGTGAGCTTAACTAGCATGCACTAACTATTGGTGTGTTGGTCTTCACCAGTCATCAACCAAAAATTATTCACCAGTCTTTGTGAACATTTAACTTACTATTGCCAATTGGCCCCACTATAGTCACCTCTACCATCATCGCCAATACCATCACCATTATCAAAAATAACCATGAAGATGTTAAGACCATGAACCACGACTATTTAGGTATCACTCAGCTTGCCATGTGGCATGGACCCAACATGATATACAAATGATTCCATGGTAAACCTAGATTATCATGCCCATAAAACGTGATTATCCTGCCCTGTTATCATTAATCATGAACCTCTTATGTCCCTACTATTAAATGGGTAAACCCTAAAGGCTAAACCGATGTCATTTACCATTTAATCACTGCTAGATCCAAGGTGGAGGGAAATATCTCAAGCGGAGGTAGTCAGAAGAAGGCTAGAAACTTCCATGTTTAATCCCAAGTTTTAAACTAGTCTATTCTTCTAGGTTTTCAAATTTGATGAAAGTTGATAAACTAATCAATAATCTTTTTAAACAAGTTGAGGTCCATTCTACTAGTTTTTATCATTTTGATAGATTCATTCATATTTTTGATCATATTAGATTTAGGGATGCCTAAAACATGCATATGACCTTGCATATAATGTGAAAATGTCATAAGGTTAAGGATAGTGCATTAAAAACTAATATGTTCCATTTTGTAAGTTAAATGTGCATGACTATAAATTTGACCAATAGAGGTCTACAACCCCATCGGAGATAGAGCCTCTATTTTCATAAAGGCACATGGACAATGAATAGTACCAACCAAGTAATAAGATAAACAATAAAATAAATCCCAAAGTTGTTACACAATGTTAAAAAACTAAATCCATAACTTATTAACACAGATAAAATCTAAAACATATGAAACAAGAATAGGTATGGGAAAAAAAGGAAAATGCTTTAGATTAACACATTCACAGTGTGTTAATAAGCCTCCTTTGCATGAAGGCATTAGAGAGCATAAATTATTTCAATTGAAATGTAAAGAAAAGTAGTGAAGATTCTAATAAATCTTTTAATAAGACATCTATCTTAAATTTACCTATACTACTATTTTTGGGGCCCTATTTCTCCTTGTCAGAGGCCCACTATACATAAGGTTAAGTTCTCCCAATATTTTGTCTCTATTAATTGTTTATTTTTGTATATAAGGACAAACTATCATATGCAGGGTCATATGCACTAGGAATTTGACAAACAGAGTTGTTCAATAGGGTAGAACAGGGTGTATAGGAGCCTTTATAGTATTTTCCAAACTTTAATATCTTGAGCTCTATTTTCAATTCATGTGTTTTTATTCATCATTTCATGTTTATTTATGATTTCAAGTGCCAAAATTTACTCTATTATTTGTGATGGGGTCATCATGTATGTGTGCTTTTAAGTACATTGAAAGTGTTACTCTTATCATATTTCATGTGTTTGTGTAGACTTCCACTTTGTAAGAGTGTGTGAATCCATATTTTTTGCACTCCCATTGTAATATATAGTGTATACTTATTATTTTTGACTTCTTCATTCAGAATGTTCAGTGAGCTTATTAAATATTGTCATCAACCTATTTCATAGAAGCTGCAACTAAAATTAAATTTTTGGCATACAATCTCCATGGACTTGATATTCCAAGATTCAAAAATACTATTGCTAACCTTTAAAATTTACAACAAACATGTTTTGGTTCTTTTAAAGTTTTTAAAATGTAATGTATCCATTACATTTTCTCTATCTCATCTACTACATACAAAGTTTTGGTTATCTTGTGATTGAATTGCCACATGAGGTGTTGCCATATTATATAGATTATTTCCAAATGAATTGGTATGTTATGTTTCTATAATGTGAAAAGATAATCTCTACTATAGATTTTTACATTATCTACATAAAATGTAATGACTTTTCATATTACATTTCCTTATTAGAGGATCGTAATATATACTTTCAATATAGGGTGTCAATTTTATGAATAGTGGTTGCCCTAATTATTTTATGACTGCTATGTTACATTTCCAAGTAATCAGATTACCCTACCCACAAGCACACCATTGTACTCTCATGGTGATATTTACAGTGATTTATATAAATTGTTGATTGGTAAGGGTTAGTGTTGTAAACCATATTATTAAGTTGTTTGAATGCAAGTTGTTGTTTGTTATAAACTAATAGTATGAATGTTATCTGTTATAGATTTAAGATGGATGAGTGGGAATTAGATGATTGCCTCAAATAAATTTATGTTAAGACTGAAAAACTGATATGTATTTTTAGCTATTTCACTTGAATATTAATTTGAGTTGTGTTATGTTTTTGTTGATGATAATATGAAGTGCTCAGTTTAGACATTCCCCTCACCCCCTCAGAGATCAAACAAAGAATATATATGGAGCATCAACCATTGGGGATGGTATTCCCACTGTTATAAGACATCAATTCCCTACTTGCAAATAACTAGGGGTGTAATCCCAGTGTGATATTTATTCTTTACCAAATAAATATGAAGATGAGTGGATAACATAGGTAATTTTATTGATGGTCTATGTATTTTCAATGCCTAATTTAATATTCTTTTTGCATAAGTAAAATGCTCAATATTTTGGAACTATGCATTCATATTTTGATTTATTACATCTTTTTTAATATTTTAGGAGTGGGTGGCATAGACCAAATGTCAAGAGGGTGTCCCTAAAGTGCCCAATGATTATTTTTTAAGAGATGTATTAGAACCTTTAGTTGCCCTTAATGTTTGATTGCTCCTCATGTTAACTAATGTTTATTTCTTCCCTCTTACAACAATAAAAATTAGATTAATTTTGACACACCATATGTTTTTCTATGTTTTTTTTATTTTGTGTTTTAGTTGTAAGGGATCGAGCACAGCCACATGGACATGGCTAAAACTCACCTGCATAATGACTTCATCCCTATAAATGTGTGTATTTATTGTACTCTATCTTTTAATTTCCATGCTCATAACCCCATGTTTGTTGTTCAATATATGTTTGGAATCACATATATATGTCTACCAATGTGGTAGGAGGAGGTGGAGTCATATGACCTTAATGACAATGATGATGAGGATGTTGATGATGATGATAGTGACTAGCTTCCAAAGGTTTCATAATTTGAAATGGAGGAAATAAATGCTATAATAACATTTGATTATCTTTGATGATGTTATCTTATGTTTATTATTTTATACTTTTAACATTTTATTGTGTTTAATGAAGTTATATTTTGTTTATTGATTTATGATTTTAACATCACATCTCTTCCTTATTGATTGATAACATGCAGGTGAGTACAATATCAAGGATTGAGGTATTATTAGGTATAATGTGCACCTTTGTGTTTTTAGTCCATGTGACACATTTAGAGATTATGGTGGCCATCCATTTTGGTCATGAGATAGACTTAACACTTACCATCTCAGGATTCATGGTTGGTAGCCCATTCCAAGGAGGCCCCTTGGGCTTACTAGAAGTGGGAAATGTAAATTGAAGGGAAGAGAAATAATGAAAAGAGACACATAAAGGATGCAAATAGAGAGAATCTTAAAAAACCATACCATCAACAAGAGAGATAGGCTAAAAATATCGTGGCTTTCTAAGGAGGATGTGTTTGAGTTATATTATCTCGATGAGATAACCTTGAAGTCTATCAACGAAAAGATGGGTGCATATGATTCAAGTGAAAAATTGGCACGAAGAAGGGAAACCTATATTTATTGAAGAAAATATCATCAAAAAATGGAGTGAGAAAGAGAATGGGTGGAGCAACAACAAGATGCATGCAATAGTGGACCTCAGGTTAAATGCATTTTGTTCATTAGTTTTTACAAAGTTAAAGTTAAGTTCAATTCAACTTAATCAATATTAACATCAATATTTATGTAACAATAAACATTTTAATTATAGAGGAATGACCCTCAATCCCATAATAGTGATGATGATCACATTCCTTTGAGAAAAAACATTTGCAAAATCATATATATGTTTGTTAGGGAGGGTGTAACAAATGGAAGTGCACATGATAAGTTACCTCACAAATTGATATTGTACTTCTTACAATTACTATGTATTATATGCATTCTCCTTTATTCCCCCTACCTTTCTTTCAACCCTACGATTATATATTTTCATAGTGTTGTATATTGTTATTGCATATAGGATTTTGGTGGAGATGAGTTGGTGTGGTCATAGGCATGGATGGACAATGTTTAGGAGATATGATAGTTACTTATTATTTACCAGAAATTACAAATTTATTCTTCATTTTGGTGTCCTAATATTGATTTTTTTCAAGATTTCTAAACTACACATTTTCAAATGTAGGTGTCCAAGGTGACATATGCATATACGTGCATTCATGTGGTTGATCACTTCTACTTGTTTATCCATTTCCAAAGGCCTAATGGCCATGGCATGAATGTTGATATTTCCTTGTGGTTACTACCTTGGATATTATTATTTATATACATACATTTTGTCATAATATATATGACATGTATGATGTGTGGTCAAACATATTATTTAGACAGGGGATTTGAATACAAGTGTTTCATTTTTGGTTTGTGATGGATACATAGTTTTTTATGTATGTACGACCTAAGCATTGGTTTGGTGGTTAATTTTCATTTATCAGTGTATTTCACAATGATGCATGGTTTAATGATGCAATTTTTTTCCCATGTACTCATCATACATTTTTTATGTGTATGGTATGTGCTGTTTTCGATAGGTGATCTATCATATTCACATGTATACTTTATTCTCCTTTCATTATTTCACATGTTGGTGACAAAGTGCACATGTTTTCATGTCTCTATGTATTTATAAAAGTAACTATGGTGGGAAGGAGTGAAATATAATATTTGTATGCATGGCTTGTCTCTCTAACATTTAAGTGTTTATCTGTTCAAGCAATCAACACAACAATTGTTGATGTCTATGGGACATAGTTTGAGGTAGGGGAGGAGGGGCAAGAAAGAATAAGGAAACACTCCAATACATAAGAATGACCATGAAATAGGTAAATAATGATGGTATTCTTTATTGGTTTTTGGTTTTTCAAATTAATTTGCCAATTCATCATTAGCCATTGTACCATGCAGTACTATCCATTTCACTTGTCCACTTTTCTCATGTTTGACACTGGGATAATATAATGATTTCATTATTTTCATTTAATTTAGAAAACTTTGTTTGTAATGAAATTATTCATAATATAAAAAATGGATGTTCATATCTTTTGAATATTCTCATTGACCCTCATTTATGTCTACTTCTTTTATAGATTTTCAATGCTGAAAATATTGAATGTTATCATTAACTTTCACGTGTATTTTTTTAAGATGAAGTCCCAAATATAAAAGATAATTTGGATTCCCAATTTCATGAGGATATCTAAAGACTTCTCATAAGGATGAGATCACAGAATGCAATGGGCATAGGAGAACATTTCGGTTTACAATTGTCACTAGCGACTGTAAAAACATAATCAATTGAGAGGGAAACCCAATTTTTATCTAAGCTTCTTGAAAGTGCAAGGGAAAAGTTTATAAAGTTTTAAACTACATTGGCTAATAAGACTAGAGAGGTTAAGAAGTTATACTGTGCACTTCTCACACTAAGGGATGAGAAGATGGATGTTGAAATAAAGATTGTCAATCTACAAGCTGCCAATACCTACACAAAAGCACTCTATGATGTAAGGACATAGATTATGTGGGCCATGCAATTTAAGGCATGAAGGAATAGTTTCCATATATGAGTACCACCTGCATATTTTTATGGTGAAGTTCAATATCTTATTTTCACAAGCCAATGGGATGTCTCCCAATACACATGGTATTCCATACATGAACAATGATAATTAGTTATGTGCAATGATTTATGTGTTTGGTATTCCATGTATGCTTATGAATTTAGATGAAAAACATTGAAACACATTATTATTACAAAAAATTGATGTTAATTTTCCATCATTTTCTTACTTCATCTTGTGTATTTAAGTTGTTTATGATTGAACAAATGACTTTATTCAGGATTTATGTAGGTGCATGTTAAGAGACCTAGAAAAGTATGGAAAATGGTTGTTTACCAATATATTTTTACTCCAAATCATGTATAAATGTGTTTTCATGATATTTTATCACCATAAAATGGTTTTATAATGATTTCTATGTGATTGGAGGTTTTATAATGTTGAATATGTTCATTTATAGGTTGACTATGTAGAAGGTAGAATAAACCTAAAAGGGAATGTGAATTAAAGGTTTAATTCTTTATTTGACTCTCAATCTTATTTAAAGGTGTCTTAATGTTGGATAAGTAGTGTACAATGGGTTTATAGCATAGTTTGTGTCATTGGGTTATTTTGTCATGATCTTCAAGACTCTACTGTACAAGTTATAAGAATTATAGACCTAAGAAAGAATAAGGTAAATAATGAAATACAATCCATGTAATATGCATAATTATTATGTTATTGACCACAATATGTATCAAAATCTATTATACTAATAAAATAAATACAAGAGGAACTCAAAAACATAAATATGCCTTCATATTATGAATATACCTGTATAGACCTACTCGCATACTTCTGCATTTTCATACATAGTTGTGGTAAAAGTGCTTGATGACATATATAAACACTCAATTTATTTAAGACTACATAAAAACATATATAAAGGAACATTATAAACTCCTTTCCAACCAAGGAAATCCTTTTCTTCATTAATCAAAACATCAAACACTATTATACACATATGGTAAAATATTATCACATTTTGGATCAATATTGATACATGCCAAAGTGAAGGTAGAATTTGAATGATACGAATTAGAATAAAAAATTGAAGTAATACACAAACAAATATGTAATTTATTTAGAAATAAATTAAACATGTTCAAACAGAATTAATTACAAGACTAAAAACTATTTATCAATATTGAAAGATATTTTTGTATAATTATTCTATTCACTTTCTAAACCATCACTGTCATCCGATGGATTTTAGTCATCATCAATTTCATCATCTACAACATGTGTGTAAAAATACAGTGGTTCTATTCTTGAAATCCTTCACCTCGATTGGATGAGAGGAAAATATATGTTATGGGATATTATGTACCTCTTCCACAACACTGCATATGGCTGGGTTGGACAAAGCTTAGAGGCATCAAAGTGGTTATTTTGAATGTTGTATAATTCAAAATGCACTCAAAATGGTAGTTTTGCACCAATGAATATATTTTATACCTGATCTAAATGCACATAGACATTTGGATCATTAGACACCTTTGTTGGCAATCACTTCTCCAAGAAGGGCCTTAGATAGGCTAGAATGGCTCCAAGAGTACCCCACATACTGGGAAAAATGGCATCATCCTATGGCCATTCATATGTATAAATTAGTATTAGACCTATATATGAATGTCACGTACTCATAGCTCACCATTGGAATGTGGCACAAAGGATATTCCATGCTTTAATTCTTTAGAACATTCACCCATCATAATCCATCAAGATGGATGAAAGTTTTAGTGCTTCCAAGCCCCCCCTAGTTGATGGAACTGACCACCACACACAATATTTGGTACAATATTTGGTGTTCCACATTTAGATCCTCTAGTATATATTTTTTTTCATATGAATTTGTGGATTTCCTCTTATATTTCCACAACACACCCCATGTTTTGTATTATTAATGCCACTTGCCATACAATTAAAAAAATTAATTAGTGATAATTTCCAGAAAAAATTCACAAACTATAGTTAATTATTCTACATGTAGTAATAAACATAGTTCAATGTAATATAGAATGATCCAAATGAATAAGAAAGGTCTTTTATGTGTGTTTAATCTTCTCTTGAATGGTACATAGATTGCTCTTGTTCATGTGTTATTTATATAAATCCCTTGAAGCTCTAGGTAGACCCTTGTGTGTGTAGTTGCAATTTCAAATAATGGACTCTAGCTGATAGTCAATCAAGTATAGAATTATAGTCAAAGGAAAATAGTTGAAATGAAGAAAATGAAAGACCATGTATTATGCCCATGTTGGAAGTGTTAATTGTGTAAGTGAAGAAATCAATAAGAGATAATATATTTGAAACATATAATTTTCTACCTATGGTTTGAACTCATTTTATTATTTTTATTTAGATATAAAGATATTTGAATCCTTTAGTTGGTATTATGTAACTTGAATTTACAAGAACTATGTTTTAGCAGAACTATAATAGGAATATGGGAGAATTTAAAAAGAAACTTTGTCTAGAAAGATAGTATGCAATTTGAGTGAGAACTCATAGGTTGTTCCATCAATGAGTAGTGATACTTAAATATATCAATTGTGTGTATGTTTTCAATAAGAGATAAATGTTTAAGAAAATAATCTTGTGAGTACCATGTTCCCAAGGGCAGTAACTAAACATGTGTATGAGTCTTTACTAACAAAGTTTGTGAAAGGAAAAATAAGATTAAGGGATGGAGATGTTAGGGACAATCACTATGACAAAATAGACATGTGAAGGAGAGATTGAAAGTATCAGGTAAGTCATTATACAATAAAAAAACTTATGTTAGTTTTTTACAGTCAGTCTGTATTCATAAAACCCTATCAAATCCATGTATGGAACATGATTAAAAGGAAACCAAGAAAATTTTGAGTTTGGAAAAGTTGGAGAATAAGTAGACAAACCAAACACAAGTCATTTGGAGGCTTCAAACCCAATAAATAATCAATAAACCTATTTAGATCCCTGTTGGGCCTACACAGACTACAAGAAACCCTAGTTTAGGGCCAAACATAAAAGGTGGAAAAAAATGTTTGAACTAATGAAAAATATTAAAAAATTTAGTTTTAAGTTTCTTGACATGAGAAAGGAGACTATGAAGGTTTAAGATGTGTACGGCCATCATACATATAGATTTTGAAGACTGTGTGCAAAAGATAAGCTTAGAGACCTAATTAGGAATGTGTAGGTGTTGTAAATGGTATCTAGGAAGTGAGTTAAGACTTAAAAATTCATAGGGAGGTGTAATATGATAGAGGGTTGTATAATATGTATTGGGTTTCTCAATATAGAGTTAAACTTATCCATATAGAAGGAAAAACAAGAAAAAAGGCTATTAGATGATAAGTGAGGTTGTGGGTTTGAGGAGTGTAGATGGTAGTTGAGATTGTGAGAGAGTGTGAGTAAGATGGAAATAGGTTTTTTGATATTAAAATAGGTTATCAATGCTAAATATTATCTACACAAGTTCTATAATAGTAAATAGAGTGAGTTAGGCATAGAGAAGCAAGGAGTCTAGTGAAGGTTAGTGTAGGAGAAGAATAAAAGGGAGTGAGAAGGTGAGTAGAATGAGTTGAATGGATGAACATGAGGGGTATATGGGAATATAAATTTAGATTAGAATAATATAAATAATCTTATCAAAAATTATCTTGAATTAGAATGTGGTGAAACCTAGTGGGAAAGTGTTGGACAAGAGAAGATTGAAAAGACTTATGATGCATGAATAGATAGATTGCAGGTATCAGAGTTAGAAAGTAGAGAATGGAATAGTTTCTCTACATTAAATAAGATCATAAAGGGTAGGATGGTGGAATACATGTCTTAGGGCATATGTGCACCTGTAGGATGTTTGAGTTTTGAAGACCTCATACACTCATGTCAAGCATCTTGATAACTAGTCATGTAGTTGGAGATGTTAATTGCTAAGTCACCATGAGAATGGAGTTGTCTCAAGAATGGAAATGTCCTATTTATTTAGTGTATTTAAAAATAAATTTAACCATAGTATTCCAATTGATGGAAACCTATATTAATATCAAATATAATGATCACCTACAGTTGAACTATATACTAAGAATGTACAATATGGAGATTGACTAGACATATGGGTAGAGACAGGTCTAAACAACTAAGGAGAGGAAATTTATGACTTAAATTAGATAATAAACATAATGTAAAAGGTTCATAATTTATTTAAATCTTTATTAACTCATGATTCCCTCATTTTGAACCTAAAAGGGCATTACAAAGTCTGAACATTGAGAAAATGGTGAAAAACACACTTTTTGAGGCATTTCCACACTTGTACAGAATGGTATGGATTGTACCATATAGAGTAACATTATAATATGAATATGGGCTCATGTTTTATGTATTTTCAAATTTTTATAATGAATGAAGGTTAAACAAGCTCAAAATTGGTCCTACACCTCATCCACCTTCTTTGCAAGCTTAGATAGCTCCTTAGGTTTCTACTTGTACCATGCAAAAGAGAGAGAATGGAGGTCCTAGATATTGGAGACAAGAATTACACTCATGCATATTCCAATCATGGGAATTTTTTTGGAGATTAGTCTCCTCATATTTATTAACATTCCTTAATAAGATAAGGAATTTATATGCCCTTCATATCTACACAGGCCAATTTCAACTAGGTGATTTTCATGGTTTTTTGACTTGTTTTCTCAATATAATGACTTATGTTATTTTATCAGGTCTTGAATGTATATATCATAAAATTTTGACCACTAGTATCACACATGTGATACCATAATAATAACAAACCTTCAAGACTAGCTATTATGTGTAACCTACAGGAAAGTTGAGTAATGGACAGAGGTTTGATGCATCCATTTAAGGATGTGAACTAGTTTAAAGATTTTGAAAAGATGTTTCATGCTTCACTATGCCTCTCTTCTCAAAATTAGTGTTCAAGTATCCTGTCATGATCCCAAAGAGTGCCTTTAAGGAAGGAGACATATCTATTTGGATTTTATTGTCTATCAACACTATATATGGTCTAAAGTTGCCTTCAGACCTTGTAGACATAGTTGAAGGCTTGAAATGGAATGCTAATTCATGGTATATCATCCTCTTTCCCTTGTAGACAAATATCATATAACTCCTTGGCAGCCTTAAGGGCTTATAAACCATCTCCCTTGACTCCCAAACTCATAGATCCTTTTATAATAGAATTTAAGGTTTTTTGTGAAAAATAACCTTATTCTAAGCATTTTAGGTTTCCTTTTAGTACTATGTATGTCCTTTTTCTACTCTCAAAATGTCATGATTTCAAGGGTATATACCTTATGCCCCTCAAAGTTCATGTTGATTATAATTAGGTCTCCCATACTCCATCAAATGTCATCTTTGTATCTTGTCACTTGTCACTATTTTTACTACCTTCCACTATGATTATATGTAATATCCCCAGTTTCCCTTCAATTCTGAAACTGGATATTTTTTTTGACTATTCCTCTGTATTTTGCTTTTTGATATTTTACATGAATAAAGATATGATTTTGCAAGATAAATTCAAATAAACAAATAAACCACAGTAAATCTCTTAACTCACAAATCAGTGCTCTTATTATTCTTCAGAATGATTACAATAATGTATCCCTGGCATGCATATAAAGTAATACAAATATCGTCTCAAAACCTGATATTTTACAAATCTAGAATGTCTCTTAGGTTGCTGTGTCAACAACATAGTCACCAATGTTAGTTATTTTGCCGTCATCGATTGATATACTTCCAATGTTGGTCACTGTCAATCGGCTACTCTGCCAACGTTAGTCTTCAGTCGGCTGATGTCAGTCACTGGGATGCCGATGTCGGTTCTTGTGTCCCCTGCGACGCTGTTTGGCCTATGGTAGAATGGTACAAAATTGTACGAATTGGTATGAATTCCATACAGAAGCAAGATAATATGTTGCGGCCTATATTCTAGTCCTTGATCTCAAGATCTCTATCTGGACAATTTATTAAATCAAAACATAAGGAAATAAATACCTGAAATCCTTGTGATAACTTTTGTGTGAAGTTATCTCCCAAACTTGTAAACCTCTGTGATAACTTTTGTATGAAGCTATCTCTTAAATTAGCAATAGATTAGCTAATATTTCATAGCCTCTAAATCGCACACACTAAAGAGTGGACGTTCTCTAATGTAAATGGAATCCTGGAACCCTTGGCTCAGTCTTCACTTAGCAACAATCAATATCAATAATCAATAAATTGCCTCCCTCCAATAAGAAACCCTTATATCCTCCAAAAAGGTGTGCTTAGCCTAATTAGGGTTTCTTAAATTAGAATTAGGGTTTCTTAATTAAAAATTAGGCCAAATAATTAATATTTGATTAAATCAATCAAATATTAATATCTCCCTCAATACATGTCAGATCCTCAAATCGACTGAAGCTGGTGAATCAGGGAGTGATTCTGCACATGACCATACCAAAATAAGGGTGCTTCGCTACATGTCAAATATCCCTAAATAATAGGAGCTCAGACAAACATCTCTAAAATAGCTTGAATGAAAGCCAACTGTAGAAATTTTGCTAATCGAAGCCAAGCCAAGCTCCATCCAGACCCTCTATCCATCTTATCAGCCTATGAGGGTTGCATAATAGGCTAACCATCAACTCTGACAATGTCCACTAAAAAAGGGGACATGACAATCTGCCCCTCCTAAAATTGTTTGTCCCCAAGCAATCGTGGAACAATAAACCACTCGATCCACCTGGATCCCAAGGAAAAAGTTGTGTAATGTCCCTCATGTCACCAATCAACCCCTATGAAGAAATCATCAGCATCAATAACATCAAAAGTACAAAAATCAGCAACTGAAAAACTGCACTCAACACCCAAACAATTGACATAACTGACAACATTATCTGAAAACCAACTGTAGATGCTGATAGAAGAACCCACTCTATGGAACTCAAGCCAACTAAAATATCGACTCTGTCAAAACTCAAGTCCCTATCTAACTGACACTCACACCCAACTGTACCATGGATATGACAACAACCATAGGTACCTGAGTCACTGACACCAAATCTAATCTCTGATAAATTGTCATGGGTGTGTTGATATTGCAAGCTGTGTAACTTGCAACTACCAATTCCATCTACAAAAGATGGTCCCGATCCATCCCATAACTAATCCCTCTATAAAGGTGGCACGATCAACTATACCACATTGTCATCGGTGTGAGAAGAATCAATCTGGAGACTCAACTCCACTGGTATGCCAAACTCATCAAGACCATATACTCCCAAATCCTGAACATGTGTGTTAGCTCCAACAACATGTTCCTCAGCAACAACTGTAGGAACGTACTCACCACTAACACTCAGTGTACTAACCTCTGAGTATACCTACACACTCTAGATTCCAGCATCAGAGTCATCCTCATCTAACTCTGAAGATGCTGCTGCTGAAACTATCTCATCATCACCATCTCCTATCTCATGAAAATTATGGAACATGCTACTATCCTGTGTAACTAATCTGTAGTGCTCTCTCCTCAGATTAACAAAGTGATCAAAAGACATCCTCTTTTGAACCTCAGGGGATAATAACTCCCACTCCTCATTCACTGCCATAAGTGTGTCAGCAAATAGGGGCTCTCCTGCCACCTCCTCTATTGGAGCCTCTGGTTCCTCTTGAACAAATGTAGGCCGTGTAGGCCTATCAGCTATCCTAGAATGGGTCAGCGGTGGTCTCTGATTAATAGTAGCACTCTTGTTATCTACTTGCTTTCCGCTTTGTGTTGTGGACCCTTTAACAATGGATGCAATACTCCATGTGAATTTGTCTTCGAATGTAGGGTCTGAAAAAAATTCATTTAACCTCTTCAAACTTTGTTTTAGCTTCTCCATATCCTTGTCCCATTGTTTCTGAGTACGTGAAGTACCCATGATTTACTAGCTAGTTTAATGTCCAAACTACCCAAACTACACAACAGGATGGCATAATTTAGCTCTGATTTACCCAATAGGATGGCAGGAATTTGGCTCTGATACCACTGTAATATCCCTAGTTTCCCTTCAATTTTGAAACTGGATATTTTTTCTGACTATTCCTCTGTATTTTGCTTTTTGATATTTTGCATGAATAAAGATATGATTTTGCAAGATAAATTCAAATAAACAAATAAACCACAGTAAATCTCTTAACTCACAAATCAGTGCTCTTATTATTCTTCAGAATGATTACAATAATGTATCCCTGGCATGCATATAAAGTAATACAAATATCATCTCAAAACCTAATCTTTTGCAAATCTGGAATGGCTCTCAGGTTGATGTGTCAACAACATAGTCACCGATGTCAGTTATTCTACCATCGTCGGTCGATATACTACCAACATCAATCACTGTCGATTGGCTACTCTACTGACATCGGTCTTTAGTCAGTCGATGTCGGTCACTGGGATGCTGATGTCAGTTCCTGTGTCCCCTATGGCACTGTCTGACCTATGGCAAAATGGTATAGAATTGTACAAATCAGTATGAATTTTGTACAAAATCAAGATAATATGCTGCAGCCTGTATTTTGGTCCCTGATCTCAAGATCTCTGTCTGGACAATTTATTAAATCAAAACATAAGGAAATAAATACCTGAAATCCCTGTGATAACTTCTGTGTGAAGTTGTCTCCCAAACCTGTAAACCTCTGTGATAACTTCTGTATGAATCTATCTCTCAAATCAGCAATAGATTAGTTGATATTTCACAGCCTTTGAATCGCACACATTGAAGAGTGGACGTTCTCCAATGCAAATGGAATCCTGGAACCCTTGGCTCAGTCTTCACAGAAGAATTGTTAGCAACAATCAATATCGATAATCAATAAATTGCCTCCCTCCAATAAGAAACCCTTATATCCTCCAAAAAGGTGTGCTTAGCCTAATTAGGGTTTCTTAAATTAGAATTAGGGTTTCTTAATTAAAAATTAGGCCAAATAATTAATATTTGATTAAATCAATCAAATATTAATATCTCCCTCAATACATGTCGGATCCTCGAACCGACTGAAGCTAGTGAATCAGGGAGTGATTCTGCACATGACCATACCAAAACAAGGGTGCTCTGCTGCATGTCAAATATCCGTAAATAATAGGAGCTCAGACAAACATCTTTGAAATAGCCTGAATGAAAGCCAACTATAGAAATTCTGCTAATCGAAGCCAAGCCAAGCCAAGCTCCATCCAGACCCTCTATCCATCCTATCAGCCTATGAGGGTCGCATAATAGGCTAACCATCAACTCTGATAATGTCCAATAAAAAAGGGGACATGACATTATACCCCTATTTTTATGCTCATATTCATACTTCACTCCACTGTCACCCTTCTACACACATACCTCTTTCATCCCAATGCCTAAATCATGTGAGGAGACATACACCCACCTTAAAATAGTTATAATCCATAAGCTTATAGAGGATAACATATGTAGGTCATGTACCCTACTAATAAGCCTAACTATAATTTACAACCAATCGTTTGGCATACTATAGTAGAGTTTTGAAAGGCATTCCAAGGAGTGACTAAAGAGGCTTCTTCTAGAGTAGGTATAGGTGAAAAATGGAAAACTTGTGATGAGTGATAAATAATAACCTAAGGTTATATGAACACCATCAATTGTATTGGGTCATTCACCTTAGGTGTCATACCTAGACTATCTCAGACTGTACAATGAGAAGAGTCAAAATATTCTTGACAATTGGATTGTTTGAAGGGAGTCTAGGCTTCTCCTAGGAAAATATGGATAAGGAGAGGTCTCTAGTGCATGATGAAGTTCTTGGAATGTATCATTGGCTATCTTAACCTTATATCAATCAAGCGACTCTCTCATATTAGGCAGATCACACACCTACAACCACCTAAACTAGCCTAGGCTTAGTATAGGAAGAAAGTTGAGTAGAAGTGGTCTTTCATAAGACTATGAAGGTACTGATGGAAAGTCCTAGGTGTGATTAATTATCAAGGAGTCCTAGTACATATAAATATGATACCTTAACTCACTCAATAATTCCTAACATAGAGGATAAACACCTACAACATTACACTATATCCACTTACAACCAACCTATAAGGGAAAAACAAGAATGTTGCAGGAGGAAGAGTTTGAAACCACCATGTGAATTTAAAAAAATTTGAGGGATGATAGGACCACATGTAGAATTTTAAGTAATGGAGTGACCATTTAAACCTAATCTAGGTCTATTTTTCCCTTCGTCATTGTTGGGACTTAGCCTAAATGAGCCTTTATGGCCAGTTTTTCTTATCTCCTTACTAGGTAAGTAAATTGAGTTCATATTGGTTAGATATAAAATAATTTAGGGATGATTTTAATATTGAGACAACTTACATGATACCATAGGGGGATGAAGGTATTGTGATGGCACTCCTTTGTTAAAAACCCTTCTATGTATACACCTACAACCACTTTATTTAACTTGATTAAAAATTAGTGTTTGTGTGATGGATGTTATTATCTTGGGTAATTGGTGACAAGGATCAAATAATATAGATCTTATCAATACATCTATTCTCTCAAATTCATAAGACACTCACATCAATAATTTCTACCCCCTTCACCCAACTAAGAAATCAAAAAGGGACACTTATAGGCTAGTCATGGTAGACTTGAGAATGAGAATGCATTGTTGTTTCAATGGGTCAGAGGCCAAGTCAAATAAGAGGATATTAGTAATCAAGTTTTATTCATCATTATATCTTAGACCACAAACAAGGGTAAGGTTAAATGCAACTTCATCCTAGGCAGAACTGAGATCATACTCTCATCTAAATCATGCATAAAAAGAAGGTGAAAGGTTTCAAAGGACTTAGTTAAGAATCCTTGAGTGAACACAAACATACACATAAAGACAAAATATATTGAACAAGGATGGAATTTAGATACAGAGGAATCTATTTTGATGGCATTTGGTCCATTAAGTCACCCACAGTGGTATCAAATTCATCATATCCTTATGCTCAAACACAATCAATATGTAATAGCAAATCGAGCCAAAGTAGTCAGTTGAGGCATTTATATGCATAGTTAGGCATTTAATTTTGTAGGATATGGTAATTAGAAAGACATAAATAGAACCATGATAGCCTTCACACTCTCAACCCATAGTCAACTCATAGAGTTTTGCATAGTCATTAATTTTATGAGTCTATCTATAGGTTTTTGTTGATTGATGACCCTAATGAGGTTATCTAACTCTACAAATTAGTAAAAAAAACTCTCATTTTTTATTTTATATCCTCATATATTCACACTTGATAATAATATAGGTAAAGTTCCCTTTGTTCTATCTCAGATAGAGGGTACTCCAGGAAATGAAAAGACTACATGTTTAGTATGAAAATGATAGGGGATGAGTGAAGGACTGTTGAAACATTATAAAAGGTTGTGGAGAGTGATTTGAAGAATGAGAAAGCATGAATTACGTCTCATAGTATTGAGAAGCCAACATGGTTTCCTAAACCCATAGAATCATAGTTAGGCCTTGACTAGGCCTAAAATCCAATTGAAGGGTTAATCTTGTGATCTAGGATTTTAAATTAAAGGAGGAGGTTAGTATAGAGTTAGTCTAAAAAATAATGAAAAATGAACTCAATAACAATCTAACATCCTTTATTCCTGATCATGAGGGGAATATAATGAAGAAACCAAATAAGAAATTAACAAAACATGGAAGAAAATGAGAAATATAAAAATAGAAACACAAATTCCTTACCCAATCCTTGATAGCTCCAAATGGTAATTTGATTGGCTTGATCAGTTTATGCATAAGAAGTATTCATCAATGACATATGGCTAAAATTATATCCTCTATGCACAATTTTTGAATGCTTGGCTTGATTGATTCAATGGCTTGATGGCTTTGGCTCAATTTGAGCATTATAACACTAGGCTTTTAACTTCATGAATCTATTCCTGCATTATATCTCTACTTTGATTGAGCTCCATAAATAAAGAGATCTATGCTTGATTTTATAGGTTTTCAAATCCCTTGGAATGAGTTAAATCTGACCATGGTTAAGTTTATTAACCTTGGTTGAGTTTGACATATTTCTAGGATATTCTTTTAAATATTTTCCAAAAGTGACAACTCACAAAGGTAATAGATGTATTCTAGGATGTTCTAATATTCTCTTTAATTTATTTTTTAGTAATTGATTTATTATCCCATGGGTGAACTCAATAAGGATTTGAAATTAATTTAAGTTTTTAATTGATTTTGATTAGGGTGTGCAAGTTAATTAATTCTTTCTAGGCATTTGGTCATTTGTTGGATTTTGATTAATTCAATGTATGTATTTTCCTTGTTTAATTGATTTAATAGGCCAAATTAATTTAATGCAAGGTTATAAAGCCAAATTTGAGACTAATCAAAATTCTTAGGTTAAATGTTCAATGATTGGTAAGAATTGGTCTAATAATCTGATGGAAAACTATTGGTGACCAAATTTACATGTATACAAATATCATTTCTAACACTAAGTGAACCATATAATACATTTGATCATCTCAAAGAAGATATATGAGATGGTTTAGAGCCATTGTCATGTAGATAATATTAGAATTAAGTCATTTTTTGGCTTAAAAACACCTTAGGCTTACTTAGATTGCACTCCTAAGATTGAAAAGCCAACTTCAAGAGCTCACACTAGTACAAACACTTAGCATGGAGACCCACAGAGTTGAGAGATGTTGAATAGGGTCCTATACATGTTTCTAATGGAATTTATTCATAGGTTCAATGTTAGGTTTTTATGACAAATGCTAAGAGTCAAAATGAGTTTAAACCCTCTAAAACCCTTATTTCTAACCTGATTGGAAAGAAATAGCTATTGATACATCCAGGAGGTATAGTACAGCCTAGAAATGGTTTTGGTATTGAATAAGACTATGTCAAGATTCATCCCATCTAGTTTGATTGTACCCTAATTAGACTTACATGGTAAAAATCAAGTTTTCTTGACAAATTTTATGTGTTTTGTAGGTTAAGAAGAGAGTTGAAGGATGAGAATCACTTAGAAAGGTCGATTGGGAGCTAATATAACTCCTCATGTTCATATCTTGATTTAGATAGGAACATAAACACCTCTAAAAAATCATTCAATTTGAGTGGTTTCTGGAAGACAATGAGAATGGAAGGTGATCACCAAGCGAGAAAGTGATAAGTCTAATTGGGAGGCCTTTTAAGGTCTACCTAATGGATTGGGATAAACATCTTGTATAAGTGTGCAAAGTATGTGTATGTTATTAGTATGAAAGTTTCATAGTATTTTATTAGTGTAAGATCTTGTTGGGTTTGGTAAATTACTTGAAAACATTAACAAGGAGCTAGATAAGTTTAGCTTCCATGGTTCATAACCGGTGCTTTTATTCAAGTGAAATCTTCAAAGATGTTGAAGAGAAAATGTTATCAGTAAGATACTTTGTTTATATAATATTTATATATTCAATTTATATTTAAATTAATGGCTAGCTTTATCGCATTCATTGGATTAGCTTTAAATATTGTTTAGAAAATCCTTTAAGAGACAATAAATTTATGGAATATGTTACCACATGTAGTCAGTCTAAGAGAACTATTCACCTTCAAAAAAAGGTATTTATTTTTTGTTACATGAATTTATTTTTTTTACATGAATTTATTATTGTTGTACTATCATTGAAACCTACAAAGATATGTAATCAAGATACATTATCTTTATTATGTCCACCCTATTTCACTTCATTGTCCTATTAAGATCGTCATCCTAGACTTGTCATTTTGGATTGTTATGAGGTAGGTTTGGAAAAAGTGTCGTCTCCTATGACATGTTATGATGTTTATGTTTATTCATAATTTATATGAAGTCTCTATATCTATGAGTGGAAGTTTCATGCCCATCTTACACTTTTTTGAATGGATGAGGCATTGGGTGTTGTGAATTCAATATCACCCTACTTTGAACCTTATTGTAAACATGTGACATATAGTTTTTTAAAAATTCCATAGTTTTTATGCTTATATATACTAAAAAACATCTCTCAAATATCTCTCATGCTTTGCATATCAAGGTGTCAACATCATCAACTGATCCAAAACTCAAAGGCTTTAGTTGAAAGATAATTCAAGAAATAAGAATAACACAATAACAATAATATTAAATCTGAGAAGATATTTTATTCATTAAGTTGGGGGATGATGTAAGGAGAAAAAATCATTTCTTTCCCTTGAACTATTCATATCATTGGTCATGGAAATAGTTGTCTTAATTATATATGTGTTATACATGATTTTATGTGAGCAACACATGATCAGGTCTATATAACATGCATATAAGGTGTAGTTGTCATTGTCATGTCATCACATGATCAGGTCTATATACCATGCATCATGTGCTGACATTCCAATGACAACTACACCTTATATGTATTTGACCTAACCAACTACCCTTTCTAGAATTGGGCATTAAAGACTTGTCTTTTGGCATGGCATCAATTTCTTGAAAGTCCTCGGGGCCATATGAATAATATTAGATGCACAATTGTAGTGAAAAAATAAATAGTCATGCAAATTGAAAAAAAGTGTACATGAACAGAACATTATAGCATCTAAATAGACACTAGCTTGAAATCTATAGTGTGAGGTGAATTACATGACATATTAAAAGGTGGTGGTGATCATATTATCCTTTCCAGTAAAATTTAATTTTTTCTTAAAATGTGAAACATAAAAATTTGTAGGGAACAATGCCATTCTTGATTCTCCTTTGACGAAGTCGTCAACCCTATCTTGCTCAACCCAAGAAACCCACAAGTCTTCCTCATTGATGTCAAGAAAATTATCCCACTTGATACAACTGAAATCAAATGGGCTATTCCTTGGCTTCTATAGTTCAAAGCACATTATTTATTCCTACCTTTTTTCCATATATTTTAGCCTACAAGGAGAAATTTTCATTGAATGAATTAAAAATGTACTTTTAGTATTCGGTGAATGCAACTTTCCATGTATTATAGTGGACTTTTTTTTATCAATTGATTGTTATTTGTCATATATTGTAATGTACAAAAGACAATGATTGAATAATGCATATAATATAAGTACAATTTGGTTCAAACAACATTAAAACACGTACACATCATCAAAATGGGCAGTCAGACTTGTATGCATCAAAAAATAAGAGAATACCCTTTATGGCTACATTTCTTGTACCTCTCATTCAAATACATTGTTTTTCATCCACTATTACATTTAAATCATATTGTATCATTTAAGCTATAAATCAATTTTATAGTGCATTGTATGTAAAAACATTAAGAAGTTCATGACACCATATAAACAATCAAAATAAAGTTTTTATAAAGATATGAATAAATTTTCTTGTTTAATGAGAGAAATGCAACAAATATACCAAAAAAACTTTGTATGACTTCCTTTGAGCATTACATCAAGTAGGGAAAGAGAATGGAGAATAGTATGGCAGCTATAAACATGAGCATTGGACAATGATTAAATGAGAATTGGTGCATGTCAGCATCAACAACTATGTCAACCAATGGAAAATTGATCAAAGTATCAAAAATTTTGTCCATGGGAACATTTTATAAATTAGGCATTACAAACACATCCATAGTGATTTATCATATTTCATTTTATTTCTTCCCTAATTATGCTTTTTGAAGACATCTATTTGTGAAAAAAGTGTGAATATTTAAATACAACCCATACATGAAAGTCACATCATTGTGAATCTTCATGAGAAGACCTCCAGAAACATCCCTATCCCTATAATTTCATGATAAACATCTTTGGGATCCATGTCCATGGACACACCTATTTGATCATACAAATATAAACATAAGCCTCACCCATCTATTAAAGCAATGTAGGAGGCATGATGTGAATGTACTTCATCGAATATAAAAGTGATATATTGATGTATGATTTCATTTTAAGGAGAAAATGACATACTTTTGATATAAATTTGTCTTCCTTTTCACTTAGACATAACCAATAAATGCACATGTTGGTCAAATATACCACAAATATAATCCATGAAATGTACATAAAAATTCAAATATGAGAATTGAATTCACTTAAGAAAAATATGATAGAAACTTTGAACAAAAAGGTTATAAGAATGTACAAAACCTCATTGAAATCAATATAAAACCCTTCATAAAACATATCAAAATAAAAGCATGAAATTATAGAAATGGACAAAATAGTGCATGCACGAGGTAGTTACATTTATAGATGATCTTAAGTGGCATACACTAACTATATAATTATGGGTGGGGCACATGAATGTGATTTTATTGTGAAACCCATAGATTCAGGAAAGGGTTAAAAAAGAGAAATTGTTAGGAATCCCATAGAATCAAAATAGGGTTTAAAAAATAGCAAAGTTGATATGAAACCCATAGAATCAAGATAGGGTCAGAAAAGTGAAATTTATATTAAGCTCATGTGATATTTTGGTTGTCCATCAACTAATCATTTGATGTATTAAATTAGAGGCATGGACATATTGGTATTTATGGGCATTGCATGAAAGAAAATGTTAGTAGATGACACAAAAAAAATTTGTATGACATGTGTGTATTAAATTTTTTATGAGACCATATGGGATGAAATTTATCCCATTTAATTGTAATGGTAAGTTGCCTTATCACCCATAGTAAGGTTAGGGCATAACCCATATTGAGTTATGAGATGTTTAGTGTAGCAAAATAGGACACCAAATTTTTTAAAATGATTTCCTCATAGACCACCACTACCATACTTCCCACCTATCGGACCACAATTTTTGTCCTTTGAATTTAGGGAGGCACATGAGATGACAAAACATAATTATAAAACTAAATGAAAGATTCTTCTTTATTACATGTACAAAATTATATAAAAATCTATCATCTCCATCCCTCATAATATAAGAAAGATGATCAGGGCTCTGAACGATGAGTCAACATTCCATTTATAAAAGTTGATTTCCACTAAATATAGTAAATTCCATTATCTAAGATTTTATGGATGGAATAGACTAAATGGTAGATAGATGTATTAATTTATCTATATACCATTTTCCAATGTCATTTATTTACAACTAATATTATTAGTGCCCATTATGATCACGGGCATTTATATCATCCTTGATTCTTGTCATGGTGTTAGAAAATGACTTCATCAGCACATTAATTCTTAGTATGTAAGCCCATCTAACATGTGTTTGGGATCTAATTTAGGATTTGAATCCTAAAAATTCCACAGTTGTACACAATTATTATGAAGACCATCCCACATTAAAATTTGAAATCTAATCATAAGGTGATATGTGTGAAAGATTTTTTCTGAAAAGAATGATGCATAATTAGTTTTATCAAAGTATATATCAAACCAACTTTTCATCATGGGATTCAAAGATATTCCATGTTGTGGAATAATTAATTTTGATAATATATTAGACTTAAAAATTATATCCAACATTTCCATTTGTCGATGTGACCAATTGCCTTTTAAAAAATCCAAAGTAAAAGCATTATTAGTATTCTACCAAATCTTGGAAACATGATTTACATGAGTAGCCCAAGCATGTGGTATCCAATAGAAAATTTCTATCAATTCAACTGAAACTTTATCAAAGTCTCTTCTTGTTACATATCTGAGTTGGATTAAGAAATTCCATAATTGATAAGAATGCCAATTGGAGAGGGGTTCCAAAAATAGAGACATACTACAAACAAACACACAAACCATAGAAAATAAATTATATACATGATCCATTGCATCTTATGCAATAGATACTTCAAAAGAGTGATTATCGATTTCTTAATCAATTTAAAATATATATTGTTAAAAGATTCAATTATTATCATTCTACAAAATTAACTTTAGAAATGTACTTATATAAATGTAGTTATGAAATATGTATCAATTATTTTTATAAAGTTGGAGTAAAACTCATAAAAAATACACAGGCAAGAGGATCTTCTTCAATGTAGAAACACCTCTGACATAAACATCATACTCTAAAGTGTTGTCATACAAATATAAGAATCCAATATGATAAATATCAGATTAACATTCAACACTAGTATTTTACAAGTATTTTATGGGCCTCCATACTTAGATGGCGCCATAACGTGCCTCTCATTTCCTTCCAAAATCTTGGTAAAGGTTGGATATTTTTATTTTACACTTATACCCAAAAATATAAAAGATAAATGTGTAAATTGCAAGGTAGTTGAAAGGAGTTACCATTTTGGTATCATCCAAGCTTGCAAGCCATCTCATTTCTAGATTACCATATGTTTTTAAATTTATACAATGTAGATGAACATTTAAGGATAAAAATATTGTTTTTAGACATGAGGCTATTTAAAATTATATAAAGTTTGGACTTGGATGGAATAAATCCTTAATCAAATCAAATATGTACATCAAAGGAGATATTGTCCCATTTTTAGTGGATGCCTCTATAAAATTAAATACTTGGCCATGTATCTACACATCAAGTGTGTAATTTAACATAAGGTTTAAGTGGGAAAGAAAGGCTATTTTTTGTTGTGAATCTTGGAGCATTTTAATCTCATTTCATTTTTATACCCTTTCCTCAAATTTCTTACTAAAATGTTGAGGATTGACCTCTCAAATATTTCCTTAAAAATTCTTGATCATCTATTTCTAAAAAATGTACTTCATAAATTATTCAAATTTCATGGAATACAATGATATAAGGGTATGTGTAATCTGGGCTTGTTGAAAAGTATTTGAAGACCTTTAAATAAATGCAATTGGTAGGTGTAAAGCTAGACTCCATAACCTTTTCTAGCATATCCCTAACCTGTGCCAAAATGGGAGCTTTAAAAGAGGGTATGGATATCCATCAAAGCATAATATAAAGTATTTTTTTATTAGATGTTGTTGTCATGAGTGAATTGATAGAAATGCAAGAAAAATGTGTAAGTTTACACAAGACACAAGAACTATTTGATAAAATGTGGGAGCTTTGGAATAGGGTATGGAGTTCCATGAAAGAATAATTGAAAGTTGATTTGTAAGAGATGATGTACTTATAAATGCCCTGATAGACATGTATGCAAAATGTGGAAGAATACTAAAGACACACAAAATGTTTGACAAAATGAATCAATAGGACACAATTTCATGGAATACAATGATAATAGGGTATGTGCACGGAGTTGAGGGATAATTTTGTGGACATACCCAATAATGCATATACATTATTACATAATGCATGTGTAATTGACATAATGCATATGCGTTATGACTTGATATTCTTGAGCCATAATGTCTACACATTTTTGGTATAAGGAACATGCACACATTCCTATATTTAAAAGTAATACGTATACATTATCTAAAGATAAAAACATAAAAATGAATTAATCATTTCATTTCTTCTCCTTGGCATTCACATTTTTCTCTTTGGTGTTGACATTTTGCCCTCTAATTTGTATTTTTTTCTCTAGTTCATGTGGAAATCATTGTTTTTGCTCTCGTATTCATGAGATCAATGATGCCACCATAAATAAGAGGTGATTTTGTGGATTAATTTTTTTTTTTGAATTTTTTGTGAATGTTTTGAATAGTTTGATTTTTTATTTTTCTCCAATAGGTTAGCATGCTCCTCCTAACCCTCTGCCTAATCCTCCACTTAACCCTCTACTTAACCCTCCTAACCCTCCACCTAACCCTCTTAACCCTTTGCCTAACCCTCCTATAGTTCCACTAGATCCCATAGGCAGTCAAGAGGACATAGCTACTCACATAATGGAGAATAAAATTGAAATTAAGTAGATAATTAGGAGAATGAGGGATACCACTTCCATGATTACCCATTGTACATGTTTGGCCAATACCCTAGAGTTAGTATTAGGTCAAGTTGACTTGATAACGAGTCAAATTGATAATGGAGATCATATAGGGATAGTTGTAGGGCATACTATGATGAAAAAATGTCATCATATGAGGTGCATAAGAAAGAAATTAAAAAAAAAACAAATTTGTGCCTTATGTATCGACCCAACCACCAATGCACCATTTCTCATAACGACCAAACATTTCCCAATCCATTGATGCCAACACAATTTGACTAAATACAATTTTTGGAAGTGATGGTGGATGGTGTTTGACTATACACCTTGTAATAACCATGAGATCCCTTTTTAATTCTTAAGGAAACTCTACAGTGATTTTATCCTCAATGAAATTCTAACAATTTTGACTATAGTGGGTTTTAGGGCCAAGGGAAAGGCTTTGTGTAGGATCGACCAGGTGCACATCATGCACCTAATAGCCTTGGAAGGATTCCTACCCAAAAAACATGTCATTTAGAGATTCCCTCTATGGTGAAGGAGGTTATAGAGATATACATATTGAATGTGCTTAGTGTGCTTACTGATACACTCCATCATACAAGTAGGATTTTAGAGATAGATGCTCAAGATACTCCACCTAGTGGCTGTAATTGATCCCACCTATGCAGATCTTTTGGTGATATATGCATTGGATCTTGAAATGATGACATTGGCACTTCAGAGGGCTTGGAGGATATGGTCTTGACTGATGAGTTGTTGGCATACACATTTGGTTTGGATATGTTGAGACTCTATACATACATGTAGGTAACTTTTATATTAATTTCAAGTTAAATTTTTAAGTTATATTTATAAATTAAAAGAGTGAAAATTAATTTACACATTTTAATTGAATAATATATATGTATTTTTTTATGTTTCAGGAGGAGACGTTGCCTTCGACATCACAATTTCAATTTATTGAGCTAGGTAGTGGACCAACCAATAGTACATATATCTATGTCATTATGACAACATATACATTTACAAAGTTAAAATTTCAAGTGAATATTATATAATCTAGATGTACATTCATACACCTTAATTGCATCATTGGTAGATTCTGTGTAAGAAAATATAAAGTACCTAATATAATTTTGTTGGACTTTTTATTGTTTGATGTATTAACATGGATTGGCATAGTATTATAAACTCATCCTCCATCTCAATTTTTTTAATATTATTTTTACTTTCAAACTATGTTTTCAATAACCAAAGTAGTGAGCTGAACATTTGCTTGATATCCCATTATATGTAGTTCTTATAGTAGGTCAATCCCAATCAGTAGGATTGGATGTATATATATATATATAGAATTCATGTCATAAAAGTTGTTTGGTACAATATATTTATATCAATCCCAATCAAGAATAGCATGTCTTCATAAATATGTACACCACTCCTTTCTTTTAAATACCAGCATCATAACCATCCACTTAATTCTTTGTTATCCTAATCACATGTAATGGTTCAATCTCTATGATTGATATCCAAAATGGTCATAACTATCAATTCAATTCCCATCAATTCCAACTGAGAATAATAATTTAATCTCTATTTATAGAGTTATAAATTTAGATGGCATACCCTCTTGGTCCCATTTTACCTAGTTAATTCCAATTTCCAACTAGACTCTTAATATTTGTTTATATAGAGAGGCAGGTCAATCCCTCTTGAAGATAAATTAATCATGATAGGGAATAGGGGGTTGATATATCCCCTTATCTAGCTCATTCCTATAATATTCATAATATTTATATTTAATTTGAATTCAATTGATCCCACTTTGCCATTATTATTGCTTCCTTTGTTTCATAGGATCTCAATAAAAAAAGTCGATTTGGATTGATAGGTGCTCAATCCCAATTGCATATAGTCATTTGATCCCATTTGATAAGAGCTAGTATGCCCCTCTCTATTATTATATCTATATAGAGTAGGCCATTATATCCCATTGGTTTGTTGGGAGAGCGTCAACTATAAACTATAGCTTATATGTATATGGCATAGGCCTTTCGACCATATACAAATAGGGGACCTCAACCCCATATAGATATATGGGGTTGATTAGTTTGTTACCACCACTTACTTAAGGGGCCCAAATACCTAATATATCTATCTAGGGGAGATTTCCTATCTATATCCATGCACTTTCATCACTTGAGTGACATGCTGACTCTATAAGACTATGACATCTTTCATCAGGAATGCCCCCTTAAAATGAATATCGAGTGTGGACAAAACTATAGAACCCTTTGTTGACCTTAACCTACTTACACTATATACATATAAATATTCCATTGAAAAAATTTAGGGAAATCTAAGGATAAATAGGTGACCTAATGTCACCTATAAGGCAACCAAAATGATGCACTTGTAAAGAAGACCATCTACTCACTCTTATCTCTACAATATTTAGTTATATTTTATTTATATTTATTTAGACTTTGATGAGACCTATTTTACAATGTTATAAAAACTCTTAAAAGGATTGTATATATGTTCCCCATAAAATCAACCTATCACTCTAGGTGTCTTAACCTGATTAAAAATTAGTTTACAAACTTCTCAACAAACATCTATACAAGTTACTTGTCTTATCACAATGACTATTTATAAGGAATTTTTGATCAAACCAATACTAAATTGGACTAAAAAGTAATGAATGTCTATAAGTAAAGTATTCAAGGTATTAACATGATTGAAATTTCAAATCAAATCAACTTAGACACATTAACTCATAGGACTATCCTCAACTATACCAAATCACTACCTTAAGACAATTAAGCCTAATGACCTTAATTAGGTCAAAATCCAAAATACACCTCAACAAATATATACATACATCCAAACCAGTGTATATAGGTGTATCAAGGATGTTTGAACACCTAAATTGCATTAAATGACTCAATTTCACATAATTCATTCATAAATCCTCCCTCATTGTCTTGCCATTCTCCCTCATGAAACTAACATTTCTTGCCTTCAGTGTGGTGTTACAAGTCACATGTTGCACATATCCACTTGTCACATTCATGATTCCCATGACCTCATTATATTTTTTTCATATCTTATGCAAGACTAAGTTTGTTATCAATTTGTTTAATCAATAAATTACCCAAGTTATTAATTATTAGGTTGTTTTTTAAGTTGATGATTAGGGTGGACATCCTCCAACATTGTGAGTCAAGGTAGAATCAAGCATTGCTACTAAAATATCATTTTAAAAGGTAATCATTGAGGTATGTATATTAAATTATAATTTAATACTTATATTTTAATGATTTTACTATATAATTGGGCAAATATAACTTATATGAACGAAGGTATTATGTATACAAAGCTATCATATGACATTTGATAGTCTGATTTACATGACTACTATGGTAGTTCCTCATGTTTCTTCATCATTTGACACACTTGTTCATACAACTAAACTTGGCACTAACCTAGTTGAGTGTCAACAACAAATTAAGAAGGACCATGAGATTCTAGTAAGTGCAAGTTTAAATGATTTTTTTATTATAGTTTAAAATGAGTTTCTTAACTTGGTTTCATGTATACTTTTTCGTTTTATAATAATTTTTGTATTTGAAAAGATTTGATGGAAAGTGAGATATGAGTGTAGTACATGTAGTTGAACCTTGGAGTAATTCAAGGCATTTGGGATATATCCATCTATAAGTAGGTCATCCCAGGGAGAGTCTTCTTCAAAGAATGCCAAGAAAGGGAGACTATTTTATGATTAGGATGTTGTAGATGATGTAATTTTTTGTATGCCTATATGGAAATGTACACATTTTTTTGCATTTTACATGAATATAAGGTGTATTCAACTGACATTAAATACTATGTTGTTAGACATGATGTAATTTTTTGTATGCCTATATGGAAATGTACACATTTTTTTGCATTTTACATGAATATAAGGTGTATTCAACTGACATTAAATACTATGTTGTTAGACATGATGTAATTTTTTGTATGCCTATATTGAAATGCATGTATTACTAATATTATATGCCTATATATGGCATTTGTATATGGAATTCTTATTTTGTACATGAATATTTAAGAAAACCAATGAAGTAAGTCTTGTTTGAATCACTTGTGTTCAAATTATTATGAATGATTAGTTTTGGAGTATTCTTAAGGATTACAAATGTTATGAGATTGAGAATAACTTGTTAAGATAAGTTGAAAATCAAATTGGTATGATAGATGCTACAGTTAGAAATATTTATGTTTCTTATTCTTAAGAATATTTTTTCTATAAGAATACAAATGAAATAAGAATATTTTTTTCCTATGACTTTGTAAATATATTGCATAATTAAACACCTTATAGGTCTCTAAAAAAAGATTATTATCTTAGATTGGTTTAGACTATCATGTGAAGATTCAATTCAACACATTCCTTTAGATCTATTCCTCAATGATTTTCCTATATAAACTTGGTTTATAATATCATGTGAAGATTATTTATAATAACAAGAGATATATGTAAATTTTAACTAAATAAGAAATCAATTCCCTTATTAATTTCTAAAGAGATTTAGACTCAAGTTTCCAAATTCTGTTTTTAGGCTTCTGCTCCTAATTGACTCTCAATAGGTCAAAATCATAATTTGACTCTTCCAAAAGTAAATTCATAATTTATATAGGTCTTTAAAACATAATAAAGGTGATCCAAGACTTGTACCAAGCTATAACATTCAAAACTAATAAAAACTCACCTTTGACCTTTTGAAGCATTCTCAAAAAATGAGCATCTACAAACAAGTGAAAACATATTGAATTTATTGGAAACCTATAGGATTATATGAGGTTAAAACACCATGTTTACATGTTATTTAACTTATTTCACTTGTATTATCCCCTTTCAATGATAAAAAATCCAACTTTTCTCTTTATGCCTTTGAGACTACCTGTGGGGTTTCGAGCATGCCTATGGAGTTTGCATAGATTTCAAAGTGTGAACACTCTTGAATTTTTTTTATAAGATTAAAACCATTAATAAAAACTTAGAAGTTTTGTTTTATAAATATTTCAAGAACATATAAATAACACAGTAACAATGAATTCTCTGAGAAGAGATGTATTATTACTCAAGATCACAATATAACTATATGCTTATCTCTGGGAAGAGATGTCTGATTTTGAATTTTGAGTTACATATTAATTTATAACCAATTTTAAATTAGGGGGAGGATGTGGAAGGTCACCAATATTGAGGTAGATTAAGTGTTTTGACTTCTACGCTTTAAAATAATACATAATTTGAGGAATTACTATTTTTAGAAATTTACTATTTTTAGACTGAACTACTAAAATTGAAATTTGGGGCACTTCCATTGAGTTTTTAGGGTTAAAAATTCATCAAGTAGAGATCCATGACATCTCATGGTTTTCTCATCATTGTTATCTTTCCAACGGTTCAAATGGCAAGTCAATTGGAGCTACAGTGCAAAAGTTATGGCTCCCATAAGTTTTGTCATCAATTGGGGTGGAACTGTCACCTGAATTATTCCCTGAATTGTTGCCCAGATCATTCCTCCCTCCTTGAAAAGAAATGGTCCCCATTGCATCAATGTTCCTCATCAGGTGTGGGAGTTGTGCCTTGATTTTATTTTCTATGATCCACTCACCTTGGTGGTTAAGTTGGCCCCTTTTGACCACTCGATAAAGCAGATTAGAACATCCTCTTGTTGTCTTCGTCTAGGTGTCCACAATCTAATCCTCCTCTACTGGAGGAGGACTCTATGGATCAATCTCATCAATGTCTAGTTATTCTGATATGATTGAAGTGTCCAATAGAAGTGGATGATATGGTTTGAAGAGATCTACATTGAATATTAGATGCAGACCAAGGTAGGCTGGTAGGTTCAACTCAAAAGCATTTTCTCCAAATTTTCTAGTGATGGTGTAGGGACCATATCGTAGAGGCCAAATTTTTTTGTGTGGGCCTGTAAGCCATTCTTTCTAAATCTATAACCAAACCTTGTCACCCACAACAAAATGGTGTACAATCCTATGTTTGTCATGGTGTTGCTTATACTTCTAATTCATCTTCTCCAGGATGTCATGAACTTATTGTTGGATGTGTTACATTTATTCAATGAACTTTGTTGATTTTGCTGCCTCATATCTTCCATGAGGTGTGTATTCCATGGTGGAGAATGGAATGGCTATATCAATTGGTTCCATGGGTTAGAACCTAAAGCATACATGGAATGGACTGTGCTTGGTTGAGTTGTGTAAACCCTGATTGTATCCATGTTGTATGAAAAGAAGCCCCTCATCCCATGTGCATGGATGTTTGGAGTGATACATCTAAATCATGTGAACAATTTTCACCACCTCTATTTGACCATCAGTCTATGGATGGAAGGCTATGGACTTCATCAACTTGGTATCCATCATCTTCCATAGAGTGGACCAAAAGATGCTCAGGAACCTGCTATTTTGATCTGAGACAATGGACTTAGGGAGACCAAAATGGAGCCATACATGACTAAAATATAGTTGATCAATTTATTTAGTAGATATATTTTTCTTATAAGCAATCATGATAGCCACTTTTGAAAAATGATTAACTACCAAAAAATACTGTCCTTACCATGTTTTAAAGTGGGCACACCTGAGAGAAAATCCATTGAGACAAATTCCCAAGGCCTAATTGGTTCTGGTAATTGCATGTACAATCCTTTCTTCTTATTTTTTGGCTTAACTATCACACATGGGGTGCAATATTTGAGATATATCTCCACATCCTTTCACATATGAGGTCAGTAGAAGTGTTTTTGAAGAACTACCAATGTCTTTTCTATACCAAAGTGTCCAACTGTCTTACTAAAATGTGCTTCCCATATCATCTTCTATTACTCTACAATTGGAACATAGATGTGCCCCATATGATAGAGGACATTAACTTGCAAATATAAATAAAAAACATGTTTACCTTTTTGAAGCACCTAATATGTATAAGCAAAGGTAGGATCTACTTCATACAGAGCACCCCAAGTGGTAGTCTCATGTCTGCACAGGTCAAGAACTATTGTGAGTTTAGTAATTGGTGGGTGGCTCAGACAATCTATAGCTATATTTGAGCTCCCCTTTTTGTGTTTGATGATTAGATGGAATTGCTGAAGATATGTGGCCCACTTTTGGTGCCTCTCATTTCATAGTTTGCTTTGTGTTTGGATGAATTCCAATGGTCTGTGGTCAGTGTGGATGACCATCTCTTTCCCCAAGATGTAGTGTTTCCATTGTTTGTAGGCTTACACAATGGCATAGAGATCCTTATCATATGTCAGATATTTTCTGACTGTATCATGAAAGTTTCATTGTGATATGAAATAGGATGGCCATGTTGCATGATGATAGCTCCCATGGCATATTCAGATGCATCTGTCATCAACTCAAAAGGTTGATGCAAATCTGGCAAGGCAAGAACAGGGGCTGAGTAAAGTCTATTCTTAAAATTATTAAATTCCCTTTGTTGTATTTCACCCTATTGAAATGTAGCTTTATCTCTTCATTTAGTCACTTGGGTTAGTGACCAAACAACATGTGAAAATCCAAGAACAAACCTGCGATAGAAATTTTCAAGACCCAAGAAGCTGTGAAGTTCTGTGAGGGTCCTTAGTGTGGGCCATTCTTGAATAATTTGAAGATTTTATAGATCAACATGGACCCCTTCCTCATTCACAAAATACCTGAGGTACTAAATTATTATCATCTCGAATGTGCATTTGTCAATATTTGCATACAACTTGTGCTCCCAAAGAGTTTGAAGCACCTTACGAACATGTTGTAAATTTTCTTCCCATGTTCTGCTATAGATGAGTATGTCATCTAGGTAGACAACCATGAATGAGTTGGTAAAGGGTTGTAGGATGTCATCTATCATCTTCATGAAGGTTACAGGTGTGTTAGTTAAGCCAAAAGGCATAACCAACCATTCAAAGAGCCCCTCCTTAGATTTGAATGCAGTCTTCCAGACATCAGTGGGATCGATGGGAATTTGGTAATAGCCAAATTTGAGATCAATTTTGGTGAAGAAATTTTCACCACAGAGTTGGTCCAGCAGGCCATCAATCCTGGGGAGATGGTAGTGATTCTTCATAGTGATTTTATTCAGGGCTCGATAGTCAATGCAAAGCCTCCATGTTCCATCTTTCTTTAGTGTTAAGACAATTGGGCTGCCACAAGGTGAAGATCTTGGCCTGATGTGACCCTTTTTGATCAGTTCTTGAATCTATCTTTTTATCTCATCATTCTCCAAAACTAATATGTGATACATAGAACTGTTAGGCAAAGGTGATCCTGGGATCAAATTGATAGAATGTCTTACCTAGCAATGCAGTGGAACTCTTGTTGGTGACTTGAATAAGTCATCATATTCTCATGTGATTCATCCTATCTACTTTTATTGTTGTGTTGATTATGTAGTCAGGACTGCAACATCAACCTTCTTGGATTTTTGTGGTTTGACCACCATAAGAACCAATTGCTTTGTCTTCTCCACCAATCTCTTACATTGATTAGCATTGATCAAGGAGACAGATATGGGAGGTGGTACCTCTAGTACCATGTAGTGCTATGTTCCAAGAGTGAGGGTGATTCTTTGAGTTTGTGATTCATAGATGCCATGTCGCTCATACATGAATGATTGATCAAGGAGTACATCACAAATATCTATATTGACCACATCACACAAGACTTCATCTTGGAAAGGTTTTATTGCATATGAAAGAAGATACTAATGGGTGACATGGAAGTCTCTCCCTGGGCTCAACCATCCAATATTGTATGGCTTTGGATGAGGTTTCATGGATAGATTTAGAATTTTCACAACTTTAACAAAGATTAAATTATTTTGACTCCCACTATCAAGAATGAAATGCAAAGGCTTACCTTTTACCCATAATTTGGAGTGAAACAATCTTTCCTATCATTTGGCCTTTCCTCATGGGTCTGTGATGAAGTGAAGATGGTGTTAGGCTCAACATCTACAATTTATTCTTTGTCCTCTTCAATTGTGGGTTGTGTATGAGACAAAGTATTAGATGTCAAGTATTGTGATTCAAAAAGCAGTGACTTGATGGCTTGACATTATTCTTTGGAGTGAGTTCCAATTTTTTGGTAATCACACCATTTTACAGCCTTCCCCTTCTTGGGTTTCTTATCTTAAAACTCCTTTTTATTCCAATTTTGGCCTCATGTTTGACCTTCCTTATCACTTTTCCATTTTGAGGGCTGAATCTTCGTATTCTTTCTGCCATGCTTCTGCTCAATCTTCACTACAAATTTGTATGCCTCACTGAGTGTTTCCAAATTGAAGAGTTCCATTTCCCCCCATATGTACCATTGTATTCCACCATGATATTTGACAGTCTTATGTTTCTTACTTTCTTGGATTCCCAATCTTGTAGACAAAGAATGAAAAATGTCTGTGTAATCTTGAATAAATTAGTCCTTACCTTGGCAAAGTTGTTGCCACTGTATGTACATATTATCATATGCTCTAATGGGATAGTATTCTTCTTTCATCACTTCCATGAAATCATCCCAGGTAGGTTCCACCTCAAGGCCAATGCCATCTGTACTGAACCTCTTTTTTTACACTTCCCACCAATTTTTCACAGGCAATGATGCTTTTAAAAGAGCAAAAGTGATCTTTTCTCCATTGGTGAATTTATTTATAGATAAGTAGGAAGACAATTGATTTAACCAATTTTATACTAAATCAACATTGATTTTGCTTTCAAATTTAGTAATATCAAAATTCACTTGAACCTTGAAGGGTGTTGGGGCACTGAAAGGATGTTCCATGGATGAGGAGCCAGGAAGTGCAGTTGAGGAGCCAAAATTTCCCATCAAGAGTTGTTGAAGAATTTGGGAAAATTGTTGCATCATCTATGCTTATTACCATTAGAGGGATCCATTCACCATTTCCTTAAAAGGATCAGATGTCTCAGTGTCATTCACCATTTTAAGTCATTTGGAGCGAATATGTGGATAGTTTGGAAGCTCTGTTATTTTACACCCAAGCTTCTTGTAGCCTGACAAACCAAACCAACACAAACCACTCTGATACCACTAATTTAAACCACTATGATACCACTAATTCAAAACTCAAAAGTTTTCATTGATAAATATTTCAAGAACATATAAATAACATAGTAATAATGAATTCTCTGAGAAGAGATGTAATATTACTCAAGATCACAATATAAATTTATGCTTATCTCTGGGAAGAGATGTCTAATTTTACATTTCAGGTTACATATTCATTTATACCCATTTTAAAAGTATGGGGAGGATGTGAAAGGTCACCAATCTTGAGGTAGATTAAGTGGTTTGACTTCTACACTTTAAAACAATACAAAATTTGAGGAATAAATATTTTTAAAAACTTACTATTTTTAGACTACACTACTAAAATTGAAATTTGGGGCACTTCCATTGGGTTTTCAAGGGTAAAAAATCATTTAGAAGAGATACATTCCATCTCAAATTGTTCTCCTCATTCTTATCTTTCCAACGGTTCAAATGGCGAGTCAATTGGAGTTATGGTGCAAAAGTTATGGCTCCCAGAAGTTTCATCATCAATTGGGGTGGAACTATCACCTGAATTATCACCTAAATTATTGCCCAGATCATTCCTCCCTCCTTTAAAGTCAATGGTACCCATTGCATCAATGTTCCTCATCAAGTGTGGGAATTGTGTCTTGATTTTATTCTCTATGAGCCACTAACCTTGGTGGCTAAGCTGGCCCATTTTGACCACTTGATAAAGCTGAATAGAGCATCCTCTTGTTGTCTTCATCTAGGTGTCCACAATATAATCCTCCTCCATTATAGAAAAAATTTGTGGATCAATCCCATCAATGACTAGTTGTTATGTTATGACTGAAGTGTCTAATAGAGGTGGATGATATGGTTTGAGGAGCTCCACATTGAATATTGGATGTAGACCAAGGTAGGCTGATAGGTTCAACTCAAAACCATTTTATCCAAATTTTTTGGTGATGGTGTAGGGACCATATCACAGAGGCTGAATTTTTTTATGTGGGCCTACAAGTCATTCCTTCTAAATCCATAACCAAACCTTGTCACCCACAACAAAATGGTGTGCAATCCTATTTTTAGAAACTTACTATTTTTAGACTGCACTACTAAAATTAAAATTTAGGGTACTCCCATTAGGTTTTAAAGGGTAAAAATTCATGGATAAAATATCTATGACATCTCATGGTTTTCTCCTCATTCTTAGCTTTCCAACAATTCAAATGGTGAGTCAATTAGAGCTACGGTGCAAAAGTTATGGCTCCTGGAAGTTTCATCATCAATTGGGGTGGAATTGTCACCTAAATTATCGCCTAAATTATTGCCTAGATCATTCCTCCCTCCTTGAAAATCAATGGTCCCCATTGCATCAATGTTCCTCATCAGGTGTGGTAGTTGTGTCTTGATTTGATTCTCTGTGAGCCACTCACCTTAGTGTCTAAGTTGGCCCCTTTTGACCACTTGATAAAGCATAATAGAGTGTCCTCTTATTGTCTTCATCCACATGTCCACAATTTGATCCTCCTCCACTGGAGAAAAACTCTACGGATCAAGCTCATCAATGTCTAGTTTTTATACTATGACTGAAGTGTCCAATAGAGGTGGATGATATGGTTTGAGGAGCTCCACATTGAATATTAGATGCAGACCAAGGTAGGATGGTAGGTTCAACTCAAAAGTAATTTCTCCAAATTTTTTGGTGATGGTGTAGGGACCATATCACAGAGGCTGAATTTTTTTGTGTGGGCTTGCAATTCATTCCTTCTGAAGCTATAACAAAACCTTGTCATCCACAGCAAAATGGTGTGCAATCTTATTTTTAAAAACTTACTATTTTTAGACTGCATTACTAAAATTGAAATTTGGGGCACTTCCATTGGATTTTCAAGGGTCAAAATTCATTAATAAAATATAAATTCCATCTCATGATGTTCTTCTCATTCTTATCTTTCCAAAAATTCAAACGGTGAGTCACTTGGAGCTATGGTGCAAAAGTTATGGCTCCCAAAAGTTCTATCATAAATTGGGGTGGAACTATCACCCAAATTATCCCCTAAATTATTGTCCATATCATTCCTCCCTCCTTGAAAATGAATGCTCCCCATTGCATCAATGTTTCTCATTAGGTGTGGCAGTTGTGTCTTTATTTGATTCTCTGTGAGCCACTCACCTTGGTGGCTAAGCTGGCCCCTTTTGACCACTTGATAAAGCAAAATAGAGTGTCCTCTTGTTGTCTTCATCTAGGTGTTCAAAATTTGATCCTCCTCTAATGGATCAAAAATCTATGGATAAATCTCATTAATGTATATTTGTTCTGGTATGACTGAAGTGTCCAATAGAGGTGGATGATATGGTTTGAGGATGTCCACATTGAATATTGGATGTAGACCAAGGTATGCTGGTAGTTTCAACTCAAAATCATTTTCTCCAAATTTTTTGGTGATGGTGTAGGGACCATATCTTAGAGGCAAAAATTTTCTATGTGGGCTTATAAGTCATTCCTTCTGAAGCCATAACCAAACCTTGTCACCGACAACAAAATGGTGTGTAATCCTATTTTTAGAAACTTACTATTTTTAGATTGCACTACTAAAATTTAAATTTGGGGAACTTCCATTAGGTTTTTAGGGGTAAAAATTGATTAAGAAAATATCCATGCCATCTCATGACATTCTCCTCATTCTTATCTTTCTAACAGTTCAAACAGTGAGTCAATTGGAGCTACGGTGCAAAAGTTATGGCTCCCAAAAGTTATGTCATCAATTGGGGTGGAATTGTCACTTGAATTATCACCTAAATTATTGCCTGAATCATTCCTCCCTCCTTGAAAATAAATGATCCACATTTCATCAATGTTCCTCATTAGGTGTGGCAGTTGTGTCTTGATTTGATTCTCTGTGAGCAACTGACCTTGGTGGCTAAGCTGGCCCCTTTTGAACACTCGATAAAGTAGAATAGAGCGTCCTCTTGTTGTCTTCATTCAAGTATCCAAAATCTGATCCTCCTCTACTAGAGTAAAAATCGATGGATCAAGATCATCAATGTCTAGTTGTTCTACTATGATTGAAGTGTCTAATAGAGGTGGATGATATGGTTTGAGAAGCTCCACATTGAATATTGGATGCAGACCAAGGTAGGCTGGTAGGTTCAACTCAAAAGCATTTTCTCCAAATTTTATGGTGATGGTGTAGGGACCATATCATAGAGGTTTAATTTTTCTATGTGGGCCTACAATTCATTCCTTCTGAAGCTGCAACCAAACCTTGTCACCCATAGCAAAATGGTATGCAATCCTATTGTTAGAAACTTACTATTTTTAGAATGCACTACTAAAATTGAAATTTGGGGCACTTCTATTGGGTTTTTAGGGGTCAAAATTCATTGAGAAAATATCTATGCCATATCATGATGTTATCCTCATTCTTATATTTCCAATGGTTCAAATGACAAGTCAATTGGAGCTACAGTGCAAAATTTATGGCTCCCAGAAGTTCTATCATCAATTAGAGTGGAATTGTCACACAAATTATCCCTAAATTGTTACCTAGATCATTCCTCCCTCCTTGAAAATAAATGGTACCCATTTCATCAATGTTCCTCATCAAGTGTGTGAGTTGTGTCTTGATTTGATTCTCTATGAGCCACTCACCTTGGTGGCTAAGCTGGCCCCTTTTGACCACTCGATAAAGTGGAATAGAGCATCCTCTTGTTGTCTTCATCTAGGTGTCCACAATCTAATCCTTTTCCACTAGAGAGAAAATATATGGATCAAGATCATCAATGTCTATTTGTTATGCTATGATTTAAGTGTCTAATAGAGGTGGATGATATGGTTTGAGGAGCTCCACATTGAATATTGGATGCAGACCAAGGTAGGCTGGGAGGTTTAACTCAAAAGCATTTTCTCCAAATTTTATGGTGATAGTGTAGGGACCATATTACAGAGGCTAAATTTTTTTGTGTGGTCCTACAAGTCATTCCTTCTGAAGCTGCAACCAAACCTTGTCACCCACAACAAAATGGTGTGCAATCCTATTTTTAGAAACTTACTATTTTTAGACTGCACTACTAAAAATGAAATTTGGGGCACTTATATTGGGTTTTTAGAGGTAAAAATTCATTTATAAAATATCCATGCCATCTCATATCATTCTCCTCATTCGTATATTTCCAACGGTTCAAACAACGAGTCAATTGGAGCTATGGTGCAAAAGTTATGGCTCCCAGAAGTTCTATCATCAATTAGGGTGGAACTGTCACCCAAATTATCAGCTGAATTATTGTCCAAATCATTCCTTCCTCTTTTAAAATCAATGGTCCCCATTTCATCAACATTCCTCATCAAGTGTGGCAGTTGTGTCTTGATTTAATTCTCTGTGAGCCACTCACCTTGGTGGCTAAGCTGGCCCATTTTGACCACTCGATAACACAGAATAGAGCATCTTATTATTTTATTCATCCAAGTGTCCACAATCTGATCCTCTTCCACTAGAGCAAAACTCTATATATCAAGTTCATCAATGTCTAGTTGTTCTGATATGACTGAAGTGTCTAATAGAGGTGGATGATATGGTTTGAGGAGCTCCACATTGAATATTGGATGCAGACCAAGGTAGGTATGTGGGTTCAAATAAAAACTATTTTCTCCAATGTTTTTATTGATGGTGTAGGGACCATATAATAGAGGTTGAATTTTTATATGTGGGCCTACAAGTCATTCCTTCTAAAGCTGCAACCAAACCTTGTCATCCACAGTAAAATGGTGTGCAATCCTATTTTTAGAAACTTACTATTTTTATACTACACTACTAAAATTTAAATTTGGGGAACTTCCATTGGATTTTTAGGGGTCAAAATTCATTTAGTAGATCTCCATGCCATCTCAAGACATTCTCATCATTCTTAGCTTTCAAATGGCTGAAACGGTAAGTCAATGGAGCTATGGTGTAAAAGTTATGGCTCTTGAAAGTTCCATCATCAATTAGGGTAGAACTATCACCTAAATTATCTTCTGAATTATTTCCCAGATCGTTCCTCCCTCCTTGAAAAGAGATGGTCACCATTGCATCAATGTTCCTCATTAGGTGTGGGAGTTGTGTCTTTATTTGATTCTCTGTGAGCCACTCACCTTGGTGGCTAAGCTGGCCCCTTTTGACCACTCGATAAAGTAGAATAGAGCATCCTCTTATTGTTTTCATCTAGGTGTCCACAAGCTAATCCTCCTTCACTAGACAAAAAATCTATGGATCAATCTCATCAATGGCTAGTTGTTCTACTATGACTGAAGTGTCCAGTAGAGGTGGATGATATGGTTTGAAGAGCTCCACATTGAATATTAGATGCAGACCAAGGTAGGCTGGTAAGTTCAACTCAAAAGCATTTTATCCAACTTTTGTGGTGATGGTTTAGGGACCATATTGTAGAGGTTGAATTTTTTTGTGTGGGCCTGCAAGTCATTCCTTCTAAAGCCACAACCAAACCTTGTCACCCACAACAAAATGGTGTGCAATCATATTTTTAGAAACTTACTATTTTTAGACTGCACTACTAAAATTGAAATTTGAGGAACTTCCATTAGGTTTTTAGGTTTCAAAATTCATTGATAAAATCTCAATGCCATCTCACGGTGTTCTCCTCATTTTTAGCTTTCCAACAGTTCAAATAGCAAGTCAATTAGAGCTATGGTGTAAAAGTTATGTCTCCTAGAAGTTCTGTCATCAATTGGGGTGGAATTGTCACCTGAATTATCACCTGAATTATTGCCTAGATCAACCATACTCATTCTTTTCAAATACTTCCATAATATTTTAACCCATTTTTATAGCTTAAACCTCCAAGCAACATGCTTGCACCAATGATGATTGGCATGAGATATGAAGGGGAATGTGTATAAAAAATTGGAACTTCCAGTTGTCACATGACCTTCAAAATATTTTGGATAGGTATATTATGCCATAAGGACCAATCCTACTAGGTTTCAAATCTTTTGGATGCATATTTTGGCCTCTAAACCTTTTTTTTACCAAAACTTACCTTGAGTTTCTTGTTTGCTGCCTATATGCCTAAACTTGTCTTTCTTCAAAATTTTGATTGAAACCTTGAGTGTTATAAAATAAATATGTAAAATTAGGTTTTAAAAATCTTATATTACCATTTTAAGACCTCTACAAGGCTTAAACTCCTTATTATCACTTAAAACTAATAAAATCTTTGTTTGGTTTCCAATGGCTACTAGCTGACTACAAGAGTCTATGCAAGAGCGAAGGATATTTTCACCATTTTTAAGACCTTTAATATGTAATTTTATTCTTTTATTGGTCATTTATACCATTATTATAAAATTTCATGCTTTCACTTGACTTGGAGATGCCCCAAAATGGCCAATTCCTCTAAGGCAGGCTCCAATCTTGACCATGATTAGACATGGGGTTGACTATGATAAAATATTGAATGGTTTTACTTATTAAAAAAACTTAAAAATATTTTTTATAGGTATATTATGTCATAATTAGTCTCTCCACCAAGTTTTGTTATTAGATCAAGCATATTTTGTCTTGTAGGCCCATTTAACCAAAAGTTAGTGACATGTTTCCTACTTGGTCAAATTTAAAAACTAAGATTCCTTCCCTTTTCCCTTGGTTTGAGATAGAACAAGGTGAATTTTATTTAAATATGTCATGAACCTTATTAAAATTATTCCAACCTTCATTGGTTTACATTTACCCTGATGCAACCCTTAAGTATGTCATCCCATCTTCTTTAACTTCTCTTGCTTGTCAACTTTCTCTCTCTTGGCTTCTTGAATTTTTCTTATCTACCCTTAGGCTCTAAATTTATCTTAATAATCCACTCACATCATACCATTCATCTTTAATGTAATCTTTTAATTTATCTCATGCTATTTTCTAATAGGATTCAATGACCAAATCTCTTTATGCTTGAACCAAGTCTCCTGTAGGCATTCTTCATCTAGGATAACCTTTACTAGGCTTCTCACACATATTTTATAACACTTCAAACTTTCCCAAAATTTCAAACACCAAATTCACTTCTCAACCTCACCATTAAGTATTACAACTAGTAGCCTTTTTAAATGGTTTTCTCCACTATACGAAATAGTACAAATGAATTAGGAGAAACTAAAGACATTTTGAAATACCCTCTTTCATCTTACTTCTCCACATCAAGTATCATTCAATAATTATTTTTCTAAATGCCTTTTATAACATCTACTCAGGCCTCATTAGGTCTCTTCACCTCTTTGCAACATTAAGTCATCATAATCTATATGTATGGTCACATTATTGGTCTGGAATCTCCATATTCCTTTTCTCAATGCTAAAACACATAAGACTTCAAAATTTTGTTGAATTACACTACTGGAAAAAATGGTTATTCCACATTTAGTTTGCCAACCCTAGACTAGGTTTTTCAAGGTTTGTGAAAGACCTGAGAGAGTATAAATTAGATTTAATCTATTCTTTCCTATTTTAAAATGCTCCATAGGAATCCACAAGGTTTGCCTATTATGTTCACAACTTTTTCATTCATAAAATCTTCTTATAAAATTCTTAAACACCTAAGACCAAGACATTTGAAACTTCCTTTTTAACATAGTCAGCTTGTATATGCCCAAGAGGACTTAAAATGAGTTTTAATGAATCTCTTTGGATTGCAAAATATTTCAAGACTTGAATAATGTCTATTCAACATCATTACACCTTATTCAACTTGAATTTTTCTTGAAATATCCTTATCACTATTCAAATCATGAAACCTACAGTGTTCTAACATAGTCCATGGTCTTAAACACTCCATAATGTCTTTTTACATTATCCTTAAACCAAAATAACTCCATGTCAATTTGGTATTCAACTTTAAATAGGGTTATTAACTAGTTTTTAACAAAACTCACACAATTTGTCTATGTGTCACCTGGAATAGGGTTTGAGTGCTTCTAGATTTTATGATGCTTTGAAAACCATTCACCAAGGTTGTAATAGGCCATATTATCTATCTAAATCATGTTCTCTCCTCTTTGAAAATGTCATCATGCTTGAAACCTGTCATTGTGATCAAACACAAAGATTATATGTCTAAAAGACTCCCTGTCTTCCTTATTCCTCTCTTGATGAACACTATTTATTGTAACAACTATTTATCAATAACTGATTACAAACATCCAAATTATCCTTCTTAGTTCTAGTCTTGCCAAAGATCTCATTCAATGCTATGTTTCACCTTCAAGGTTCCATCTCCAATCCTATCCTTCTCTAGGTTCTTGTAATTAATAGCCTCTTCCACTATATATTTGTTCTTTGTATCTTATAAGCACTTATTTATATCATTTACCTCTCTCATGACACATTCATTTCCAAACTCACACCATTCATTTCATTCCCAAACTTCCTCTCTTGCTTTCACTAGCTTCATGTTAGTTTATTCTCTTAGGTCTCAAATACCAAATCTGGGTATAGGTCTTAATGGCTCAATATATTATCTTGGTTAGTCTTAGTTTACCCTGTCACATTTTTATTAACCTCTTCCAACTACTCAAACACACTTCAACCTTCAGTTCCACATATAAGGCTCATAAGGACAATTCTAGGCTTGTAGTCTTTTTTGTGTATTTCTTCTTTGTTTGGTTAAATTAGTCACCATTTTCAATATATAATCACATATATATCCACCCTCTATCTACTTCTATGTGTGTGTCAAATTTAATGCCTTAACTCCACACTTAGATCACACTTCATTTGTAACCCATCTCTCCATTAGGCTTAATTAGCCCTTAAGCACACCCATAGGTCTAAAAAGAGTACTATAAGGGGCCCCTTCAATCTAAAACCTCTTTATTTAATTTTTAAAAAATATAAGTAGGTATTATTACTAAATTTCATAACTTTTCCATAATTAAAACTCCCTAAAACATCAAAACCCTAATCTAGGGTTTTTCTTCCTCTATTTAGGTCTGAGAGCTTATATGATTCTGTTTATTGAGTTTTAAAAAGTTTAAAAGGACATAGATACCACATCTAGGTCTATTTTTACCCCATATTTCTATCCAACTTATTTATAATCCTTATTCAATCCATCTAATACCCAAACACAATTAAATGCAATGGATGGTGTACCTTTTTAGTTGACTATGCAGGGTTTTTAAGGGACTATGTAATTTAAATAAAATATGTGCCTCACCTAGGTCATTATTATGACTTATATCCTCATCCTTGTGTCCATATTTCACCAACATACCAACCTATCATGTGATGATATCCACACATCCCTTCACTAGACAATATATGAATGAAAATAGGGGTTTTAATGCACCTGCGGGATTTAAATAGTTTGAGAATAATTACCATCCATTCTAAGGTTTAAAATGATCTTATTTTGATTTATAAAACTTTCTGCACCCTCATATTCTACCAAATTAATGACCAAACACATGGTCTCAAATGAAACTCTCCATTTCTTGAGATAAGAGAATGCAAAAAGCATCAACCATGAAAATAGGGTATTATCCCTAGGCTGAATGTGTATTCAATCATTTATCATTTGGACACCAATCTACTTAAAAATTTAAAAATATCACATGGAAATCACACTATATTATACAAAGGATGCTCCTACATTAATAGTTTTAAACACTTGGCTCCATTTAGTCCATAATACCCCTTGGCCAAGCTTTGAAGCCACTTTGACCACCTGTTATGGTTCATGAGAGATAAATTTTTTTGGAATTTTCAAAAATAGGAAAATATACCTAGGTGGTATGCCTAATTTCCACCTATGTATATTAGCCTATTTGTGAAAATTCCAAGATTTCTCATCTCTCATGAACCATAAACTTCTCCCTTGTTAGTTTCAAGATCCTTCTATTACCTATAGGCATGCAATTTAGCCTAATTAGGCCTAGAAGGCATAATAGGCTCCTTAATTTATTAGTGGAATCCTAAAGTATTTTTTACCCTTGTAACATTTTGATAATATTCAAACAAACATTTCAAAGGTATTGAAACCCAATTCCAATAGAACTAGCTTCTAGCCACATGTATATGGTTCACTTGGACTATTACGCCTATTAGGTCTTTTAAGCTTCTTAATGGCATCCAAATATCAAAAAGGAATTGAAAAAAAATCCATAGGGGTGGATAACATCTAGGACCAGGTTTTTGGCATCCCATCTAGCTTGGTCAAAAAACACACCATGCATTTTGGGCTCAAAAACACCGTTCTTAATACAACAAAGATGTTGATTTTTAGCTTAACTTCAGGCATACATAAAACCAAAATTGTAAGTCATATGGATGAACCAAAAGAACCCTCCTATGCATGGTAAATATATATAATTACACTTTTAATCTAGTATAAATCACATCTAAGAGAAATTTTTGGTAGAAGTTGCATTAACGGGTCCTAAAATGCAACTTTTTGGCAGTGAAGAGACAATTTGTTGACCTCTAACTAGCATTTTTACCTATGGGAATCGTAGGTGAAAGTCCATAAATTTTATAATGTTTATATATTAAAATTAAATGTGATACAATTATAGTGACATCAAATTCCACCTGCAAGTACATTTTCACTAATGTTCAAGAGCACAAAAACATTAACAACAAATGTTGTCAAAGTTGAAGCTACTGTCCAAGAACTCCATTTCCATTGCTTGTTGGTTGAAACCTATAATTTAAAACACATCCATATTGGAGGATAAAATATATTACTAGGTACTTGGCCTCCCATTTGTCCTAATCGACAAACCCACCACCTGTTCTGGGCTCAAGAATGCCCTTCCCAATGCAATAAATATGATTTTTAGCCTAACTTAAAGCATGCATAAAATCAAAACTATAAGTTGTATTTATTGAACTTAAGATCTATTATTTTTATGGTAAACACCTCTAATTTCAACCTAAATATAGTTTTAATCACCTCTAAGATCAATCCATGGTATAATTTATAGTAATAGGTCCTAAAATGCAACTTTTTGGTAGTGAAGAGAACTTGTTGACCTCTAACTAGCATTTTTGCCTTTGGGACCTACAGGTGAAAATATATAATTTTGAGAACATATATATAGGAAAATTACATGTGATACAATGACTATGACATCAAATTCCACCTACATGTGCATTTTCACTACTTTTTGGGAGCACAAAAACACTGACAAATAATGTTGTCAAAGTTGAAGCTACAGTCTGAGAACTCCATTCTAGTGCTTTTTGGATGAAAATGGAACTACCAACACATTAAAATAGGTGGATAATATCCTATACTAGGTTATTATCCTCCCATCTATCCCAATAAACAAACCCATAATGCATTCTGAGCTCAAGAACACCCTTCCTATTATCACATAGGATTGCACCTATCTTGATTCTGTAACTTATTGTGCAAGTGCCGAATGAAACAATGGAAAAATATCCAAAAATATGGGACCTTAAAAATTATTTTCATTTGTATTTTCAACCTTTTAGGAGATGAAAAATATCTCTTCACCCAATTGGCACAATGGAAACACCTCTAGGCTTGTGGGTAGCTTGAGGATAAGGTGAATCTCTAGATAGGGCTAGCTCCCTTGATGTACCACATTAGATTACAGCTACAATTAAGTTTTGAGGATGAAAATGGAGAGATACAATAGAAACAAAACTAACCTAAGGGAGGTAATACACCAAAATAGATGATAACTTCCAACCAACAGCGTGTTACACATGAAATCAAGGGATAAACTAAACATATATTTCTTTAATCTGCATCTTCTCACATCAATGTTACATTATGAGGTTATGGATGAATGTGAAAATATAGGAGGAATAGACAAGAGGATTTGAAATTAACTAATGAAGGTAATAACTCACTCAATCCTTGAAATTTTCCAAAACACTTCACATGCCCTATAAGAAGAAGCTTTCCAATTGCAAATAGGATGTACGAATGAGATAACATGCTAAGGAATCCATAGTATTCACTAAGTAGGATAAAAAATTCAAAAAAAACAAACTAATAAAAGTCATAAAAAGGTAAAATTAATAATTATTATTGATAAATGTTATGCAATTGAGTAGGGGTTTTCCATACTCAAGAGGAGTATAGGTTACAATGGCCAAAATGGCTAGTTCTTATATAACTTGAGAGAGAGGAGAAGAGAGAAGTCCAAGGGTCACAAGGATACTTGTAAAGATAAGAGAATAAGTTAATTTTTCATGATAATAATATATGTAATGAACCATGAAATTTTAGGAATCTTAAGTGTCCATACAAGTCATCAAACTCTTACAAAGTGGCATAAAACTCCTTGTCTTGGTTCAAAAAATCTGCCTTCATGATTAGCCATATTTGAACATCCCATAAGTAATTAGGGACATGTATAATGGTTGGGATGAAGGGTAAGGTTTCAGGCATGCCTCTCCATGCATTGGTTTTAGGCTTAGTCATCCAAAATCACCTAGAAGTGAGCCATCATCATCTATAGTCCAGAAAACTCTTCCTTCATGCACCCTACACACTTGGATTCAAAATTGGCATTCATTTCTCATTAAAATATATGTGATGGAGTGTCTGAAACCTATCAAGACCCTACATGGACTTATAAGCATTAGGAACACCTTAAAATCACCCCACTTGAAGTTTTCTACCCTTCTTACTAGCTTGTCTACTAGGCCAGTTTCGACTGGTTGAGATGAAGGGTTTTTTTGCACACTTATAACGTTTTATAAATAACTAAATTAATATTTGGAGTTATCACATGTCTAAATATTCCTTATAAATTTGTTTTCATCTTTTGACTCCTTTTAGAATCTTTAAGACATAAAAAATGGTCAAAAATACCCTATTGATGCCATGCCCGTATAGATTTTGTATAGATAAGTATAGTGGGAGGTAGTTTTAGGGAGTCTTATTTAAAATAAAATCATAATTAATGACATTATAGTCCATATGGATGCATCTTTAGCCTCATTTCTCCAATTGGATCTTTCTAAGGGTTTTGCAAGGGTTTTAGCTTGTTTACTCTCTTAAGATTTGTTCATACATGTTTCACATTGAAATTCCAAAAAGATGTCACAAAATGTTTTTATATGACTTTTTATAACTCCTAAAAATTCCTTTAGTCTCCATTAAAATCCTCAAAAGAGAAATAAGCATTCACACTTACCCATTCGAGCTTGTTTCTCCCATTCCTACATGTCTAAGTTGGTTTAAGGTCCAAGAATGGATTCCTTTGGTTTGATTTGCAATATAAATTCTTAAAAAATTATTTATTATCCCATACATATTTTAAAATTCTTTTATAAGTCTAAAAGAGTGAAATAGCTCATCTTAGGACACTAGGCCTAATCCTTACCTAGTGGGCTTACTTGCAAACTTGATGGTCTGGGACACATTGTACGGTTTCATAATTATTTGTATGGTTTATCATGATTTTATATATTTATTTCAACTTCACATAACTCATTTTAAGGTCTCTCCAACTTCTGGTCCATCCTTCATCTCTCATCCCTCAAAACTATCAATGTATGCATGAGGGGAAGTACCCCTTGTCTGAGATAAAATAGGGGGTACTTACCCTATTATTTTAAGAAATATGAGTATATTAGGATATTATTAAATTATTATATACCATATATATAAAAATATATCCCATTTTCACGTCATTTTACCCTCCAAAGCTTCAAGTTCCAAGATTGGTTTCTATGCACAAGGACTATGTGCAGGAACTTCCAAAATGGACTATTTCTTTCACTTGGAAGTGTCTTTCCTTTAATTTTTATCAATTTTTGAGGTATAATAAGGTTATTTACACTATATTAATGAAATTAATATCTATATTTAACCCTCATCATCAATGCTTTCACCTTGAAAACGCTCCTTACTCAATCAAGCCCTGGCTACTAAATGAACTCTACTTACAAGTGTCTCCCTACCTGTAGGTGTTCATTACCTACTAGGGATTTTAAAAAACCTTGGATTGAATATTTTTAAACAATTAATTTAATTTTATCCTTATTTTAACCATTAATTTCATGTTTAATTGAGTCTATGCCAAGAACCTCAACTTTTTTCCTCTCTACCCCTCAAAGTCAACTATAGTTGACTGTGTGGGGCCTGTAGGTGCCTTTCATCCTAAAACCTATGTCATGTAATTAATATAGAATATTTTAGGTGATAATAACCAATATTTTGGTTCTTAAAATCATCCTTTTTTTAAACTTAAGGTTTAAACTTGGGTCATGGACTATTTACATTTATAGTCAACTGTATGTGAAAGTGTCCAAAAGAAAGGACACCTGAAGGTAACCATGTTTGTATTAGAATTTTAAAACCTATAATGAGTTAATTTAAGTTAATCACACCATGATATTACTACACTAATCCATTCCATTCTTTAAGTGACGTCCTTCATGAAGGGTTTTTAACTCAAACTACATGCTAACTCTACAGTCAGCTTGTAGGGTTCATTATGGTGAACATGGGACTTGTAGGTATTCATGAGGAATAAAACATAGTACTCAATTTTTTTATGGTAATTATATCATAAAATATTCATGTAAACTATTTTATCCATTCAAATTTTAGGGTGTGACCTAGCATGTAAATCTTGGATGAAGAAGGCTCTTTTTCACTAAAAAATGTAGATAACACTGACTAGTTTTTAGTGTCTTTTTAGGCAAGTTTGGGGTCTCCAAAAACCAATCTACATAAACTCTTTGACCTCCAAAACTTTAAAGGTTATTTTAATATGATAGGGATGAAATATATACCCATATATATGTTTCAAAAAACTTGTAAATCATCTTATAAGTTATTCACAAAACATGTTGGAACTCTATTTTTACCCTTTTGGGAAAATAGGCCTGAACATAGTCAATTGACCCTTTAGCATGGTTTGCACCTCCACTTGCTCATTTAACCTTTAAAATAGGTTTACCATGAATTTTTATTAAACACTAGGTCCTAAAAGAGTGTTTCAACATCTATTTAACACTTCAAAATGGTTTCTTTGCTCTCTGTTGGCTGCCTGTAGTTGAATATTTAGTGTATATAGGCAATGAGTAGACCATGGGAAATATGATTGATTTAGGTCTATTATGAGTTTTAAATTCTATCCATACTTTAAAATACATCATCCACATTCTAAAACACTTTAAACAAATGCCAACACCTTCCTTTCAACATGAACTCCTTATTCATGTCACATTGTAAGTGAGTTGTTCATGACAGACTAGGTGAGAATGTGTTACATGATTGCTTAGTCCCTCTTCCTTGCATAAAATTAAGGTTTGGTTCACCAATTTATGTTTATAAAGGATACATTAGAACTTAAAAATATTCAACACACATTTTTTAACATGCGTTATGGGCTCCATGCACATATTTCACCATGGTTTCAAGTAAAAAACAAGCAAAAGTTGACTGTATGGTGCTCATAACTACATTATCATAGAGAATTGCCTTTATGAATGAGATTTTAGTGTTAAGGGGAATAAATATAACATTTAAAACATATAAATAGACCTATCACAACCCTTTTAATCCATGAACAAACTAGAATTTCTTGAAAATGGTGAAAACTACCTGTAACTCAAAAAGTGTTCCCTCCTACAGCGTAAGATGATTATCATTTCAAAAATTCATGAAAATTAAAAAAAATAATTTAAATAATTTGAGGATGAGGTGAACATAATCTTTCATTAGACTTAGAAACTATTTTATATGGAATTTCTCAAACCAAGACAAAACCTATAGGGTTCATGAAATAACAGGCATAAAAGTACAATCAATTTCATGAGGATAGTTCATGAATAAAAAACAACCATTATTCAAAATAATTATATTAAAATTAATTTATTTGAGTTTAATTTAACCTCCATGAGGCATTTTATTTGAAACCTCTTGAGTTTTCCATACTAAGCACCAACTTGGAGGTCACTTCTACTTGCCAAGAGGACTAAAAAAAGAGTAGAACATTTTTTGGCCAAAAATGGCACTTTCAGAGAAAATAAAACATGGAAATAAGATTTAAGAATCTGAATAGACATATCATGATCTTTTCCCACATGGAACATTTCCCAAGGATACATACAAGTGCTAAACGTCTTCTTTTCCTCAAGAAAACTACCTTTTTTTGAGGAACCTATTACTTTTCAGTTGTTTTGAGTTATTTAAGGCTTTTTAGGACAAATGGGACATTAAATCATATTTTTACACCTTCACACTTTCCAATAAATCCATATAACTCATTAAATACACTTTTTAAACCTCAAAATGACCCAAAATGACTAAAAGGACTAAAATGACTAAGCACCAAGGCTAGTATAACATTAAATGATATAAATTAACCTATAAAACACATTTTGACATATATATTAGACCCTTAAAATACCTAAAACTCAAATTTTCACCTAAGGGTGCCCCAATTTGACCTAAAAGTCAAATTTGGTCAACAAATTGGTGAGTCATAAGGGTAGTATGTCTACCATACTAACTAGACCAATAGCTTTATCAATATCAACCAAAGGCGTGAGGATGACACAAGTACATGGAAAGTTAAACAAATTGTTTATGATGATTTTTTTGAATCCTTTAATGATCTTCTCATGAGAAATCAAAAATGGAAAGTGGCTATGTGGACTAATATGCAGCAAGGAGAGAATTCCAAATGGTTGGTTAATGAGGAAAGAGATGGATATATAGCAAATCAATGTCTCATTGAATACATGAAACAAACAAGATGGATTCAAAGAGAAGTTGAAGAGAGTAAGGAGACACAAGGTAATGGTGTTTTAATTGCTTTTGATAAGTGTACTAATGAAGAAGTTGGTTTATGTGAAGACAAGCTAAGAAAAGATGAGATAAGAGGTAAAGGACAAGTAATCCTTAAGAAAGAAGGACCCAAGTTTGATGAAGAGAATGGTGAGATAGATGAGATCTCACTAAAGGAGGAGTTGAGAATGTTGGAGGAGCTCTTTAGTTCTCCAAGAGAGTTGTGTAAAGATACAAATCATGGTCAAAACAACATTGGTAAGAATGAAGCAATAAAAGAGCAAACCCAAGAGGCAAGGACAATTTTGATAAAGGAACAAGAACATGGAGACAGCCAAGAGGCTTCATGGCCTAAATATTTTGATTCTAAGGTGGCTTTGAATGTTTTGTATGCAGGTATGAAGGTTGCTAAAGTGAATGACATACATGAGTCATTGGAGAAGCTCATGAAAAAAGAAGAACAACAAGAAGATCTAGAAGACATGTATGAAGATGAAGAAGCATGGAAGTGGGAGATGGAAGCTGAGAAAGAAATGAGAAGGACATATCTAAAGAGGAAGAAAAGAAAAATGAAGGAAAAAGACTATTCCAAACAAAGACAAGCATTGGTATTGGCAACAAGACCTTGGGATCCAGGGATAGAGTGAAGACTAAAACATTGAGGAGATATCTCATTTGAACTAAGGTTAAAATTGTTTCTAGAGGGAGAGTATGATGTAGGAGCATCTACATACATCTTCATGCAAGACATGGTAACGTTGGGATGCAAGTCATGTTTGAATTCAAATTCAAATTATTGTATTTTCCCTCCAAAATGTTGTTAATGAGGAGTAATTGTAAAATTAAAGGTAAAAAGTCAATGTAAAAAAATAAAAGAGTGAAAGTGGTTAAAGGAGAATCTCCTACGTTGGAGTTGTTGAGCAAATAAAGGAGGAGTGGTTAAAAATCTTTCAACCTTGGCATATTGTTGAAGATTACAAACCATGTTTGTTTTGTCTTGAGCCCAAGTTGGGCGTGGAGGTTAGGGAGGAGGATCTTAAAAAGAGAAAAAGAGAATTCATTAAAATAAGAGAGAGAGCTCATTAAGAAAAAAAAGAATAATGTGAGAAGAGCTCATGAAAATAGAGGAATGTAAAAGAGTTCATATGAGAAAGGGAAAAAAAAAAACCAGAGCTCACGTAAGAAAGAAAGAGCTTATTAAAAGGAAAAATGTAAGAAAGAGAGCTTATGTGTGAGAGGAGAGTAATAATATGAGAGGGGGGACCTCTCAGTCAAGAACATAAGAGAATGGAATGAAGAAACAGTGAGGGAGGACCTCATTCAAGAATGCAAAAGTGAAGGAACAGAGAAAGTTGAAGGTGCAAATAAGACTTATAAGCCATAGACCATGGATATGGATCATAGAGTGATGGATCCTTGCTTTTAAGTATCTATTTTGATTATGAATAAAGGTATTTTTATTCACATGTGTATGTTCTGTAAACAATAATCCCAAGTACAGAATTCTGGTCTAATCAATGGTAAACAAATGTACAGGACTGTGTATTTATATGTATGCTTCCTTGAGGTTTAAGAAACAAATGATCATTTATTGGAGTTTAGAACATTTGGATATATGTTGAGAACCAGTTTCCAATTGTATTAGGTGATGAAGAGGACTAAAATGTTGCAAAAGTTCAATGAACAGGGTGCAGGCCTGTGTGGAAAGAAAACTAGGCACGGTTGGAAGAATGGGTATATCTAAAGATTTACCAAATAAAAACTTTTGAAATTTTTTTTGTATATGAAACTTGGAGATATGAATCCAATTGAAGTGGTTTCATATCTAATGGAGAAATTTGGAAAAAGATATGGTCAAAATACAGACCTGCAGTTTTGAGACAACTCAGAAAAACGTGTTCTTAGGTACAAAAGAGCACATAACTTTAAAAAGAATGCTCAGAATGACTTGAAATTTAATATGAAGTTGGATAATAATTTTATTTACATGAATAAAATGTTTTAGGTCTTAAAATTCTGTCCATGAAAAGATATAGAGGACTGTATTTTCTGAAAGAGACTGTAAGTGAAAACCTGTTTACTCATTTTGAGAAGGAGAAAGGATTGCATACATATAAGATGTTATCCAATGGTTGTAATAGGTCCTATATATGTTTATAAAACCTATAATTATTATTTTAACACATTTCAAGAAGCAAATGTAAGAACTATAGTGAAACAGGGTAGTATTAAGATCTATTAAGCCCAGTCAAGAACAGGGAAAGTTGCAATTTGGAGAAGATGTTCCAAAGGAACCTTGTCTAGCTTTAATATCTGTGGTATAAATTGATAATGGATACTATTATATAATATTGGCTTTATGAAATAATTTATAATCTGATAAATAAAGGCTAAAACTCTCTTGACAGGGCTGAAAGGACTAAAAGTGCTGAATAAAGGAAATTGGGTTGTGATGTAGGATAAAAGACTGTAAGTTCTAATATAACTTGGGGTGGATATAAGAAAATGTTATGATGATTTTAAAGGTTTTATTCAGTGAAGGATTAATCTTAAGAGTCATAGGTAAGTCATGAGATAATTGTATTGTTCTTGGTAAAGATTTCTATCTATCATGGTATGAATGACATTGTTTTACAAATGAGCAAGTTTGCATTGATGATCCTGATTCCTATATAGAGCTATGTCACCAATAAGAGCATTGGGGACTCAACTAGTATCTGAGCATTGAGATAAGAGAAACTTTCATCAAAAGGAAAGAACATAGTCTAATGAAGAAGTGACATGTTGGTAAGGTAACCTGAGGTGTAAACAAGGTGAGGGTTGCATCAATATGATATATTAATGTATATGGGTTGATGGAGAAGATGACATGTGGCACACATCCCCTTAGTTAGTTATATGGGTACAATATATTAGGATAATGGAGTAACTTGTGGAATTAGTATATTGGGTAATGGTTGGCCTACATTAGGATTAGGAGGTTACCCATCCATTGGTTAGATAGATGTCTATATAAAGGAGATGATTATCATGGTAAAGCTATCAAGTAAGCATTGAGTATTCTATTGTAAGAGGATATTGGAGGTTGTCCCCTCAAAGAGACATTGTAGAGTTATTCCTTCCTAAAGGAGCATTATATGGTGTTGCCCTACCTTAAGGGTATTTATGCATATATTGAATATTTGAATCATATCAAGATCATATCATATTATCAATAAAATCACAATTGAAACTTTTAATGATCATCCCTTGCCTAATTTTCACCCTATTTAGGTGAGTATCATGGGTATTATTTTAGAATCAAACACTCAAGAAGAGACTAATGATTCAATTGATGAGAAAAATTCATAGAATATCTTCATGAGCATATTGAAAAGGTTGATTATATTAAGCATCCCAAAAAGGTTAATTCAAGAAGTTATAAATGAATATTAAGCTTAAGTTTTTTAATCTCAATATAGTATACACTCAAATTGAAGCTTAGTTATTGATTATTGTTATGAGGATATACTAAATATTATTACAATTTTTACAAAATGATGAAATCATAGTTAAGCATCTCAATTACAAATGCCTTAAACCACACAACATTGAAAGTTACATAGTGGAATACACAATCAAATCAAAGTAAAATAATAATAACTCTAGACATTATTTGATTTAAATTCTTATAAATTATAAGCACACACATTGAAAACATTAACTTATAAGAAGGTGAATTCCGCCCTACTAACTTTGACAATGGCCACAAGGATGCAAAATTTAAGCTTAGAGGTTGGAGCACTATTCATTAGTTTTTTTATCCCAATGTCCTAGCCCTAGTCATATGGTAGTTACGCCCCTTGTCACAAACAACCAAAAGTTTTTTAAATTTTACCTTATGGGGCTTATGTTTTTCTAGGTGAAATTGTTTCCAAAAAAAAAATCAACCTAAATTTATGCAAAGTGGAGAAATCTTATGTGAGCAAAAATTTGAAACTGCCATAACTTTCAGGCTAAAGCTCCTTTCAAGGTGTTTTTTTTAAAGTTCAATTTTTTTAGAGATATATGCATTAGTTCTATTCTCATGCTATATAAAATTTAACCTTTACAATTTTTTTAGTGAAAGGGGGGTGAGGGGGGACGGAGCTTGTGTTGATTCTATATACATATTGATTGTATATGTGCTTAAATGTGATGATTGTATATGCATTAAAATATAATGTGCCAACCTATGAAATGTTAGGTTTGGGTAGAGGAGAAGGATTTGGCACACTTCTATTTTGGACCATATTTAGATTTTTTCATACTAGTACCTTCATATCCATCATAGAATGGATATATTTTAGTACACTTCTTATGTCCTTCCTCTTTAAAAGGGAAGAAACATTGTTTGATGTAGATGGACCTCCTTCAGTCTTCAGGTGGAGCCCCAGATAATTGACACACACTCTCTACTTTTGTGGGGGTCTTGTATCTCTTTTTCTAGGGATATTTTATTGTACTCGGGTAACTCATTATTCCTTGTTGTTGAGACCCAATTCTACTACCCACCTAAACTACATTTAAGGGGGGTGGAAGTGTGATATTTTATTCCATTTAATATTTTTTCCCTACACATGTTATTTAGCTTTATTAGGTGTTATAATTAGTTTATTAGTGAAGATAGTCCCACATGCATGAGGATATTGGGTCATGTCTATCTTCCACCTATATATGTAACTTTCATAAAGCTGTATTGGATAATGATGCCAATTTTAATATTTTAATCTTCCAATTTTTCATTACAAAACTTCTTATGGCTCATGTTTTGTTTCACTTTTGTAGAAGGTTAAAGATATTTATGCATTCATAGTTATACATTCCTTGATATTTGATTGTATTCCACTATGAAAAGTCCAATTAAAATGATTGGTTCATAATTTGCACTAGTTTTACACCGTCCGTTTGCACTAAATTATCCCAAAATGATTTGATTAGGAATTCTAAGTTACTTCACTATAATGGGTATGAAATGATGGATTCAAGATACCTTGAGTTATTAAGTACACTCACCTATCACTTTTTTCCAAAACCTCTCAACAAGTTTTAATGCACATGTGAACACTATGGAGTAGGTGAGAGAGAAAGTGCAAAATGCAACAATGCATAAACAATCATCATAAACTATGGATGATGAATATAAATGGAAAGAGGCACATATATAGGTGGGAGAGAGAGTGAAGCCCCATAGTCAAGAGAATGTGGGACTAATCATCCCAAATGACCCAAATGAATTCTAAGATCCTAAGCAAGCATAATGAACCATGTAGACAAAACCCATAGGAAAATGTTTTACACCAATAACCCCTTTAAGCATAGTTTATGTGGACTACACAATTGTGCCCCAAAAATGAGACCTAATGAGATACCTAAGTACATAGCGATGATCCCAATATCCTACAAAACATGAGGATATATGCCTCCATAAATAGGAGAGAGAAGGTAAGTGTAAACTATTACATGAAAAATGCTATAATAGTTATTTTTGTAATAAATGATGTCTCTTCTTTTTGAAAGAAAGAAAACACAAGCTGTCAAACTGTTAAATTCCCACTCAAGTGGAATGTAATTAGGAATCATGATGTAGATCTCTATAAAATGCTCAAATATCTCCCTACTAGTTCTCGAATGTGCTAAAAAAGAATCATATAATGAAAGGGAGAGAACAACCAAAGAATAAGATAGACACGGAACATTCACTTAAAGAACATCCATGGGAAGAGGAGAGCAAATCTCAATAAGTGTCAAAATAGAAGATTGGTCTACAAATGAATCATATATATCTACAAGATGAATGTCTAGAGGAACATATGAGTCATCGATACTCTTAATCTATATAATCTCATTGGAATCAATAAAGTCCTCTAAAATGCAAGGCTGTGAAGGCTCCAGAAGAGTGACAATCTGCATAGGAATAGATGTAGAATCTGTAATCAAATAATTAAGGTCTAGAATAATCTTTTCCTATAGTAGGGGCTCAACAAAATGAAGAGCACTGTCCACCATTGATATATCATCACATGAAATAAAATCATTAGGAGAGAGTATAACAGTCTTAGAAGAGACAATAGAAAGCATAGGAGGAGGTGTGACATAAATCATAGTAGGATCCTTGAAAAGATTTTGAAGAGTGCTCCAAATAGTGGAGGGACACTCTGTGTGTTGCACATTGTGGTGTGAATCCCATTAAACATTTAACTACAAGTGACCATAGACACAGTCAAGAGAGTTACCCCAATCATTATATTGCCTTGGGTCAATAGGAATAGGATTTTTTTCATATAAGAATAGAATAAAGCCTTGATCTATGAGTGAATGTTCCATGTACACATGCCATGAAGCATCATTGATCTTTCCAAGAAGGATTGATGGTGTAGACTCAACATTCCTCCTATAAAGTCTCTCCAGTAAAGTGAAAAACTACATGATACAAACTGCAAATACCATCTAATACATGCTCAAATATGAGGATGTCAGGCATAACCAAGAATGCATCCAAATAAGTATTCAGTTCTAGAGTGGGTAAATAATGGGTCATGCTCTAGAGATGGACATTGGAATGCACTAAAAATGAGTCCACATAAATGAGAGTGATCAATACACAAAGATAACAATGTAGAAAGTATTGGGGCCCATAGCACAAGTAACCTTCCTATTAGTGACAATGCACACTCAAGAAAAGGACATTGGAATCAACCTAAAATGCATCCATGAGTGAAAAAAATGATGAAAATGCACTCCAAAAGAAGAAATAAGGATGTTTGTGTTCCCTATGAGGGGGTTTGATCTCTTGCTAGACTAGACCTCACCCTCTGATCTTTGACAAATGAAAGAGATAAGGTATGTACAAAATAAGGAATATTCCCTCAATAATTTGCATAACATAGAAAATGCATCGCCATAAAAATGTCACCATATGAAAACAAACCATAAGAACAAGGCATCACAACCAATATGAAGAAACACTCCAAAATGTGACACTTTATATTTTAGTATATTTTATAAAATAAAATAGACCAATAGAAAGATGATGAAAAGAGATACACTTTTGAAAAATGTGGAAAATGTGGCACTGAACTCTGAGTTATGAATTAAAATTTATAGTAAAATATATTTTTTTGTTATTAATAGCTTATTTCATAAAAATTTGCATTAAAATTTTAAATAATGCACTGCAGCTCAGGCAGACCTAGCCTTCTAACTACTTGTTGGAACTAGAACAAAATATAGAATGAAATGGTTTAGTTTATGAGGGAGAATTAACCAACTAAAACCTGAGCCTCACCCTTTAACTTTAACAAAAAAATTACAAACTAAAATACCTATATAATAAAACAATCCTTACAATATATTATTTTTAAATAAAAACAATTAAAAATACATGTGCCCCACTCATAATAGAAACCCCACCATGTGTTCACCACAAAATGACTCCCCACTTGCCTCAATCATTATATTCCCCACATTACTGATTTTGTCCACAAATCGATAAAAGATTCCAACAAAAAGGCTGTGTGACTTACCACATAAAACTTAAGAGCTTTTTATAATATCATTCATGTGAATGATCTCGACAAAAAAAACCCCTTTATCAAAATTTTATAAAAGAAGACCATGGATTAATTTGAGAAACCATAGAGAAGGTGGTATTATCACTGAAGCATGAAGTAAAGTAGTTGCAACTTGTAGAGGTTCCATGAGCTCCATTTATAATGCCAAATTCACATATGAGAACTCCCAAAAGAAGTAGATTAGCCCAGGGATGTTGTCCATGGCCAACACCGGCAAAACTACCAATGGATTTTGGTTCATCATCTACACCATTACTAGTGAAGGAAGGAAAGGATTAGGAATCTCTAGTGAGGAAAACAAGCTATGATGATTTGGAAAATATAAATGGAGACTTAGAGTATGAAATTTGATAGCCTAAGGATGGTGAGACCAACACAAAACTTGGTGATGAGGTGGAAGGCTAGAAAATTGTAGTTGAGTGTTTAAAAAAATGCATGTAGGGAGCAGGTCGTGTATGAGTGGCATGGGAAACGTGAACCTATGTTGGACCAGATCTATCAAAATTTGTAGATGGAAACAAAATCTAATGCAAGCTAGTGTTCCTTCCAAAGTACTTCTTGTTGTGAGTGGGTAATGAGAGTCTAGTTGGAAGGCCAAATAGTGCACAGGAGGCTTACCTTTTCTTGGTTGACATCACCTTCCCTGTTCACTCACCAAAGCATCAAACCATATGGTTTTAGTGTCAAACCATGCATAAAACCAGATTTTTGTAGCTAAGAGGGAAATCCACCAAATGGCATCTCCAGATTCTATGGCTATGGCAGGGCTATGTGGTGTCTAGATCAGATAGACTCCATGCTCATACCAATACTCTATGGCCTCCAAGGGTCTTTTAACCTATGTAACAGCTTGATCTTCTCCTCTCTAAATAGTGGCAAAAATCTGTAGGCATCGATCTGTTGGTGTAATTTGAAGATGGATCTGCTGGTGTAATTGAAGCTAGCACACAACAAATTATGTATGTTACTTGATCTGCCCTCTAACATTGGCTATTCAAAGCCATTATTGAATCTAATACCCAAGAAGAAGTACATGCAAGGCTGTGAGTATGTTGTATAGCTTCTTTAAGACAGATCTATGCCTAAGCATTTTCCAACAACACTAAAACATCTTTGCAATAATTTTTTGACTCTAAGGTAGTGACAAAATGCTATGCATTCAATGCAAGGAGCCTGCACAATGGGTTAAGGAAAATAGATCCCACATGAGTTGATTCAAGGATAAATACACTCAAAGGTTTGTAAATGTTGAATCTAACCTTTTAGATCTAAAATAACCTTCCTTATATAGTTAATACAATAAATACAAATGCCAACATATCAGTATTACCCTAGATTTTGCAGAAAAGGACCCTTAATTTTTTTTTCAGTCATCAAATTCCAAGTTTTTTGAGATTTTTATTTCAAAAAACAACCCCAAAATTTTGTAAAACCTATAAAAAATTAAGATATACCTTTATACATGTAATTAAAAAACTACAATGCCACCACAACATAAACCAAGGGTCTAACCCTCCTAAGTTTCCATTTTGAACCAAGGTAAGCCACAATGGTTTGTGTACCCAATAAGGGGTATTTGTCCCTTTGTCACTCTACTATTTTTTATTACTTTAGACATTGATATGAAGTAATAATTAATATTATATATGTTCTATTGTAGGTTTGCATGAGTAGAGATCAACATTGTAACATACATCCAAGACTCCTCTTCACAAGTAAGTTCATGTATGTATTTTTTTTCCTTTTATTACAATACTTTCTCTTCACTGCATGGCTATAATAAAATGAGAGGAAATGTGATTAGATAAATTTATATTTTATGCTAAAATAGTGCACTTGTGACCACCCATACACACACACAGATCTGGACCTAATTAGTGCCATTTTGATCACTTCTAGACCACCTTGTGCATGGAAGAATAACTCTTCAAATCTCTATTTCATGACCCGTTAATGTACTTAACTATGTTGCTATTAGTCTGAGTCATCTATTATGCCTTTCCTAATACCTAGACACATCAGATTACGTATTGGACAATAATGCCCTAGGGGACTATAGTATCCCTCTAGTGTCTCTCTTCCCTCAAGTGTCTTCCCACCAAATAAAAAATAATTTATGAAATTCAAAGTTAGGGAAAAGTTAGAATAGGTCCCTAATGAGTTTTATTCTAAGTAATTTTCAATATGAGACTATATAAACATATTCAATATTGTTTTTCACACAAGAAGATTATGCACGAAAAATACTAGAATTTGAATTGTGCATTGATATCAAACCACCTATTTTTATCTAAGCTTGAGTATGCATGGCCATAATATCCCATATCTCAAGCTTTAACACATTTTACATGTCACAAGTCATGGTTGAAGCATCTAATTGTGTCAGTTTTGCACTAGAATTTAGCATATTGTACCAGATATTCACACACCACCATGGCATGGGAAAACTATAGTAAGTTTGATCCCTCTTCATAATATTAATATGTAGGCAGTGCTCAAAACATGGGGTGTTAAGGACATGCCCAGCTTCAACTACTAACCCCTTTTTATTCTAGTTGATTACATCACACTCTGGAAGATAATGAGTTAGGGTTTTAAATAAAAATTAATCATACCATGTTATCTACAGGTGATCACAATTTATTGCACCAAACATAGTACCTACATGAAATTACATAGTGAACCCAAAAACCCTAATTACATACCATAAGTGCATGTGAGCATTGTAGAAGATGACTATATTTCTATATATCTAGTTTTAGCCCATAATGTTATTGTTTAGGCACATATCTAGGTGTTGGTTAATGTTGCCATTCACTAGATTTACTTGCACAATGAATCTTAGGCCCATATTCCTCCCACAAACATAGTTTCTAGCTAAGTCATTAATTTTTTTACACATTATGATTGTTATTATGCTTCCAGATTACACTAGATCCAAAATTTAATGTTATTATAAATTTATATTATTCTCCTGATTTTACTTAGTAGTCTATCATTTAGGGTTTTTACAGAAATTTAAAATTTTATAAAACACTTTACACAAATTAATTATTCTTATTATCATTTCATCCATTTACTAATCATACTTACATTTACTAATCATACTTATGTATTATCTAGGATTAAAAAAATTTATCCATAACTACCTACAACTACCACCTCTAAATCTCCTATAAACACCCTCTAAATCTATAGATAATCCCCACATAACCTCCATTAACTAACCTTACCTATATTTAAAACACTTGAATCTACCACCTTGAGCTCCATACCCTCATTGAGCCATATACTACCCTTTCTATAATTTTTCATGAAGTAAAAATTCCTAACCCCTAACTAAAAAATATTCTCCTCAAATTTCAGCCATTGATATCCATCCCCCATGGCACAAATATAACCCTCCATTGCTCCCATGTGGATGTATAAATTGAAAGATGCACATTCATGCAATCCATATTTGAGAATTATATAACAACAATATCATCACCTTGCCATTTAAATCTTCAACTATCAATCAATACAAGCACCCATAACCAAAGTGCTACTGAAATCTTGTGTCACATTGAGAAACCAACATCCATTATCTATCATCAACCTTTCTCAAGTCACTCTCGAAGACAATCACACATCAAGGAGGAAGGGTTTGATTGTGAGTCTAAGGTATCAATTTGGTAATTTTTATTTCATTTATTTTACACTTGAATCCCTTATTCCTTTGACTCAGTCTTGAGGTATTTGTAATTGAATTTTGATTTGCATTTCATTATTCCTAGCTTATAACTCTAAATTCATATTTCATCACACATTCTAACCATCCATTCAGAGCATATTCTTTGTATTCATAAAAAAAAATTATGTCATACATCCTTTTATGGATGTAAGTAATATTGGCACATTGGATATCCATGGTCAAGTAGTTGTATTCATATTTTTTATCCTACCCATGCCTCAATTTTTTGAATGAAATGAATATAATATTGTGGTGTTTCTCAGGAATTTTCAAGATCTATCTTCATCTTGAATAAAAAAATTATCATCAGGACTCATATTTTTCCCAAACCTTAAATGGTCAAGTTTATTTTTATTATTTCTTCTTTTCAATTGTAGATAGCTTTCTTTCAATTTCAATTTTGGCTTGTCTTCCCTTTTGTCTTTTAAATGTGTGTGCATTCTTCATTTTTTAATAATTTGAATAGCATTGTCAAGGTTTCATCTTCCGTAATTCTATTGTGCTTGCATGAGGTTTTTAATTAATTTATTTGTCAGAAAGCTCTCTCTCTTTTTTAAAAAAAAAAAGAGTATTTAGAAGACATGCATCGTTGTGGCAATAGTGTTTGTAAAAATTAATGACAAAATTGGTTGAGAACAATGTTAATAGAAACACGATTCCTTTTTTCGAGAGCAATCCCTCCAATTAAATTCTAGCTTCAGACACTAATGGCAATGTAACTTCTTAAAGCAATGGATTGTGAAAATATAAGTGCTATGTCACCATCAAAGGGCTTCATATAAACATGAATTTATTAGTATGAATATGCTTTCATCTATTATAAATGAGACTATTTTCTATAAATAAATTGTATAATAACTTTCATGCACTTAGAGATATCATAATCTACAAGATTCTAGTTTTAAGAATGTATCATTTTGAGGAGCTATATTCAATCATTTTCGGGAATAATTTCAGTTCATGCAATCAGAGGGACAAACCAAGGTTTTTCATAGCTTATTATTGCATCTATCTTGAGAGGAATTGTTTAACTATGGTTTATATTTATACTTGATTCTTATGATAAGGAATGCAAACTTTTTATTATCTAGTGTATAAAATTTGAATTGTTGACTTATAAACTGTCATAGTACTCTTCAAATACATGTTTGACACACTAAATTTCAAAGATGATGTTTTCAAAGATTTTTATAGTATCTTTGACACACAAAAGTGGATACTTGTTGGATCCCACATTTAATTGGTGCTCTATAAGATGCAATATAAGCAGATCATAAAATTTCTTTGTATGTATTATATTTGTTGAAGCATTCAATAACATCTAATCCTCTAGAATGCATGCAAGAATATAAATAATTTTTTGATGCTGATCAAAAAAATTAAAATTGTACTAAGGTAAATTTTTATGAGGGCATGTTGCTTATGGAATTTTATAAGATCACGTGAAGGATTATTGTCATGAACATCTAAAATATGCATGATGTGGTTATGGTTTTTGAATCTCTAGGTACCCACATTAATGGTGAAATAACTAAATTCATTTCTAAAATAATCTTAGAAGCCATATTTTTACATGCGAACTTGGATTGACATATCATTAGTTTTTAAATATCAGAGAATTTTAAATATATAATGAAAAGTACATTTGATGTACACTTATACATTGTTTTCCTTTACACTATAACCTATATATTTTTTAAGATAATATCATAACTACATGATCTCCTTAAACTCTATCAATATTTATTTGATACAACCAATTGATAAAGAGTGATTGAAACCTAATTTCAAATGCTTCAAGATATAATATTAGATTGGGTTAGGTAACATAACTAATCTAGACCTTGAATTATATTGTTACAAGAATAAAATAATAAAATAACTCATCCTTGAAAATAAGATCCCCACATTATTATTTGGAATTTTGATTCTTTTTGTCTATCTTAATTTCACATGGGAAAACACTTCCCTTACTAGTAATACCCTCCATATAATTGGTCAACTCCTTGGCAATGACTATCAATGGTATGTTTGAAACTTGGACTCTATAACCCTCCATGATTAAGCTAACCAACACTCTACTAAATTTGATTAACCTTATTCCTCTTCCTCCCCTCCCAAAACCAAAAGGCAATCACTAACTATTAGGACTTTTTTTTCTCATCTCCAAAATGCCTTAAACAAGGAGCTCAATATAGTTTGAATGTGAATTCTACACAGTACATTTTCCATATGTTTTTGTGTTTCCTTGAATTACATCTCCATGAAATACCAAATTCAAAATAATAACCACCTGTATAGCTTTTACACTTCCTCAATTAGAATCCATATAAACTAATAATTATCATGGCCATCTTGGCAATTTTAAGGTGGATTTCCTATCATGCAGAAGACTAAAATAAAATGCCATACACCTTACCTAGACCTGTAATGGCTTCCATAATGCTCTTCCAAGAACTTGGTTTCATTCCTTTTGACATTTTCTTTCTAGTCAGCCATGAGTCTATCTAATATGCGAAACTCTCCTAAATAGTTTAGATATGCTTATGGTCACCTAAAGTAACCAAATTAGCAAATAACAACATCATAACCTTGAATGCTTTGGCTATTTTCATCTTCTCTATCGACCAAATGCATCAAACCTCTAAATCTAACATTGAGACAACCCTCTGCAAATAGCTTGAAAATACAAGGCATGTTTCATACAGGAGCCACTTTGTTAGCCACCCAGACTATTATTTTCTCTAATATTTGGGCATACCAAATTCCTATCTACCAGTTCTTACTTTAGTTGGGAGTGAAAATCCCTGCTATGAAGGTAGCATTCCCTAAAATTATTCATTGATTATTTCTTAGGGATACCCCCAAAATAACCACGTCTCCACCTAGACACTCACAATTATGCAGCAACATAATTAATCCAAGCCCCAACCAAAAATATTATGCATGTTTTATTCCTAGTACACACTTGATGGCCATTTTTGTATCCTTGGCCTCTGCAACTCTCTTGCTAATATTACCTAATTAGTGATAAGTTTGGAGATAAATTATTTGCTAGCACTCTTCAAATTTAAACACTTTTTGTTGTCCCTTAGCCTCTTATCCATGTGAACCTTTGCATAGGATCTCCATGTGGAGATCAAACATTCCTCTATGTTTTCCAACAAAAGGTAATTATAAATTTCCTGAGTAGTTATTTAATTGTATCAAAAGTATTGGTGTATATTTTAGCGAGAACAACTCAATGAGGATTTCATGAAATCCATTGCTCAAAATATTCTAAAATGTCAATGTAGGTTATTGGGTCCATCACTCACTATCTTAAGTTTCTTTATCAATTAAATTTGACAATTTTAAAAGAAGAATTAATTAACATGAATCAAAAAAATGCGTCATCATACAATTTCTTTTTTATATTTTTCAAACATAGTTTCCAATCAATTAAACACAAATAAACTTGTACTTTTATCTTTCCTTTGGTTTAAGTGTTTTGAATAGTCTCAATTTTCAATGGGACACCTAATTTTTTAAGAGTGGCAAAAATAAATTTTTTGGGTTAATTAATTTTCTCTTATGGTTTAACTATAGATTATTTCCCAAATATATATTGAGGATTAGAAAAAGTTCAATGAAAAAAAATTACCAATTAATATTATCATTTTTATCAAGCATTTCGGCCAAATAATAGTATTATTTCTATCATTTGTTATTACAAGTATAGCCTTTGCATGTCAAAATCATTCATATTATAGAATACCCTTTTTTTTATTTTGAGAATAAACTAAAGATTAACTTTTTAAATTATTAAGTATAGCTTCAATTTATCCCCTTCATAATGTATTGCACTTTAAATTTCCGTGCATCATTTCCTTTAATAAATTCACACTCACAAGAAACTTTTCATATGCAAAGAAAATATTTTTTGATGATTTTTTAAATTTTATTTTTTTCTATGTATCTCAATAGGTAATGTTCACACGGAATCACTAAATTACATAGAATATTGGTAATGAACCCAAAAACTATCAAGACAATAAATTATCAATAGGTAAAACTTATAAAAATAATAACGTGCATTGATTTGTATTGAATGAATTGAAATAATTACAAACTCAAACCATGCTTAAATAAGCCTCAACTCAAAATTTAGATTTGACATGTAAAATATTTAAAAAAAACTAAAATCTAAAAAAAAATGTCTATTTTTAGCAGCTACTATTTATAGTAAATTTTGTATGCAAGCACATGTAGCTCTAAAAATCTACTAAAATACTCTAAACACTAAAATTAGCCAATATAATGAAATTCAACTAAAGTTGACGTTCAATCCTAAAATCATATAATTTCTATAAATAGAAAATTCTCAAAAAAATCATTAAATGGTAATTTTGGACCCTCAAATGATCACATATGACCTCCAAAAAATATCAAAAATAAAACTCTAAGTGGATAGAGTGGCTTAGGATAGCAATAATTTTTTTGAGATGGTCATTTTGGCATGTGTAAGAGCTCAAAGGAAGCTACAGGTTAAAAGTTATGGCCTTTAGAAGGTTGGCTTATTTTTTCTACATCATTCTCCTCTAGTTGAAAATAACTCAACTCCTATGAGTTGCCTTGAATGTACTACTTCCATTTTCCTTGTCAATCTTCTTCAGTTCCTATTATGTAATATACATTTTGTCTTCTTGCTAGAATCCTTCCCACTATACCAAATACCTATTATAATTCCCTTGTTTTGTGCTCACTGTCTTCATATCCAAAACTTGGACTATATTTTCCTTCTTCTTTGGAACCTATTACTCCCAATTTACTTCTTCATCTTTATCACCTTCACCATCTTCTCCATGGAATTCATATAAATTTGAAACATTAAATACTAAAAAGATATCAAAATTTTGTGGCAAACTCACCTCATAAGTATTATCATTGATTTTTTTCACAATTCCACATGGTTCAATTTTCTTGTACTTCAACTTGTTATACATTCCTTTCAAAAATATTTATTTTCAAAATTAAACAATTAACAACTCTCCTTATTCAAATACCTTTGATCTTCTTTTGACATATGCTACTACTTTATATTTCTCATTACTTTCCTACAATTTTCTTCTTACTCCTTACAACTACTATATATGCTCTACAAATGCTTTTGCATCATCACTAATTCGATCTACAGTTGGTAATCGTACCAAATATAAAATAACCATAGGATTTATCCCATAAATAATTTTAAATGATGACTTTTCTATTGATCTATTCACTAAACTATTATTTACAAAATCGGCTTCTAGTAAGGCCAAGTCCCATTTTTGGGGCTTCTCTCCACTATGCATCTCAACAAAATTTTCAAGTTCCTATTCACAACTTCTGTCTATTTATATACTTGTGGCTGATATGCACTACTGAATTATATCTTAGTACCCATCTTCTTCCACAAAGACCTCCAAAAATGACTTAGAAATTTTGTGTCCCTATTTGAAGTAATAGTTTTTGGAACACCATGCAATCTCATAATATCTTTAAAAAATAATTCTACAACTCTAGTGACATCATTGGTTTTATTACATGCAATGAAATGAGCTATTTTATAAACTTTGTCTACAACAATAAAAAATTAATCATTACCTCTCTATGTGTTTGGCAATCCCAACACAAAATCCATACTCAAATTTGTCCATGGTCCTCTTGTAAATAGTAATGACATGTATAATCCAGTATTTTGTGCATGTCCTTTAGCCACTTGACATATCCTACACTTCAAAACATACTTTATCACATATATTTTCATCTTTGGCCAAAAATATTTTTCATTCACCAAAGCTATTGTCTTTATCTTACTAAAATGTCCAACCAAACCATCACTATGTAATTCTCTTATTATATTGTCTCATAGAGACCCAAATAGAATGCATAATTTTTTTCCTTTGAAGAGATAACCTTCATATATAAGATACTCATCATGAATATCATTTGTCCCACCTATTAATAGATTCCTGCATTGCTCAACTACATTGCCAAAATATGGATTAATACCATATAATTCTTTGATAGCTTCAAATCTAACTACTTCACTCACCATAGTAGTTAATAACGCTACCCTCCTACTCAATGCATTAGTTATCTGATTCTATTTTCCTAATTTATGCTTCAACATAAAAGTATACCCCTACAAGAAAGAAACCCACTTTGCATGCCTATTATTCAACTTCTTTTATGTATTCACATACTTCAAAGCACCATGATCTGTAAATAGTATAAACTCCTTAGGCACTAGATAATTTCTCTAATGTCTTAATGCTTAAACAATTGCATAAATTCCAACATCATAAATAGAATTCTTTTTTCTTAGATCGTTCAATTTCTCACTAAAATATGCTATTGGCTTTCCTTCTTGACTCAACACAACACCAATCCCTATAAATGAAGCATCATAATCAACCTCAAACATTTTGTTAAAATATAATAATGCTAAAATTGGTCTTTTTATAATCTCCTTCTTCAAAATTTCAAATCTTTCTATGACTTCTGTAGCCCATGCAAACTCCTTCCTTCTCATGCAATTTGTTATTAGTGCCACAATACTACTATTTTTTTTAATAAATTTTCTGTTAAAATTTTTTAAACCATGGAAATTCCTTACCTCTATAATACTTTTTGGAACAGGCCACTCAACAATTTCCTTTATCTTTTCTTCATCCATTCTCACATCATTTATTGAAACTACAAATTCCAAAGATACAAAACTATTCTGTATAGACTTGCACTTATTCAAATTTATATACAACTTTTCATTTTTTAACAAATCTAATACCATTCTCAAATGTTGTAAGTATTCTTTTTTAGTCTTATTAAATATCAAAATATCATCAAAATAAATAACCATAAGCTTATCAATATATTCTTGTAGTAATGAATTCATCACCATCATAAATGTGCTAGCTGCATTAGATAATTTGAATGGCATCAAAATCCACTCATATAAGCCATCCTTGGTCTTGAATGTATTTTTCTAGTCATCTCCTTCATGAATTTGAATATGATAATAACCACTCCTTAGATCAATCTTAGTAAAATATTTTTCTCCTACAAGTAAATCTATCATATCATCTAAAGAGGTATATAAAACTTATACTTAATTGTAATTTTATTAATCACTCTACTATCCACACACATTCTCCGTCCTCTATCTTTCTTTAGATTTAAAAATGTTGATGTTACACATGGACTCATAATCTCTCTTATCAACTTCTTTCTTTGCAATTTAGTAATCTATTTATTTAATTCTACATGTTCTGTTAGACTCATTCTATAAGCTGCTTGATTGGGTAGAGTTGATCCTGGAATCAGTTCAATGTGATGTTGAATATCTCTCTTTGGTGAAAAACCATTTAATAACTCATTAGGCTTAACATTTGCATATTTTTTCAGCACTCTTGCTACTTCTATTGGTATTTTCACCATTTATGTATCTTCATTCTTTACTACTAATACATAACAATAACCTACCGCCTTCATATCTTGGATAAATTCTTTATTAGAGAGCATGCTTCTACCTTTTCTTCCTCTTTAAGAGTTAACAAACTTACATTTGTACCACCTTTACAAAAAGTGTACGTGTTCTTTGCTCCATTATGAATTGCTTTCACATCAAATTGTCATGGTCTTCCCAATAACACATTGCATGCATCCATCGGAATAACATGACACCATATTTCATCATTATAACTTTTTCCTATAGAAAACTTGATTGACCACCTTTTATCTACTTTATCTACATTAAGTTTCTTAAACCATGAAATCTGATAAGGTTTAGGATGCTTTTCACATTTTCACACTACCACCATCTATAATTACTTTGTATACCTTTCCACCTGAAGTACATCTTGTTCAAAAACTATTTAATTTCATCCATGCATCACCACTATTTTTATTCCACACTTATTCCTTGGAGTGATCATGGTTCTTCTCATCATGAGATTCTCTCCAACATCTGTAGGTACAACTTCAGTGTTTTGCTCTTCTATCTTATCCTCGACTAGATTCACTCGTAGGTGATCTTCTTGCCTCCTTTCTTGATCTTAATAGTGTATACACTTAAATGCTCTGTGCCCTTCTTCTGCACATCTATAATAGACATAAAAACAATGTTGATTTAGAAACCATCCTCTAGAACCACTATAACCTCATCTTCTGTAAAACTCTCTTCCTCTTTGTTGGTATTGAAACCCTTGCCTATTATCATCTTGTCTTTCTGCACCACGTGATGATTCACCTCTATTGGTATTATACCCACCTATGATGGTATTAAACCCACCTCATCCCCTGCTTGGAGGGGATCTACCTATTTTTGGACCAAGAGATGTTCTTTTAAAATTTTGTCTATTTTATTTTTCTTCTACCTTCAAATCTAATTGATAAGCCTACTCTATGCTAAGTATTATATGCATAATTAATTCATCTTGAATAGAAAATTTCAAACCATTTTCATACCTTTCAGCCATTTTCTCTTTTATTTCATCATTCTCAACTCGTATGGAAAGCTTATAAAACTCTTCTGTATACTCTTGTATACTATGATCTTTTTACCTCAAATTTTGTAATCTTTGGTAAAAGGTTTGTGTATAATCCACAAGAAGAAATTTATCCATTAGATTTTTATCTATTTCTTTCCATAGATTAATATTCTCATTACTTTTCCTTTGATTCTCTTTCTGCAGGTGATCCCACCAAATCATTTCATGACCTTTCAATTTTGTGCATGCAAACTTTACCTTCTAGTCTTCTCTCATAGTCTTCTATCAACTCCTTTGGTTTTAAATTGCTTCCATAATTTGGAACATCAACCTTGATTCCTTCATTACTTCCTTCTAAATCCCAAATCATCATCATTTCTATCGATGGTGGTTGCTCTTGTTATTCTTCTTCTTACTGAACTTCTTCATCATGATCTGTGTCTACCTCATCACCACCTTGTTGTCTCACCTAATTGTTGATAACCTTAGTTAATTGTTCTACTTACCTATACAACTCTTGTATAGTCTGGTTCATCTGTGCAATACTTCCTCATCCTCTCGCCATTCTTTACTCCTCCAAGATTCGAACTTGCTTTGAGACTAGATTATGAACTTGAAAACTATCAAGACATTAAATTATCAATAGACAAAGCTTCTGAAAACAATAACTTATATTGATTCATATTGAATGAATTGAAATAATTACAAACCCAAAACATGCTTAAATAAACTTCAACTCATAATCTAGAATTGACATGCAAAATTTGAAAAGAAAACTAAAATCTAAAAAAAGTTTATTTTTAACAGTTGTTATTTATAGTAAGTTTCATATACAAGCACGTGTAACTCTAAAAATATCTCAAAATACTCTAAACACTAAAATTATTCTATGGGATGAAATTCAACTGAAGTTGACATCTGGTCTTAAAAATATAAAATTTTTAAAAATAGAAAATTTTGAAAAAGTTCATTAGACAATAATTTTTGACCCTCAAATGATCACGTGTAGCCTCCAAAAAATATTGAAAATAAATCTAAGTGGATAGAGCGGCTTATGATAGCAATGAAATTTTTGAGATGATCATTTTGGCACATGGAAGAGGTCAAATGGAGCTATGGATCAAAAGTTATGGTCTCCAAAAGGTTGGCCTATATTTTCTGCATCAGTTGGCATCTTACTGCATATTTTTAAAATAAACATATAGTGGATTAAAATGATGAGTAACCATACATTTGAATTAGTGAGCTCTTTCGGCTAAGTAGCCACTATTAAGGGGCATCCATGCCACCAAATTCATTTAGAGCATGATCCTAACATTAACCACTTAACTTTTTGTGTCGAGTACCTAAATGGATTTATACCCTTATGGATAGATATAAACAACCATCATCCTCACTGGTTAGACCACAACTCTTTCAATTAATCAATGATTTTAATATTACTATGATACAAAATAAAATTTCACAAGAACATTTATACCAATGTATGTAGAAGTACATTTTGTTTCTTATCCCAAATATGTGAACTACATATACATGCATGACTTTATATATATATATATATATATATATATATATATATATATATATATATATATATATATATATATATATATATTGCAATCTCTTTTATGCATATTAGACTAACCATAATGTAATTTTTTTGGGTCTTTTCTCTTTAAAAATAAACAAAGAACTTTATGAATATATTTTACAAAGCAAATTGTAAATAGACAAATTTGGAAAATATAAAATGGCAAAAAAAACCTTCAATTGGAAAGAGCAAGTTAAAAAGTATGCAGTAGTTTTATTTTCTTTATCAATGCCTCCATGTATTTCAATTATTTATACTTTGTACATTTGATCATAAAAATAGAGTGAAAAACATAAGTTTATTACTAATTGTTTTTCCTTGACAATTCATTTCAATAGACATCTAACAAAATGCACAAATAAAACATGTAAATATAGATTCAAACAAATGTGCAAAAAGATATGCATTTACAAATTTATTATTTAGTTTACATTTTTATTATTATTTACAAAAAAATCTAATATGAAATAAATCATAGAGAAAAAATCAAATGTAGTTGATAAATGTAGCACAATTACTTATGTTTATTTTAGTGTAAATTGTCATATGGATAGCAAATGACCACCTTTTTGTCTGAATAATATTCTCACCAAAAATAAAACCATATTTAATTAATACCTAATCCAATACATGTACTACCTCCAATCTTGTACTTTACAACACGACAAATACTATGGCTACAACTTAGCCTTTGATATATATATATATATATATATATATATATATATATATATATATATATATATATATATGGTTTTAAAACTAATTATTATATTATGCCATTACAACAATTTGATCATGATTTGTGGCCTCTAAAAGAATTAGAGTCAATCCCTTCTATTAAATATAACCCCCTTTATACCACAATTGTCACCTAAAATTAGTGTTTGCATGATGGAGGAGATGGTGTGTGATGTGAGTGGTGGAGCAAGGATCGACGACCTTGGTGGGGTGTTGGGAAAAGAAAGACCTACGGGTGAGACATCAGCTAAAGGGAAGGAGCCAGTATATTCCAGTGACCGTGTAAGGGTTAACAAGGTGAATGGGTGTCTCCCACGCTACCAGGACAGACCCATTCTGGTAATCCCTCCTGAAGATGTGAGGGAGGATGTAGAATACCTATCAGCCCATGCTCTAATCTGCAAGTTTTTGGGCATCCGAATTTCCTTGTTAGCCTTGGAGGCATGGATTCGCAATACCTAGCAAGTGGAGGGTGACCTTGACATTATGTTAGCTGGGAATAGTTATTTTGTGGTAAATTTCTCCTCTGTATTTGAACGAAATCGGATCTTTGATGGAGGACCCTACTTCTTTGACCGGGTTGGCCTGTTTCTCAAACCCTGGCATATAGGATTTAATTCCACAGAGGATCTTCCAGCCTGCGTGCCTGTATGGGTGCGCCTCCCAAGACTTCCTCTGGAATTCTAGCGTGAAGATATTTTGCATCAAATAGCTGCCATGTTGGGAACACCAACAGCCATAGGGAACTAGTCTTTGGACAAAAAACTCATTTCTTATGCCCGTATCTGTGTGGAAATTGACTTAAATAACCCACTGCCAGATATTATGGAGATATGTCTGGGGTCTTCATCTTGGGTTCAACAAATCAACTATGAATCTATTCCCTTTAGGAGTAGAGTATGTCATGAATATGGACATTTACACCGTCAATGCCCTTAGGCAGCAAGAGTTAATGGGGAGACTATCAATAGTACCAAAGGCTCAGACCAACCAGCCCATATGAAAGCTAGAAATGTTCAGTAGGGCAGCGCCACAAAGGGGAATGCTCCCACAAATTTTGGAGCTATGATGCGAGGACCACCTGCCTTTAACAGTACTGATAAAGATGGATTTACCCAAGTCAGATGTCATATGAGGGGCCGAGGGAAGAAGCGTGGGAATCCATATCAGCAAGTGGAGATGGGGTTCAACCACTTTGAGACTCTAGAGAGTATGGCCATTGAGGATGGCATCCCTTTGAGTGAGCAGGGGGGACCTGCAGATTGTGAGGGAAAGGAATCTTTCCTCATTGAATCTCAAGATATGGTGATCTAGCTGATTAGGGAGACCTCCCCTAAACTAGAAGAAGGGACCTTGGTTGTTTTCCCAACCCAGCAGGATAAGGACATTAGTTAGGCAGACATGGTAAAGGAGGCAGAGCTCTCTAGGAAAGAAAAGGCTTCGGCGGCCACGCTAGGCTTAATGCAAAGGCCCTTCAAGAAAGTTTCTTTCACCACACCTTACAGAGTGGGACGCAGGAAAGATCAAGACAAAATCAAACTCACAGGAGATCTTTTGGTATAGTTGGGGGTGGTCAAGACCCCTGGATGAACACTTCCCTCCCTCTACCCAATGATTGTGCTGTCATGGAATGTAGGGGGGTTGGGTAGCACCCCCAGACAAAAGGCTATCCATAAGTTGGTTGCTGATCACTTTCTTGATATCCTATGTATCCAGGAGACTAAGCTGGCTGTTGATGTTATGTTTACTTGTTTGCCCAAATTCTGGCTTTATGGACAATGCCAGTGTGTGGGTGCCTTGGGAAGTGATGGGGTTGTAGCCATATGCTGGGACCCTAGAAATATTATGCCACTCCATTAGATAGCTAGCTCCTCAGCTCTCTCCATGGTCACCTCCTCTCTGGACACCAGGGAGTTGATCTTCGTCACCTCAGTGTATGCACCAGTGGATATCCCCAGGTAGCATAAGCTATGGGAGCATCTACGACAGATCAGAAGTTGTCACCCTTTCCTACCATGGATTCTGGAAGGAGATTATAATGCTGTCCTTTGTCTGGAGGAGAAGAGGGGAGGGACAGCATGCCTAGGACCCATGTCTGAGCTTTTTCGACACAATATGGACTTGCTTCGCCTGTCGGATGTCAAACCTCTTAACGATCTTTTCACTTGGAACAACAGAAGATCAAGTAAGGAAGCTATCTCTGAACACTTGGATAGGTTACTTGTGTCTTGCTTTTGGCAATCTAGTGCAATTTCTTTGGCTTCTGAAATTCTAGACTAGAGAGGGTCTGACCATTGGCCCATCAAGCTCACTACCAGTCATATAACGGGGCCCAAGAAGCCTCCTTTCAAATTTCAGCTAATGTGGCTTCGGGATCCATCTCTCCATGGGTTGATGACTCAATGGTGGAGACAGGGTGGGCTTGACTGTGGGACGGCTATGTACTCTTTTGCTAAGAAACTTTAGAATGTGAAAAGGAAGCTACAAGAATGGAATAGAAACTATTTTGGGAATCTCCATACTATGAAGAAAAGAGCTCAAGATCGGTTGGACTCAATTACCAGACAGATTCACGACTTGGGTTTTTTAGAAGATTTTCGCAGGGCAGAATTCCAAGCGGTGAATGATCTTGCTGAATGGGAACTTTGGGAAGAAATCTTCTAGAAACAGAAGGCCTGAATTGACTGGCTCCAGGAAGGAGACAAAAATACAGCTTTCTTCCACAAGTCTGTTCAGGTGCGGCACAACAAGAACTATATTTCCTCTCTTGTTACCCCGGATGGCACTTGCCTTTCATCCTCCCCTGTCATATCTCAGGAGGCCGTCTGCTTCTTTTCAGTGCTCCTATCTGAAGACACGTCTCTAGCTGAAAGGGAGGAAAACACTATTTTGTCATGGATTCTTCCTGTGGTTACAACAGTTATGAATGAGTCGCTTATGAGGCCAATTGGTATGGAGGAAGTGGAGAAAGTTGTTTTCAGCATGCGTAGAGGCAAAGCTCTAGGACCGGATGGATTTTCAGCTGAATTTTTTCAAGATTTTTGGGAGATTATTAGCCAGGACCTCTTGGATGTGGTGCTGGAATCTTTCTCCAACAAAGAGATGCTCAGGGCTTTTAATGCAACCTTCCTGGTGCTAATTCTGAAGAAAGAACATGCTAATCAATTGGATCTTTTCAGGCCCATTGCACTCTATAATGTGGTCTATAAAATAATTACTAAGCTTATTGCAGAGCGGCTTAAAGTGTGGCTGCCCATAGTTATTTCAGAAGAGCAAGGCGGATTTGTGGCTAGAAAATAAATTTTGGATGGGGTGGTGATTGCCTCGGAGGCAATCCACTCTATGAGTTTGTCTCAAGAGAGAGCCATGTTTATTAAGCTTGATCTAGCTAAGGTGTATGATAGAGCCAATTGGGACTTTCTACAAAAAATCTTGTTGGCCTTTGGATTTAATCAGGCTTGGGTCTGTTGGGTGCTAAGTTGTGTGACTATGCCATCCTTTTCTATACTCATCAACGGAGAGCCATCCAGACTTTTTGGTGCCTCTAGAGGTCTTATTCAAGGAGACCCGCTCTCACCGTACTTGTTTATTATTCTTGCAAAGGGGCTGGGTTGACTTATCAAGTATAAGGCGTCACAGAGCATGGTTCTTGGATGGTAGTGGGGGAATGGGCTAACTAAGTTGACTCATCTCCAATTTGTTGACAACACAATCCTAGCTGGGAGAGCCCAGGTTAGGGAAGCAAAAGCTTTCTGAACTACCCTAGATACTTACATGGCTGCTTTAGGGCAGAAAATTAATGAGCATAAGTCTTCCATCTATTTTTTTAATACTTCAGAGTCCATCCAGCAGAGGATTACCGCTACCCTGAGATTTTGGACTCAATCTCTCCCAGTGACTTACTTGGGGATCCCCTTAGTGGTGGGAAGATAGCTGAGGCTATTCTGGCAGAATGTTCTGGATAAGTTAAAACAAAAAGTCAATCACTGGTCCCACAAATGGCTTTCTACTACCGACAGGGTGACACTCTTGCAATCCGTGATTCAAGCTTTGCCTATATACCACTGTATGGTTCAGGCAGCTCTGAAATACTTTCTTAAGGAGTATGATGCTCTATCCAGGCAATTCCTTTGGAGTGGCAATTTACAAAATTCCAAATGGAGCCTCGTCAGCTAGAATACCGTTTGCTGTCCAAAGAGGGAGGGAGGTCTAGGTTTGCGCTCTGCTATCCTGACTAGTCAAGCTCTTGCGGCCAAACTCTACTTGCATTGGTGCTCCAATCAATCCCACCTTTGGGCCCGTATCCTTTCTTCTAAGTATCTTTTGGGAGTTGCTCCATCTGAGGTTTTGAGGTTCCCTATTGTGGGTAGAGGGTCTATGGTGTGGAACACCCTCAAGCTTGGAGCCCACTTGGTGTAGCGTAGCCTTTTTTGGATTTGTAACAGCAGCAGGGAGGCGCTCTTCTGGAGAGACTCCTAGGATGTTGCTCCTCCCCTCCTATCCTCTCATCCACATCTGCAGCCTCTTTGTGAGTCCTTTTTGTTGGAAGGATGGGATATTGTGGAGCATTATAAAGAAGCTTTTAACTTGGGCATGTTTATTGGGTATCGATGGAAAAAATCCTCCGATTGGCCGCTGGGAGGGATTGAAGGAGAGAGACTGGAGTTATCTCGGATCCTTGTGGCTAGAAGATGTAGTTCCTTGCAGGGGAGGGACGTTTTGGCCTGGGGAAGAGCCTCCACTGGTCTATACTCTGTATCTTCCAGCTACCTTGAGCTGTTAAAGCAGTGTTTTGGGGAGACTGATTTCCATTGGGGAAAGAAAATTTGGAGCTCCTTCTCTTGGCCAAAATGTAATTTCTTTCTTTGGACTCTCACTTACAACAGATGCCTGACATGGGAGAATTTGTGCAGTAGAGGTTTTCAGGGTCCATCCATTTGTGTTCTGTGTCGCAGCAGTGAGGAGAATGGTCCCCACCTATTTTTTCATTGTTCTTTTGCCAAACATCTATGGCATCTATGGTGGGAGGTCTGGCCCTGCTCGTGTTGGCATGCCTCTTCATTGGCTGACTTCTGGGAGCGCCTGGGACGTCCTCCCTCTAAGGCTTCTATCCTGCAGACTGCCTGGGCAATTGGCCCAACCTTTATTCTTTGGAACCTTTGGATTGAAAGGAACAAGAGGATTTTCCAAGATGTTTGTATGGAGCTCAGGGCTGTATGGGTGAAAATCCTCACCGCTCTCCAAGAGACCCTCCAGGCTAAGTGTGATAGTGCAGTAGACTTGAGTCCTACTGATGCTGCGATCTATGCTTTATTTTCCCCTGTTTTGCATGCCACATCCTCCCTCACTCCTCCCACGCGCCCCACGTGAGGACCCAGATAGCAGGCACAACCAGTCAATCACGCAGGTCACTGGAATCCTCCTGAGGACGGATTCATCAAGGTAAATACCGACGGGTCCTCTAGGGGGAACCCAGGTGATGCTGGGATCAGTGGCATTGGGTGGGACAAGTCAAGGGAAGTGCACTTCATTTTTTCTCTTCATATGGGCCAACATACTAACAATCTTATGGAGGCCATGGTTATTCTGGAGGCTATGCACACATGTTGTCAACATGGGTGGCGAAGCATTAGCTGTGAATCAGACTCACAGGTGGTGGTAAACTTGCTGAGCAAGAGGGTGTTTGATAACGTGGATTGGCAGCTAGCTATGGTTGTCCAGCAAATTCTCCAGTTAAGTACTTCCTTGGAATTGGTCTCATTCAAGCACATTCCCCAGGAATGGAATGGAGTAGTGGATGTATTGGCCAAATGGGCCTCTGAGCATGGGCCGGATTGGCATATTCAAGATCAAAAGATGTTGCCCCCAAATTTTTCCTGTCAGTTGGCTCAACTTGTTGAGCAAGACTTGGCTTTGTAATTTTCCCGGTTTCGGGACTTTATTAATAAATTTTTACCCCTTTTAGTTTTTAAAAAAAAAAACAATTTGATCACATTAATGCATAAAAGTAACATAAGAGGGAACAAAGGTTGTCTTAAGACTGTTTAATTGCTATCAATTGATGCATTAGTCATTAATGAGAACTAAATCTATATAATATATAGAAATGATTTGATAAAACATTATTATATGTACATTCCAAAGTTTAATTTGATAAATAAGTTGATTGATCAAATGAATGAATGAGAAAAAGAAATTAAGTTGAGTAATAAATTGTATTTGTAAGAAAATTAAAGAAATAAAAAAAATTAAATAATTGTAATAAAACGTCATAAAAATTAAAGTAATATAAATATTATAAATTATAAATTTAATTTTTAATTAATTGAATTTAAAAAATATTTATAATTTATTAATTAAATAGAAAACATATTATTAATAAAAACAATATTTTTATTCAATTTTTTAAAAAATATTAAATTAATTCCAATTAAATTTAAAATTATTAAAATATTATATAATGATTAAATTTTGAATATAAAAAATATTAAAATTATTTTATATTTTCACATGTCAACCATATGGTCATATTTAAAAATTTAGGGTCGATTCTAACGCAGGGATTTTAGGAAGCCAAGAGTTTTATATACTCCCTAGTATATGAATGCCCTGCCTCTTGAGTGTGGCGAGCACGGTGGGGTCAAGCCCATATGACTCTCATCTAATACATTTGACATGTAAAATACTTAAAATGTTTAAACACCTTGCGAATTCCAATAGCGTTTTCCCCTGAAAATAATAATAATCCTTCCTATCAGAGTAGTCTATATGCAACCACAAACAGTTTTATATGGTGTGTGGCAAAAGACGGGAGAACACACCAAATTTCTCCATCAATTGCTTTGTGGAAAGCACAAGCCGACGTTACCCTTGTTGAAATCATAGTGTCGGTTGATTAATGGGAGCTCAGTGCTCACTGAATTACGGGGAAATGATAAACAGTTTGCTACTACATGTGGTTGGCATGGCTCTGTCACTCATTAATATTTCTTCATGCTTTGGTTATGGCTCAGATTTTTTTTTTTTTGGTGTGTGTTAAGGTAGGTTATCTTACTTCACTATCACATGACACTGCATGTTGCTTCTATTCAAGGAAGCCTCTCTATCTTCTATATGACCATTTTCGTAGCTGGTAGAGTTTCGTGTTGGTAAGGTGGTAGAGTTTCATGATGGTAATTTTTTGTTTTGTGGCTTCTGCTTGTTGGCATCCCTTTTAGAGTTCACGTAAAAACCATATATAAACATATTCAAGAGACATTCCTTCAAGCTGAGTTGCTAGGAAAGTTGCCTGGAGATTTTATGGTTATAATACCATTATTCAAAACTGCAGGTTGTTTACTTTAGTGTAAGGCACAACCTAATTTAATAATGACACCTGAAAGAGCTGCAATAGTAAAGAATAGGAATTTATCATCCTCCAATAATCTTATTTCAACACATCTTATTATTTTAACCAATTTGAAAGACTTGCATATTGGATAGTGTATGTTTTCTCAGATATATCAAGAACAATAGAATTGTATTTATGTCAATATTTTAGGTTACTAATTTGCATGTTGATTTTATTGTTTGTCCCTTTTAAATGATTGAAATTCAATGTATGCTTGCATGTTTTAGAACTTATTTCACTTTTTTTGGTTTTATTTATGCATACATGTCACTTGGAAGAAAAGCATAATCAACTGAAGACTATTTAAGAGTTTTTGATGAAGAAATAAAATCATTAGTTCAGGTGGAGAAGCCAAAAATTTCAAAAATAAATTTCTTTTAGGTAATATTACTTCATTTATAACCAAATGGTTGCAATGGCATGTTACTTGTTTTTATTTAATTCATGATTTGTGTTGTATTTTCATACATATCATTTAGTTTCAGTATCAATTTTTCATTATTATTATTATTTATATGGTTGAGGCCTATGCGAGTGCATTCGATGTAAGTATGCCACTCTTTTATAGTTTATATGGTTGAGGCATATGCAAATGCATTCGATGTTAGCCTATAAAGCATTCAATGTTAGCCTACAAACTCTAGTGATAGGGTTTTTTTGGATATTTTACATTATCAGTTACTAAGCACCAGAGCACGATGTGAGCATTTTCGTACACAATCACTATCAATTATCAATTTGCATCATTTTTCTAATGTTCATTTGTTTGTTTTTACAATTGAAATGCTTGAAGATGTATTTATTATTAAAAAAATAATACACATAAGATTACATAGTAAAGTGGTTGGCAAAAAGCATGACACCAGCCCTTGCATCTCCCTTGTTGGGTGGGTAGTGCTGAGCAAATACAAGACAAAAAACCTTAAAAACACCCTTGTCATCTGAGCAGAGCCAAAAAAGTGAAAACAATGAACCTTTAGACACTGCTTGTTGGCCAAGTGAAACAGGGAAACACAACACTAAAAAACCCAAAACCCTAACCAAACCCTAGATCAGAAAGGAATGGAAAGGGTGTAAAGAGCAGACCCTAGAGGCCACATATTGGAAAGCAATGAACAACAATGCAGAAATTGAACCACTACCATTTTCCAAATCACCATCATTACCAACCCAAAACCGAAGCATGGACCAGAGAATAGAGAAAATTTATGTCACTGTCGTAAACACCACAAAATGTAGACCACAAAAGACAGGCCACTGTGATGAACACCACAAAATGCGGACTCCGTAGAAGACATGGGTTGCCACCACCAAAAAACACAAAAACATCCAAGCAATGTGCCAAAGGCACCTTAAAGATCTTCCCCTCTTCTCTAAAGCATGGGCATCTTCAAAAAATAATAATTTTGGATCAGATAAATATTTAATTTCCTTAGAAAATTAGTCAAATCTTTCAAACTCAATGAATAAAAAGACAACAAATTAGTTTATTTTGTATTCTATTGAATTAAAATTTCTTATTCTTATCGTTACATGTTTTTCCATACAAATTATTAAGTCAATTGATTACAATAAATACCTACTACACAAAGACTAATTAAAAAAACTAAATAAATATATCACACCAATACATAACTTTTAATAAAATAGACTATAACGGTATATGACATATCAGTACGTACGTTTTAATAATATGACATTTGTTTGAGGAGAGTCACTAACTACGTTTTAATAATATGGCATTTGGTTGATTTAAGATTTCCTCTCAAATCTTATCCTTGCACCTATAGGTAGGTTGGCTTTGGAAAAGTATAGAGGCATTGGTTGATTTAAGATTTCCTCTCAAATCTTATCCTTGCACCTATAGGTAGGTTGGCTTTGGAAAAGTATAGAGGTATTGGAATTTCATTGCATGTGTTCTTGACCAGGGGAAAGGATTCAATTATCCCCTTTAAGAGGGCGTCCTTTCTCTCCATTTTATTGTCTCACATTGCCCACTTTATATTAACAACAATGGAATCCCTGACTATTACAGGGATTTCCCTGCTTGTAGTCCTATTCGTTTCAGCCCTGGTATTTCGAAAAACAAGTAAACCATCCAATCTTCCCCCTGGCCCGACATCATTGCCCATCATAGGCAACCTTCATATCATATCCCATCTTCCCCACAGATGCTTCTCGAACCTTTCGCACAGATATGGCCCAATAATGACCCTCTACTTGGGTTCTCTGCCCACCATTGTAATTTCATCTTCACACCTGGCTGAGCATGTCTTGAAAACGCAGGACCACATATTTGCAGACCGTCCTCCAATGGGAGACGATAACCACCTTCTAAGCCCTCAGAAAGTTTCACTATCCCCATATGGCCCATACTGGAAATTCATGCGCAAATTCGTCATCCAGGAGCTCCTTTCCCCCAAGAGAATGAAGTCTTTCGCATCCCTCAGAGACCAAGAAGTGTCTTCCATGATACGCTCCGTACTACACAAAGCTTATGCTAACAGTGTGGTGAATCCTTGTGCTGTAGATGTATCCAGGGAGGTGGGTTTTCTCACTAATAATATTATATGCAGAATGTCATTTGGGAAGAAATGCAACGAGGCTGAGCTGGGAGGAAGAGTATTCAAGGATGTTTTGGACGAAGTGCTCGCTCTCACAGCTGGGTTTAATTACAGGGATTACATTCCTCTGTTGGGTTGGCTTGATGTGCATGGGATTAGGCGAAAACAAGGTGAGCTTACTAACATTTTTCATGTGTTTGTGGAAAAAATTGTGGATGAACACATTGAAAAGAGGAAGAATTGGAGCACTAGTTTGGAGTGTGAGGACTTTGTGGATATGCTACTTTCTTTGTGTGAAGATGACTGCATGGAAATCAAAATTACACGAGACAATATCAAGAATGTCATCATAGTATGTTTATTTCCTTTTTATTTTTTCTCTCTGTTATTATTTCCTCAAATTGTGGATGAAAAATATGTCAGATCTCAAAAAAATTTGATTGTTGAACTGTATTTTTTCTCTCTGTTATTTTTCTGGGTTCCATTTGTGGATTAAAAATCCCCTCAAAAAATCTACCCTCTAACCTCTTTTCTTCTTACTTTCGTGGCTTTAAAATCTATAAAAATTACACTATAACTAACCATATTTTGTAGTTAAAAAATTGACTGACTCGAATCGCTTTTCTTACTGTTCCGAAATAAAAAATTTACACACTAAATCCCTTATCCCTTGTATAAACTAAAAATCCAAAAATATTTACACACTACATCCTTTTTAAAAACAAAAAATATCCAAACATATTTACACGCTAAATCCCTTGTAAAAACTGAAAAACGTTTTACCATGAAGGATTGTTCTGCTGTTTATATTTGGTATTGACATTCTCTTTCTTGTAAATTTATTCCCTGTGAATTTTTGCATGATGTAGTGGGGTTTCAGAAAAAGAAATTGAGCTAATACTATTCCAGATATAATATGTGTTGACAATAATTATACCATTCTAGATATAATATATGATAGTGATGATAGTTATACCATTTCAGGGATAATCTGTGGTGCGGATAATTATACCATTCTAGATACAATATGTGGCAGTGATAATTATACTATTCCAGATATAATATGTGATGGTGATAATTATATCATGAAGGAAAAACAGAGCATAACAGAAAATAGAACACACTCAGATTGCTACAACAATCATGGAAAAAACAAGATTATATTGATCTTCTTGAATCTTGCAGATCTTCTTGATCTTGCTTACAATGTTGTGTCCATGGGTCTCTTAAATAGATTTGAAAACAAACAATAATTAGAAAAACAAATTGAAGACTAATTTTAGTCTTTGCATGCAAACTAACTCTCTAACTGCTTGAACTAACTGTTTGTTAACTGTTGTGCATGCATGAGAGCTGAGGGAGGAAGTTAAACATCAAGTGGAGAAATTATCTCCTGTTAACTTCAGTTTCTAACACTCCCCCTTAATTTCTACCACTAACTACTTCAGCATTTACAATGCCTAAATTTTGTCTTAGATAATCAAAGGTCTCATTTGCTAACGCCTTTGTGAATATATCTGTCAATTGGTCTTCAGATCTGCAGAACTCCAAATGATGGAATTTGCATTGGTCCACATAAATCACTATGGACTAGCTCCAATATTACCTTTGCTATATATGAGGCTCCTACTGGAAAGCTCTCTATGTTGTTTTGCCAGAATGCAACTTTCACATGTACTTCCTAGTTGTTCTATTGGTGGTAATCCCTTCACCATATTTTTCTTTTATAACAAATTCAAACCTCCAAAATGTAAATGTCCATACCTTAAGTGCCATAGCCATGATTGGTCTAGATGCATGGTTTTGAAATGGTCTTCCTCTTCTCCTTAGATGCACTGAATTCGAAGAGGGAACATCTGATTCTTGGTCATCTCCACTTTTCCTATCACCCTGTCACTTGAAAACTTGTCTAGTATTGTGCAAACATTATCCATAAAAGAAACTCTGTAACCTTTTTGTACTAACTGTCCAACACTCATAAGATTATGCTTTAGTCCAGGTACAAAATAAACATTAGGTATAAACCTTCTTTCACCATTTTTTGCCAAAACATTTATTACACCTTTACCCATTACATCCACTTTGTTATCATTTCCTAATTTCACTTCAGAATCATCAAGACTAGCAAAAAATTCTTCATTCCTTGTCATATGGTTATTGCATCCACTATCTAAGAACCAAATATCTCTAGTATTTTCTTGAGTAACATGGCAAGTGAGAAATAAGCTTCCAGGATTAGAACTAGATTCATTTGTGTAATTAGCATTCTGCTTGTCCACATATCCTTGTTTCCTTCTGCATTCACTTGCATAATGTCCATATTTTTTGTAGTAATAACATTGAATGTTAGATTTATCAAACCTCTGTGAACTTTGCTGGAAGTGATTGTTGCCACTTCCTCTATTGTTGTAGTTTTGATTACTGTTTTCACCTTGATCTAGATTGTTCCTTCTAGTTCTGTCTCTGCCTCTTCCTCTGAAGTTTGACCTTCCTCTACCTCTGCCTCTGCCAAATGATACCTGTGACTTGAAAGCATTCTCAAGAGAAGTATTGTTATTCATTCTGGATTCATGTGTTAACAAAGAACCCATTAATTCATCTATTGATAACTGTTCCAAATCCTTGGTTTCCTCAATAGCTACAACTATTGCATCAAATTTGCTGGGTAAACTCCTAAGTATTTTTTCTATGATCTTATGATCCATTATAGTTTATCCATTAGATCTAATTTGATTCACAATATTCAATACTTGACCCATAAACTGGTCTATTGAATCTGAATCATTCATTTGCAAATTTTCAAAACTTCTCCTAAGAGATTGCAATTTAGCAATTTTTACCTTTGTATTACCTTTATAGGTAGTCTCCAAAATTTTTCATGCCGATCTGGATCTCGTTGCTGCTGCAACTCTAGAAAAAATAGATTCATCCAATGCCTGTTGGATTAAAAATAAAGCTTTTGCATCTTTTTTCTTGTTCTCTTTAAGCTTATCCTTTTGTGCTTGAGTTAATACCTGATGGGCAACCTCATCCTGCGGTTCTACAAAACCATTCTCTACCAAATCCTAAACATTTTGTGAGTAAAACAATGTTCTCATTTTAATTGCTCAAAAATCATAATTCTTACCATTGAAAATGAGAATTTGAGGCTGAGAAATACTGTTATTCGTTGCCATGTCAAACACTGAAAGATGACAATGAATAGCTGCTGCAATTCAACTATATTTTTGCTTGCAGAACAAGATTCAGATTGTTTCTACCTTGTTTACGTCAATTCATATAAATCCTTACACAATTGAAGAAATCCTTACACAATTGAAAAAAATCCTTACACGATTGTAAAACTCGGGTACGCTTCTCTGGCTGGGTTATATTTCCAGACACTTTCTTGGCCGCGTTGGCTTCCTTTTCCAAAATGTCCACAAGCTCGTTCAAGAGAAAATTCAAGAACTCATGTGCATCCTGGTGCATGTGACTATGAAAAAGTTCATTACTTCTGGAAGGTGTCTCCTTGCTTCGTACGACTTCTTCAAGCTTTTGACTTTGTTGTGCTACGATATCCGCTCAGTCAGCTTTGTTGTACACTGTCTGTGGTCTCTAACTTATGTTTTACATCGAACGAGTAGGGGTCAACCATTTCTTGGTCACTTCTTCAGCTTATCTACAAGTCGCGTTTTCCACGGGAACTTTCACGCCGTACTTTCCCTAGGCGTGGCTCTGATCAGACCACTTCCTTTCTTTCTCCTATGCTGACTGTAACTCTTCTCCACTGAGCTCGCCGCTCCTTTCCCACAATCTGCCTGATCTTCAGACCTTTGGCTTTGATACCAATTTGAAAGAAAAACAAAGCATAACAGAAAATAGAACACACTCAGATTGCTACAACAATCATGGAAAAAACAAGATTTTATTGATTTTCTTGAATCTTGCAGATCTTCTTGATCTTGCTTACAATGCTATGCCCATGGGTCTCTTAAATAGATTTGAAAACAAACAATAATTAGAAAAGCAAACTGAAGACTAATTTTAGTCTTTGTATGCAAATTAACTCTCTAACTACTTGAACTAATTGTTTGTTAACTGTTGTGCATGCATGAGAGCTGAGGGAGGAAGTTAAACATCAAGTGGAGAAATTATCTCCTGTTAACTTCAGTTTCTAACATATCATTCCAAATATAATTTGTAATGGTGATGATAATCATATCGTTTCAAATATAATCTGTGACGACGATATAATATGTGTTAATGATAATAATTATACCATTTCAAATATAATCTGTGGTGATGATAATTATACCATTCCAGATATAATATGAATTATACCATTTCAAATATAATCTATGGTGACGATAATTATACCATCTTGATTATATCTGTAGTTTTAATTACTTCTTTTTAAGATAAAGCAGTTATAGAAATTTGATCTTTTCCTTCCTTTTAATATTTTTTTCCTATTTTTAAAATAAGAAATCAGAGACGTTTTGGAAACATTGTTTCTTGACCGTTTCAATTTCAAATATATTTTTTAAAATATTTTATTTTTAAAATAATAAATTAATATATTTTAAATAATAAATTTTTATTGAAAAAAAAATTATAAATTACTTTTTTACTATTTAATCATATAAATGAATATAATTGATATATATTTACAAACTTTTCTTATATGCAAACCTTTGCATTCTTTTTCCAGTTACATGTACATTTACATTTCAGATTTACAGTTTCTGATAACATAGGAGAGCTATCCTTTGCTTAACTCTCATCGAGTGGCAGTGTCATGTTTTTTCTGGTTTACATCACAAATTTGTTTCCAGGACATATTGGGTGCAGCTACAGACACTTCTGGCGGAACGTTGGAATGGGCAATGTCAGAATTGCTGAGAAATTCGTCAACAATGAAAAGAGTTCAAGAAGAGATTGATACTGTAATAGGATTGAATCATATGGTAGAAGAACACGATCTACCTCATCTTCAATATCTCCAATCAGTGGTGAAAGAAACACTGCGACTTCACCCACCAGCTCCTCTGCTGCTTCCACATCAGTCTATGGAATGTTCCACAATTGACAGATATCAAATACCTGGAAAGACTCAAGTTATAGTAAATGCTTGGGCCATTGCAAGGGATCCAACTGCCTGGGAAGAAGCCAATAAATTCAAGCCAGAAAGATTTTTGGGAAACCAAATTGATGTGAAAGGTCAACATTTCGATGTGATACCATTTGGTTCAGGCAGGAGAGGATGCCCGGGATTAAATTTAGCTTTGTCCATGGTCCATCTCGGCCTTGCACGGTTGATACACTGCTTCAATTGGAGTCTACCTGAAGATGTTTCTCCACAAAATTTGGATATGTCAGAAGTATATAGTATTACCATGCTAAGAGCAGTGCATCTCCATGCCATTCCGATTCCCCGTCTTCCACTAGATGTCTATGACCAAAATTCTAATACTAATTTCTAGTATATTTTGTAAACTAGCAACATCACCTCTAAGTACCAATGTCACACATATAAAAAATATTATATTCTGTTCGCACTACCTATTATACCAATATTTATATAAATATTATAGCACCCAGAGGTGGTGGTGTTCAAATATGCAGTTGATTGTTCAAGATTTAGAGGGATGCTTTTTTTCAACCCCACGTTCATTAGTCTAAAATGTTTCCATTATGTTGGAGAATTTTAAATATATTTTAATTTTTATATTAAACCTTTGTTTCTAAATGAAACAAAGGTCAAGTGTGGTTAATCTTTACTTTTGTATTAAAAATTATTTGTGATAATAATTGATACGTATAAAATAATTGTATTTTATATATAAAAATTATAGAATATATTACAAAAAAAAAGGATAAAATTTTAATTTACAATCATGCAGTTATCAAAGTGCTATGTCAACTAATGGTTAAATGAAGACATATAAAACTAAATGTATATTTTTTATAATTCTTTAGCATTTTGAACATTCTTCCTAAATTTCCCCTTGCATTGAATACAGTTCAAATAAAATTTATTGTATTTAATAGTTGTTGAAGAAAATTATGTTTGCATTTGGGTATAAATGTCATTAGCCAAATATACACATAATCTCCATGCTTTGTGCATTATGTGATGGTACCTTTTGTATCTTTTTCTTCAACATCTATATATAATGCAGTGATTTAAGTCCAACTAAAATGTTATCTTTTCACATGAGATTGCATGAGTCTATGTTGTAGATTTTAAATTGAAAAAATGGACTATATTATAACACAATTATGTATAATTTAAAATGTGGATGGTATTGTAAATTAATAATCTCATTAGGAAAATTGTATTCATTTACTTAAGATCTAGGTTTCCAAAACTACTACCATTAGATATAGACATAATCTTCATGCTTTGTGTGATATATAACAATATATGATGTCTTCTTGTCTTCAACCTCTATATCTAATTCAATCTACATTGAACTAGTAATCATGTAAGTGTAACTAAAAAAATCTTATTTTCAAATAACATGGCATGGGGTAGCCTAAGTGGTAGATGTTAAATTGAGGATACACGTTGATGCAACTGATATAGATTTCCATAATATCCATGGGAACAATTATTAACTATCAAAGTTAGTTTTTGGAAGCTTAAAACATATAACAAGAAAAATGTAAAATACGAATGACATTATCAACCAATATAAATACAAATACACCACATCAATCGAGTTTTGTTTATATTGGATCGGATTCATACATAGTCTATTTTTTAAATTTTAGCTTCTTAAAAGGGTGAGTAACATTACAATAAAAAATATTATAAATAACTATGTGTAGAATTCATATTTCTACTATATTGTAACAAAATAACATAAAGATTGAGTGTAAGTAGAATACTTTTCGACATTTTGACCATAAAAGAGAACTAGTATCAAAAAGATACTTAAGATAAGTTCCCATACGACTTGTATGTCATGTTGGTCTTACAATAATTAAGGCATAAAAAGGAAATATGAGTATGCTCAGTCTCCAAAATTGGGTGTTCCATAATCATGATTAAAGTTCACTTAGCATAAGGGCTTTATTATAGCAAAAAAATTGAGTCTTTGGTGTTTACAATCATTCCCACCCATAAAACAAAAAATAAACTGTGAAATAAATACTTAAAATAACTTCTCATTAGAATTTTTCTTATGGGTGTTGGTATTATAATAATTATGGTAGAAAAGACAAGTTGAGAATGCTCAACCTTCAAGGCAAGGTTCTTGGTTGTTGGTTAAACCAATAACAACATTTCAATGTATATTCTATATGATAACAAATTTACTATATAGGAATGTTAGAAATTAAGAGTCTTATTTCTTATTGAATGATAGAAATGTATTGTAGGAGAGTGGATGGTTGCCATAGACAATAAAACTAAGGATTGGCAAAGGATTTTTGTGTGGCCTATTGAGCCAAAACCTAAACTAAAGTAGACTATAACAAATTAAACATGTAATCAACTATCATAATGAAATTGACTTGGTTCACGTTTTGATTTATTGTGGCCAAAAAATAATCTTACTCGTCTACACATTGAATAAATTCTTTTACAGGGTTTTATTTTTCACAATTTAATATATATATATATATATATATATATATATATATATATATATATATATATATAACATTATAGATTATATTATCTTAATATATTTATTTATTTTATTATTATTATAATGATATATATATATATATATATATATATATATATATATATATAAAACTTGATATCCCCTAAAACCATTTGAAATAAATCACCTTGGGTTAATCTTGTGCCTATAATAGTCAGGCCATAAGTATTTTATTAATAAAAAAAATTTCAAAAGGGTGGCAATATCTCATTAACCGTTGATATCCAAAACAAGTCTTACTTATTGAATTTACTATGGACTGATAAATCAATCGACTTAATAACTACAAAATACCTAATTCTATATATGAACGTTTACTCATAAAGAAACATTACAAATTTATTATTTTCTCACCTAGAAAGGTGTATAAAGAGGGTGTTTTTTATAAAGAAGCATTCCCCTTTAAACTTAATAACAAACTTTTATTTACACAAACTAATGTTAAGACTTTATACAAAAGTCCTAACAAACCCCCCTCTGATCCAAGGTCAGTTTTTTGAACACATACCAAGTTGCTTCCTAATTTTTCAAACTTTATCTTACCAAGGGGTTTTGTGAAAATATTAATTGTTGGGTCCGCAGTTAGGTAATATATTGGTTCAAGTGTTTTATTTGACACCAACATTCACATATAATGATACTTTACATCCATGTGTTTTTTTGTTAGCTTGAAAAATTATATTTTTGTACATCTTGATTGCACTCTGATTTTCAATGCATAAATGTGTAGTAGCAATATGAGAAATCCAAAAATGTTCAAGCATGCGACATAGATAGATTATTTATTTAAAAGCATCACATGCTGCAATGTATTATGATTTTATTGATGAATTTACCACAATATGCTATTTCTTACAACACCATGCAATGGAAACTAAACCCGTATGCATGATGTACCATATTTGGACACTCCATCATCTACACATCTACCAAAATCGATATCATGATACCCAACAATTTCAAGGTTTTTGTTTTGGAAATACTCAAGGCTATATGTTTTCATTCCTTGAAGGTAATGAAGTACCCTTTTTATTGCTTTCCAATTATTTTTTCTATGCGCATGCATAAATATTGATAAAATTCCCAGTGTAAAAGATATATCAAGCCTATTGGTCATAGAGTATATTAATCCTCTCACTAATTATCTATATTTTATACCATAAAAAAACACTACCATCATCCTTAGACAATTTCAAGTGACTTTCCATTAGCATGAGAGCAATTTTGTAGTTATTCTTATAGAACCTTGTCAATAATAAATATACTTAGTTTGAGTAATTAAACTAATTTTATCTTTCTTACTGACTTTTATGCCAGGATAATAGTGAATAATTCAGAGATCTATCATCTCAAATCTATATTATAGTTCATTCTTAATGATAGATTATGATTTTCATCATTGCCAATTATAAACAAGTCATTGACATAGAGAATCAAAATTACCAAATTATTTGCCTAAACTCAAATATAAAGAGTATCATCGAATTCACTATGCCAAAATCCAAATTTATGCAAGTATGAATCCATTTTTCATACCAATCCAAGGTGCCTATTTGATCCCATATAGTGCTTTAATTGATTTCACACCTTGTGTTCACAACCCACTTTCAGAAAACCATATGGTTGTGTTATATAAAATTCTCTAGGCTATAAATCATCATTCAAAAAATCACTTTTGAAATCCATTCCATGTACTTTCAAAACATTATGTGTTGTTGAGGGGGAAACCATACAAATAGTGTGCCACTTGGTTGATGGTGAAAATGTCTCTTCATAACTAATACATTCTTTTTGTGCATAAACCTTCACAAAATTTCTTGTCTTATGTTTGTTAAAGGAGACATTAGATTTGTATTTTACCCTATAAACCTATTTTTGACCTATGGGTTGACTATTTGGAGGAGGATCAACCAAAACCCAAGTGTTATTATTCATAATTACATCATATTCACATTGCATTATAGTTTAGTAACCCTGTTTAGTAGAAGCTTCCTCAAAAATAGATGGATATGTGGAAGAATTAGGAACAATTATTTCAAAATTCACCTATTTGCGAGAAATCTTGGGACAATTTAAAAAAATAACTTTGAGCCCACATAGGATATTTGCCCAATTTTAAATGATCAAGAATACCAAAATTCTTTGCATGTGTGTCATTTTCAAGAAAACTTAGTGAATTTCAATTATTTTCTATGTTAACATTTGATGAATAACTCGAGGAGGAAGTGAAGGGATATTTGCCTCATACAACAACTTGTTGAGAGTTAGCTTCATCTCTCAATGTCTTAGTGAAATTTTAAATATTCCTCTCCAATCTATCAAAATTTTAATCTTATTATGTAGTGTTCATATTAGAAAAGTCATCAAATACCACATATCTACTCACTATGAATTTTCCTATATCTTACACATGCAAAAGATACTCATTTTTTTAATTTTAGAATACTAAAGAAAAACATATTTTCTTAGTTGATGTTCCAACTTAATTATATATTCAAGAGGAATTAAATCACAAGAAGTACACCCAAAAAATTTAGAGTTTGGCCCAAATTTTCAAGCATAGGGTATTTGTTCCTCAAATGCACTACAATACCAAACCTAAAATTTATTATTGATTTGTTTTTAATATGACATAGCTCGAGTTATTCCTTTCAAATTCCTATTCATTCAATAATAATTAATGCATTTAGATTTGATTCCATGTTCTAAAAAATAATCAAAAAAATCATTTGAAGTGTATTCACCTCCATTATCTCAATGAAGAGTAGTCAATTTCAAACCTTTTTTTTCAACTAAGTTTAACCACTCAAAAATAATAATAAAAACCTTAGATTTAATTTTATGAAAAATACCCAAGTCATCATATAAAAACCATCAATGAAAAACAAAAAATACCTACACCATCTAATAGATGACTTTTTCATATCACAAATAATGTTGTGAACTAAATCCAAACACATGCCAGCTCATCAACAAGAATCCTAAGAAAATATTTCCATGTTGTTTTGGCATCCGACACATAAAAGGCTTGGGTTATATTCATATTTGATTTTAAAAATTAATTAATCTATGTCAATGAAATTCGTTGTCCCTAGTAAATAACATAGTTGTTGCTTCATACCCATTTACCTTGAGTTACTAAAAGGCGAAGCTTAATTATTCTAACATATTTGTTGCTTCATAGGATCCTCTATATATTATAAACTTTATGGAATTATTTTATGAAGGCCAGAATGGCACTAAATAAGTTGGATGAGGGCATGGATCCATTTCACTTTATATACATAACGAGAGGGAATTGGCTAGAAGGTCAAGAAGTAGATGGACACAATGTCAAAATTTAAGAATAATGATTGTGTTAGTGAACCAAAAACATACATACCAATAGAATAAATCAAAAGGCCCTTGAAATGATTACAAAGATTTTAAAAAAATTAAAATAAATAAAAATAAGGCATTGACAAGAGAAATAAGATAAAATTAAAATTTTGCGATAATGAAAATGAAGGTGTGGAAGCAACAATGGAGAATTCCTATGAAATTTGATCCAAATAAAAATAATAATATTTATGTACAAAAAAGAATGTCAATTTGCCATTACCCAATTTATAAAATGAATCATGTACTTGCTTTCTTGGCTTCCTAGAATCTCAAATTTCATTTAATTTAACTATTTGGATGAAATGTGTTGAAATGCAATATAACAAAGTGTATATTTACCTACATAGCCTCTAAAAACTTTATGAATATTTAATTTTTTTGGTAAACTATATCAAATGTAGTGAAATATTGGATAGATCATCAAATATTTTATAGGGAGACAATGTTGAATTAATAAACAATATTCAAATAAATATGGTAGACTTCTAAAATGACATTTACAATTACTTAATAAAATCTTGGTCCAAAACCATGATGAATAAAGATAAGCAGTTTATTTTACAAGATGTAGTTTGTTTATGACCTTCAAATATCCCTTACTTTATTTTCACAACAAAAACATAGCTATCAATCTTTGTCAATAGATAGGATTGTGCATTTACATGATAATACCATTGATTGAATCAAATCTATTTCCTTCATTGATTAATCATGAACATCAATCTAGACCATAACATAATTCTAATCAATCAATTGAGATCAATGATCCTAATGTGATTATTATTATTCTATTATGATCCCCCATATGACTGTGGTCACCAATAAATAGACCAGGTTAAAAATCATACGTGAAATTAAAATATGAGGCTACTATATCGTTAACTTCTTAGTCACATTTTAATATCATAAGTTACTTATCTTCTCATACCTCTAACTATCAATATGTACAAGGAGTCCAAGACTAGGTAGGGTCATCATTCTTTAAATTCATGATTAAAATTGTCTCTAAATATTCAAAATAACCTCATACCATGGTGTTATTTTAAAAACTTGTGACAAAGTTTATGGACTTCAAGTAGATCAAAATGTAATTTATAAACAAAATGTCTAAGCTATATTTTTGTATAGATGTCCTAATACCTTTGTGACCTTGGTAAATCTTGTTAGACTTATTGAGGCCTAGCATGTATATCACAAGTATGAATTAAATAGCCTACTCAACTCACCTAGTATATAAACTGAATCATAGTTACATGTCTCAACTAATATAAACCATGTCTTATGAATATTTCAAAATTTGATTTTTTTAAAGTTGTTTAAAGTGAAATGGCATAGGAAATATTAGGAAGAAGATGACATCCTTGTATTTTTCAATTTACAACATATTTATTTATTTATCAACAATTGAATACATTGGTATATTCAATGTGCATGCAAAATGATCTATTTTGCCTTTATCTTCTCAAATTCAATTCCTATAAATCATAGGTGTTTTCCATTAATTATTTTAAACTTATCTTCTAATTATGTTATCTTGTGTTCCACATCCTTAAATTGTTCAATATTTCAACTACCATGGACAACCATGTATGGGCCTAGATTATTCATGGCCATGAACAAATTTCAAATTCCTATCCTTGAATTAAGTTAGAAATGAACAAATAATACATGTAACCAAATTACATCTTGAGATGTGATTTTTCACCTTGAGCAGGAATAGAAGTCCATCTATCATGTTCAAATAAAAAACCAATTAATTAAATGTTTTTTATTTTGCCCTAAAATATAACATCGAGGCCTCCCACAATTATAATTACATGACCCATGCTTTTTGCATGAATTATCTCTTGAAGAATGATGATGACCATAATTGACATAGCCATTGTCAACAATAGACTAAACATTGAAAGAAAACAACATCAAAACATTTGAAAACAAAGAGCAAGCCCTAAACTAACAACTTCATTGTAATAGGAGGAAGTCCATATTCATTTTTAAATGAGTTAGGTTAAGTTTAAACTTAATTAAATTATATGTGGAAGATTAGTAGAGCTCAAAAATTACTTAGTTGGGATATGTTTTATGCAAATAAATTATAACACATATCTCTTGATATTACCTTAAACAACACAAAAAATAGTAAGAGAATAAAAAATTTATTCCACATGATAGTGTACGATACAATTTCTCAAAATAGGGAAGAATTATCTCAACATCCCCCTTTCCCCAAGATTCATAATTCTATTTATTAGGGAATAAAACCCTATAGTACATAGTTGATTTGTAAAAGAAGTACATAATGTTAGATAAAACATAGAGAGTAAGAAATAAATAGATTATTTTCATAGCATACATTCCATTATACAAACAATATAGGAAGGCCTATTAAATAGGCAAAGAAATGAGCCACTTGAGAAACATGTGAAAAGGGTGGGTAAAACAACCAACATCAGCTAACATGAAAATAGCTAAGCCCTTTAAACAAACTAACCTCTTAACCCAAGTTGTTAAGGCAACTAACCATAGAGTTATTACCTTAATCAATAACCCAAGGTAAATACATAATAATGCTAACACCCTCCCTTAATGACAAAACTAGAAACAAGACCAAGTTTATCTCTGAATTTTATGAACTTGTCTACACCAAGTGGTTTGGTCATTATATCAGTTGGATGCTCTGCAGTAGGGTAGTAGAAAAGACTAATGTATTCATTTATAACCAACTGTCAGATGTAATGATGGTGGACCTCAATGTGTTTGGTCTTGACATAGAATACTAGATTCTTCACCATCTTTAGAACACTTTGGTTATCACATAAAATCATGGTAGGCTTTGATGACTCAAACTAAAGATCCTCCAAGATTTTATATATCCATATAGTTTCACAACCTACATAGACCACAACTTTATACTCTATTTTTATTCAAGATAATCCAACTATAATATGTAGTTTTTTCTGACATGAGAAAATTACTAAACCAAGAGTAAATACTTAACCTATTGTAGATTTTATTGAATCTATTAACCCTACCCAATCAGAGTCAAAATATCCTAAAATCTTAAAATATATAGACTTTTCATATAATATGCCAAAGTTAAGAGTACCTTTGACATATCTTAACACCCATTTTTTAGCTAACCAATGTACTTCCTTTGGTTTAGACATGAAGTAAGATTAAAAAACCTCACTGCAAAACAAATATTTGGCCTAGTGGTAGTGAGGTAAATGAGATTGCCCACTTGTTACCGATACACTATTTGATTGATCATAGGTGAAGCAATGTCATTTGAAATATTCGCTCTAACTTCCATAGGTATGTGAGTTGGATTAAAATCCATCATTCTAAACATTTCTTGCAATGATTTGGCATACTCATTTTGTGACATGAATACAACACAATCACCTTGCCAAAACTCAACACCTACATATTATTTCACTAGTCCTAAGTCTATCATGTCAAAAGTACAAAAAATATCATCCTTCATTTGCTGAATGAGACTAGAACTACTCCTAATGATGGCTATATCATTAACATATATAATAATAATCAAGATATCATCACCAAACACCTTTACATAGAGATTTGGTTTAGAGTTACACCTTTTGAAACCAAACTCCCTAAGCTATGTATCTATCTTCGTATACTAGGATATAAGGACTTGATTACCCTACAAACAAGATGTTCCTCACCAAGAACCTAAAAACCCTATGGATGAACCATGTAAACTTCCTCCTCCAAATCTCTATTCACCAAAAGCACTCTTGACATCCATTTTGTGCCCCTGCCATCCAAAGTGAGTAGTAATAGCAATAATCAAAAGAAAAGCTACCATCTTTGAAGTAAGAGCAAAATTCTCTTCATAATCAACCCCTTACTCTTGTGCATAACCTTTTTCAACAAGTATGGCTTTGTGTTTGTCCAAGGAACCATATGCTTTGAATTTTACCTTGTAAATCCATTTATAGCCAATGGATTTCTTTCTTCGTGGTAGCTCCATGAGCTCCCAAGTCTTGTTTTTCAGCAAGGAATCATATTCCAATTGCATGGTTTATTCCCACTCAGGCTTCCCTTTGTCCTCTAAAAACTAATTAGGCTCAAATACATGTGAAACAATAATTGTTACAAAAAAATTATCATGCTCACCTCTATTACCAAAATGCTTTCATGATCTCAATCTTCTTTCTTCCACACCCTATGGTAAGTCTCCCTCCTTTCTTACTTCCATTGTGGCAGAGTACCACTTTGGATTCTTTGGTTGTTGTGCTAGAACATCACAATGACCTACATCAATTCCCTCCCTAAAATGTGATTTCAATTATGAACTAGAATCCTGCTCAACTTTCACACCAAAACTTATAATAGAATTGTTAGAAGAAAACAATGACTCAATATCTAAAACTATATTAGTTACTATGAAGTATGGAATTTGTTCATTTATTATGACATCTCTATTTACCACAACTTTGTTAGTGGAAACATAAATTAATCTATAGCCCTTTGATTGCTCACTGTACCCAATAAACATGTATGTTTTGCTTTTTACATCCAAGTTACATCTCTTTTGACTAGGAATAACTAAAAAGGATACACAACCAAAAATTTAGAAAGCACTTACATCTAGAGTTCAACCTAACCAAGCTTCCTCTAGAGTCATATTCTCTAATGCTTTTGTAGGACTTCTATTGAGGATGTAAACTACCATACTCACTAGTTCTATGCAATATCTATATGGGACATTTCTTCTTCGGACCATATAGCAAACCATGTCCATCACCATCCTATTTTGCCTTTCCACAAGTCTGTTTTGCTATGGAGTGTAAGGGGTAGTGTATTGTCTTTGTATGCCTTCAGTGGCAAAAAAATCCTTGAACTATTTTTTGATGAACTCACCCCCATTATCTATTTTGAGAGATTTCACTAACCTTCCTGCTTATTTTTCAACCATACCTTTCCAAGTAATAAAGCTAGAAAAAAATTAGATTTATTCACTAGAAAGTATACCCACTTTTTCTTAGTGAAATCATTGACCCACAATAGAAAATAATAGGCTCTAGAAGGGGTAGTTTTTTGCATTGAACCATTGATCCGTAAACATCACTAGGAACTTCACTACTTTTTAAATCATTTAAAAGGATCTTTTAAGTTCTCAATTCCAAAAATTAAACTAAATTGGAAGCGGAAATTTCTCAACTTTATAACATTGGATTATTTAAATCTGATTAAAATCTGATCTAAGAATCATGTTTCAAAACTGAAATAAAGGTGAATAGAAAGATCACATCAGTTATCCATTGAAACTGATAGATTTTTCAAATTCTCGATTTACTCAATTTCCCGTAAATGATCAAATGATTAAATTTTGCATTCTAATTAAAATATGAAATTATAATTTATAAATTAACTAAAACTAAAATTCAAAGATCAAAAACATAGAAATTGTTTATGGGGTTTAAAATTCCTACGTCCCCATGTTCTTATCGAACCGATCCATTATTGTTGCTAAATTTTCAAGCCAAAATAATACTTACAGTCAATAAAATAGATCTAATCTATGAAAAAATAGTGTTTCAGACCTTCGAAAGACCTTGGCTGACTCATCACATCCTTCACCTACTTGAATCACATGCAGAGGTTTCTTCAAATCAAAATTGCTAACATTTGTAACTCAAAATGATATCACCAAAAATCAAAAATGGGCATATGAATATATATCACATAGTGTATCGGAATTATAAACAAGTTTGTAGTTTACTCTAAGCTCTGGTTTAGCCTCTAAGGCCTCTAAAATGACCAAATACTGCAAACTAGGCTATATTCTCCAATACACAGTCGACTGAATGCTATCATTCAAATAGAAGTTCATGGGTTTATTTCTATATTGGATCCCATGGGTGAGTTTGTCAGGATCTTTTTATTTTACATGGTAGGTCATGAGTTCCAAACTCATCAGCTTTGGCATGGAGATTGTTCTTAGCCATTGAGTCCCACATTGGGTAAACTTAAATGACTTTATGTCTTTAAAAAACCTTATATCCAAGGCTTTAGTCATGGCATCAGCCATGCTTCACCATTTTTCTTGGGTCTTACCCATCTTAGGCATCCGCAAGCCTATCGAGTCCTTGACCTTAGCATAAATTCTATTTGGCATGTCTCATGGCATAAGACATGGTCATTTGGAAGATAGGTCACGAGTTAGGTTAACTCAGATGTGGAATGTATTACGGTAGTTGTCTCCAATCTTGGCATATATTCTTGAGATTGACTCAACTTCAATCTTGAGGCATTAAAAAGTTGTGAGTAGGAATTGAACTAGACATTTGGTTGTGAATTGGTCTTCGGTATTCCACGTGGTATTACATGGCTTAGAATTCTCAAGCCTATCATGGCTCCTCCACATGGCTAAAAGGATTAGTAATTACAAAGTATGAACAATTCATATTACAAAGCATTTCAAAATTCTAAATCAATTGTCCCACATGTATTCGGTGGGAAAAAAATGATAATTTAAAAGCAAATGCAATTACAATTCAATGTGAGATGGAGGCCAAGGCACCCCTCCTTAATCAAGTGTGTCAACCCTAGCTGAGCGCTCCCAGTGAGCCAATAGCGGGGCCCATGGTTCTCCATATGACTGTTGTCAAAGACCAGACATTGAAACCAAAAAAAACACCAACCAAATTTTTACATGCATGTACCAAACTAACTGCCACATGTCAACAAGTGATTGTTTTACTTGTCACATGCAAATTGTGCCATGAATTGCGACACCTTATTTTCCCTATCAAAAAATAACTTTAGCAGCCTATAACTTAGGCATACGGTGTCCATTTTGTAAACTACAAAAAGCACTAGAAAGCTCTTGATGAACTCTATGCTGTATAATTGGTTTCATCACGACTTGGGAAATTTTTCCAAACTAAACTCCAGATCAACCATGCACATCCACATGTATTAGATCCAATACTCCATTAGCTGTTAAAGCTTTACCAACATCAAATGAATGTCTAACCTGCTTCCCCAACTAACATCTAATACATATATGATGATTATCCCAAATAAATGGAATACCCTTAACCATCTTAGTCTTGATCAATGTAGTCAAATACTAGAAATTCAAATTCCCATACCTTTCATGCCATAGTGAACTTGTGTTATCAACCCTTGCAAGTTCACTTTCATTTGCCCTCTATGGATCTGTAATCTTTTACAAGACTTTCTCACCAATCCCAATACCAATAATCTTTTTATCTCTAGTAGTGACTAAACATTATTGTCCTTGACACTTCACAAAAAAAATCATATTTCGAAGTGATCTCACTAATGGTAAGAATTTTTTTGTTCATATTAGTCACACACCTAACATTCTTAAATGTATACTGAACTACACCATTAAAACTGATCTGAGCAGCACCATATCCTTTCACAAAATGAGTCCTACCATCTCGCAAAGATATAGATTCATTATTACTATCATTTTCAGCAAAAACCATATACTAGTCCTGATGACATGTATAATGGTGAGATGCCCTTCAATCAAAGTACCAAGCTTGATCCATCATAGAATTACCATGGAAGACATGAAAGAAAAATTAGTAGATGGTTCCTCACCTGCAACTACATTTTTATGATGAGCTTTCTTTTTAGGGTTAGCTATATCCTATTGTATTTTCCTACAATCTTTCTTAAGGTGACCAGGTTGCTTACAATAAAAGCATTTCCACTTAGAACTCATAATATACCCACTTGTGAAGTTTATGCTAGAGAACTAGTGGTTTTACAAAACTACTTACCCTTTCCTTTGATGAAGAATGCACTCTCTATAGAAGTAGATGTACACAACACTATCTTCTCCTATCATCTCTCCTTCTACAATAGAAATGTGGACAACCTTTTAAAGTCTAAATTTTGTGTCTCAGTAATCATGTGCAAGGACTCCACAAATGAATCAAATGAAGGTGGAAGATTATGTATAACCAGGGCAATCAAATCTTGCATATCAATGGGCTTTTGCATAACCTTCAACTTATCATTGATGTCCTTGATATGTAACAAAAAATAAAAAATGGAGCCACCTTCCTAAATCTTAGTAGAAAATAATAATTTTTTCAAATAAAATACCCTATCAAATCTAGTTGCCTAGTATTTAAAAGTATGACTAGTCCATAAAACTGATGTAATGGTCACATTTATAACTTCTGAGATTAGATTATTTGCTACTAATAGTTTTAACAACATAGGAGCCTCATGATGATATTTATCATAGTTATCAGTACCTATGGTAAATCTTTGCTCTTTACCAAGCACTATTTGATCAAGATTCCAATATTCACATATCATCAAAATCTTGTGACTCCATAAACTAAAATTATTGCCTATCAATTTTTGTGAATCTGGCAACAAGAGGTGTTGTAAACTAGCCATTTTGATCTAGTTTTTCTTTAAAAAATGCAAATACAAGAAAAACTATAATGACTTTACACAAAATTCCTCCTACCCACTAATTCAAATCACAAACTAGTCGACACCTTCGATTTTTAGTAAAAAAACTTAACACTGTTTGAGAAATTTTAAACTTTCTATCTTTAAAAACACTAAAAAATAGAAAAAAAATTAAATTGGGATATCTACAAATCTAATTTGAAAAATTCCTTCTCCATCAACATCTAGATAAAAAACCCTGAAAATGGTAAAATTTCTAATTGATTTGGCTTTACGATTATCTCTCAACATAATTAAATGTCAAAGGGGGAAAAGATAGAATGGGGGAGATGAGAATGATCAAGTTTTAGTATGATTTCCATTAGTGATAAAGGGGGATTTTTTTGGCATGTGATTTTCACTGATGTCAAGGTTGATGTCATTGATGTCAAGGTGCATCTAGTGAAGGTACATCATGAGTGGTCATTGAGGTATGTACATGATATGAAAAAGTAAGATTGTTGAGCATTGTCATCTCTATTGGTTGATGTCAAGTTTTATATCACGGTTAAAGTCAGCATGAAGTTGATAGTGGTGTCATTTAAGATTCTTGTGAAGGTATGATGGCAAGTAGGTTTGAAAGAGTGTGGTTGAGATCATGGTCAGTTGGAAATGAGTTGTGTTAAGAAGCTTGGAAGAGTTTTGTTGTATGGATGCATTGATATGAGTGTGGTTTAATGTCTTATATCTACTTGGTTGATGTATTGTTGAGGCCGTGACATGGAGTAAATAGATTAAGGAATCAACATGTCTTGTAAATCCTAGTCTAGACCTTGTACGAAGGTATGTGCAGGTAGAATGGTGAAGTTATTGAGCTCAGGAAAATGAGAAGTTGTTTGGCATTTTATGGGCTTGTGAGTTAGGTGTATAATCCTTTATAAGCATTTTAAGGTGGGTCTTTGATGGTAAGGAATTCTATCTTGGTCTGTACTTAGAGCCTACCTAACCTAATGAGGTAGCATAATCTTTTGTTGAATCTAGTTGGCAGTGTGTGTTGTGACAATATTATGAGCATTAAAAGTATGTAGTATGAAGGAGAGTATTGTGGTGGTTATGATTGTTTTCATCTTATTTCCATTTTTGACAAATAGTAAAAGGTAGAGGTGTTTGAGTTCAAGTGCTTAAATATCCTACATTTAGTCATGGTATGAAGAGACCTTATGAGAAGGTATGAAAATGGTGGCTTGGTGAGATGAGTGCACATAGGAATGAGTGGTTGTATGAGGTTGCTTGAGTATGTGAGTTAGGTGGAGATTGCACGAAAAGGGTAATGAAGTTTAGTTTTAAGGCCTAATGTGGTTTGTAGGCTAAGTTATAGAGATCAAAGACAGAGAGAGAGAGTGTGCCCCAATGAAGGGTCATGATCAAATTTCAAGGTGTTTGAGCTCATTTAAGCATTGTCATAGGTGAGGTATGTTTTTCAATTTTCTTTATTCTGTTTAATGTTCTATTTTGAAGTACAAGGCATGAAATGTTGTTTGGATGTATCTTGAGCACTCAAAATGAAGGGATCTCAACCCGAGAAGGATTTTATTGTGCTCATTATCTCATCAAAACTTTTCATGGAAACCTAAGTGTTTCATGGTATATGGGGAAGGGTCATAGCTCAAATTTTTAGGCATTATTTTTTGAATTGAGGGGATATGCTTTATGAATGATTATTAACACTACAAATAGGCTTAAATACTCTTAGAACCCTAATAAGGATTTGATGTTGATAAAAAGTGCCTAGAATAGATTGGTATGCCTAGGTAAGTGTTTTTAGATTGTAGCGGAATCTCCCAAGTCCCTCTAGGTAGTATTACTAGAGAGAGGAGAGATAAAATGTTGAGTTACATGTATGTTTCTAAATAAGTTGTTGTAAAAGTAGAAAGTTGCATTTAAAATAGTAGGAAAATAGATGGAGGCATAATTTAGAGATTAATATTTCATATAAATTAAGGTTTATGGATAGGTTATAGTCTTTAATTGTGCTAAACCGGTCATTCAAGTTAGCTAGTCTCTAACAGGCCTAATCATGTGAACAATGAAAAACCCAAGCAGCGGTGAGAAGATAAATAAGAATGTATTTTCATGAAAGAATGATGAAACCAAGAACATGGAGATATTTTTTAGGAATTTTAATATATTTTAATTTTTTTAATAATATTTTGAGGTCATGTGTGTGGTGAAAATGTTGCTCACAAGTTGACCTATCTAGTTCAGATAAGATAGTGAGATATAAGGTCTTGAGATTGGTCTGCAAGACAAATATTTTCCATTTGACCATATGATATTTATATATGATAATGGTCTAGTGATATAATAGTATCATATAAATTAATCATAAGTCATTTAAAATTTTGATACATGTGATAGAGCTCTAAGTCACCATGACTATGTTTTGAGGTAATCTAGCAGTTCTGAGTGAGTGAGTTACATAGGTGTCCTTGAGTGCTTATCTTAAGACTGGAAGTCTATAATGAATTTCATGATGACCTAGATGTAATTTAAACTTTGTATAAATAATTATATTATCATATTTGAGTGTCTCAATTATGTTTGAGCTTCATTCTTACAAGTCAGGTTTTTTAGGCACATAGGTCTAATAGAGAAAATAGTGCAAGACTTAGGTAGTAATGAGAAGTTGGTTCTAAGTGTGTTATAAGTGTATATTTATGGATTCAAGTGTTTTAAGTTGCTTTTAATGGCTTTTAAGTCATTTCATTATCTTATAGTATTTTGAGAGATAGTGTAAGTGGTGAAAATGATGAAGCCAAACTGGCTTGTCTAGCTCAATGAGGTTTGTGTGTAGTGAGGTCAACAAATTGATCTATATGACAAATAGTTTCCACTCAAACATATAATATTTATATTTTAATATGTGTGTGTGTGTGTGTGTGTGTGTGTGTGTGTGTGTGTGTGTGTGTGTGTGTGTGTGTGTGTGTGTGTGTGTGTGTGTGTGTGTCTCATAGGATAATTTTCATGCATTGTAAGTCTTTGAAAGTGGTCATACAGGTGCTGAAGGTAAATGTTTCATGACTATGTTTTTCACAGTCTTGGCAGTTCTAAATAAGTAAGCTACAGTGATGAGGTTGAGGCTCAATGACATAAGTTGAAGTGTCTAATGCACATGGTGATATTATTTACATCATTTATATTATGTATAAGTTATTTATTATCATGGTTGTGTTTCTAAATGATGTAATATCTTTAGTTGTTCAAGATAGACTTTTTTGTGTGTTCAAAGGCCTAATGTGAACAATGTTAATGGAGTGCTTCAAGTGGTATTTGGATGTAAAAAATATCATGGTGTTTAGAAGATCTTTTATATTGTCTATTTTATTTTTATATGATATTTTCCTATTGTCTGTTGAGTTTGAAAGTGTTCCAAGGAAGGCAAAGTGTAACAAGTGTCTAAATAAGGCCTATTAGGTCTCCATAAGGCCTAAAGGAGGATAAGGCCTAATGAAGGTGTGGACAACTAATTTATGTGATTAATTATTGTTAATAACATTGTTAAGATATATTTAACACCCAATATATGTGTTTAAGTGATTTTCTCTTACCAAGAGGTGTGTGTTCATAAGTTGTGTATATAAACAAGGCATATTAGGCCTATTTGGTTTTGTTATAAGATTAGATTGAGGAATGAATGAGATATAAAATCCTTGAGTGCATGGAGGTATTATATACAATCATAATATATTATAGGGACTATCATGAATATCTAATAGGAGGTTTGAGTATGAATATCAAGGTCATATGACCTAATCAATCTTGAAGAGACCTAGTTGAGCAAAGAAGCCTAGAAGGTAGTTTGAGAGGGATAAGAATGTGAAGAACTAAATAGGTGGTCATAATCTATTTGTTGAGAAACATAGTTTTATGAAGGTGATAAAATCAATCAGGTGGATTAGTTAGTGCTAATTCATCTAGGGGGTTGGCACCTCCTTTCAAGTGGGTCCTTGTTAAATCTTAGTCAAGTGTGTGGTTGGCTAGTTGGGGTTGGTACTTCACTAAATTTGAATTTTTTCTTATAGGACTATAGTCCATTTTAAGAGATTAGTGGGTTTTCTTCCCCTTGATATTTTCCCACATATATGATGTGTTATTGTAGGTCATGTTAATATATATAGTTACTTATGCCTTGATTGATTTATATGTTTATACGAATGGCTCATAAATGTTAAGTGGAATTGAATGAATGTTTTGAAGACTAATTCACCCCCTCTCCTGTCAGTCATTATGATTCTAATAGTGAGTGAAATGATGACACATGCCATCATCATAATGATGCGATTATCTATAACTATCTTAATTATCACTTTTACAATATATTTGCTACGTGGCTAGGATAATGGCATGTGTCATCATCCCCATGAACTATTTGCATGTAAATTTTTTACTAATTTGGTTTTGTGAAAGTACTTTGATGGATCCAAATGATGATGTGTGTCATCATCTTGGCCTTCCTCTTGTATGGAAGTGGCATGTTTTTGGATTTTTCTATATGCTCTTTAGGTGAGTCGAATGATGACACACATCACTATTGTTGTGCTCCACTTGGCCATAGTTGTGATATTCCTCAATTTTGTTATAATAAAACCATGTCATTGGGATGATGGAAAATGTGATCATCTTAGTATTCCACTTGCTTGCAAGTGACTTTTTGGTGTTTTTCTTGTGTATTTTGTGACTTGCCAAGATGATGACATCATCATCTTGATCATCTTCTACCCTGGGAATGTCATGCTACTATATTTCACTATGAACACTTTGGTAGAGTGAAATATTGATCCATGCCATCATCCTTGAGCTCCGCTTGGCTGTAGTACAATAAATAACAAAAAACATGACCAGCTATAACTATGACAAAATATTATTACTATCAAAGAAACTATTCTTATCCAAAAACATAGACATAATAATGATTCAAAATATTGTCATTTTTAAGCACATAAATACAACATATATTTTTGTTCACTCCAATTTGATGCTTACCAGGAGATGCCCATGAGATTTGGCATCCCTTAAAAAGTGGGGTGGGGAGGGGGGTTGGAGACAACTACTGAATTTTGTCTTCTATTTTAGGAATGATCTGAGATCAACCTATGTCATGGTTGTGGGTATTGGACTTCACAAATAAAGTCTACATGAATAGTTTCTAAGATATTTAATATTACCATCAAAATTTCAATACACTATGTTTTGCATGGTTTAAATTCAGCTATGAATAATTTGAGTGTTGGGTTTGGTCTTTCTAAAGACAAGGGACAATGATATTCCACAACCACTAAATAAACATAAAAGAGAGGGATGGATAAGGCAAAAAATGATGCCTCTAGGTATAAAATGAGATCAATGCAATGGTCATTGAATCAAGTGACTCTACCATAGTTATACCACTATAGATTGAGTTTCACTAGAGTTATACCTCCAATAACATATAATGGGGAGAGTTTGAGGGAAATGGGAGTATGCCTTTAATATGAATTCCTACTATAAATTAGTAATATGGGTTTATTGTTGAGAACACATAAGAACCTTATGAAAACTTATAGCTAAGCACATAAATTATCTATACCTACCAAAAGAGAATGAAAGAACTCACACAGAGCTTATAATAGTTAAGCACATCATAATCATGATATACATTAAGTGACAAAGTGTTAAACCAATTAACAAGTGTCTAGAAATGTTAGCACTAATAATCATAGCATAATAATGATAAACATGAAGATGAAAGAAAATTTAACATAAAAATACTAGTTTATAGAATCAAAACTTGTATTCATTAAAAGAGTGAAAACCCTCTACAATAATCAATCTAGGCTGCTATTACAGTATAGAGTGTAGAGGTAAATGCATGTGAAATCCTAGAAATAATCCAACAACACTTTCAAGCAATTTTTGATCGACCCTAAAATATAATATGTATCCTCTATAAATAGATAAGGATTGGGGATCACCTCCAAAAAACATGAGCATCCCATCCTGGGCCATGATAGCCACTCATTGTAGTTACAACCATATTTCAAAAATTAAACCAAAACAAATCCCAAAAAACCCATAAAAAATATGTGGGGACCACCTCTAAACACGTGGTAGTGGATAAGAGGGGTCAGATCTTATCTTTTGACTAGGCACTCCTAGATTATAGAATGGCTACCGTGAGATCAAACTCCTTGTCCAGCTTGGCCAAGTTCATTAGAGGCTTCCTGAAGATCACCTTTCCCTGAGTTAACAGTCTTTGGGAGACCTAGAAAGTTGTGTCCATTGAAGCCTAGACTCATGAAAATTGGTTCAGGCTTAGATTGGACTATGTTGATAGGTCTAGCATTTCCTAGGCTCATTCTTATTTTTCCTTAACCACTTTCTTCCTCATAACGTGGTCAAATTGGCCTAAGAAGACTTTGAATTCCCCTTGGTCAAGTAGAGTGCCATCTAGGTGAAATAACATTGAGATATCAACCTCTTAGAAGTAGGTCAGTAGTTTCTTCTCGCCCTCTTCCAAGGGTTCTATAGTAGTGCATTCCAAGGCTAGACACTCCTCCATCGTTACACTCATGTTTCTGGCATAGGTTTTGTACAACCTTAAATCTAATGTTGGAATCAATTTGAGCTCTAAGAACATCCATTTATTGACCATGACCAGCAACATTTGGTACTTCTCATCAATGTCCATGATTATCCCCATGTAGGCATGTGTCTTTTGTATAATTGCATCTATTTCCACCTAGTTCCCTGATACTTTCCCCAATATTGAGAAAAGTAGTAGGAGGGCATCCTTGACCCATCCAATTAATTCAATTGCAAATGTGCTCTTCACTTGGGCCTCAAGATTTCATATTTGTTTATGCATATCCTTGAGGAGTTTCTCAAACATTTCATGTGTATCTTAGAGGATGGATAGTGCATCCTTGGCCATCTTCTCTTCTCCAACCATAGTCCTCACCTTAGTGATGGAAAATAGATCCTGATGGTTTTGCTATAGCATCAAGTTCCCCTCATGGACAAACCTTTGAGTGAACATCCTCTTCATGAGCCTTGAGGCTCTCTAAAAACTCCACTACACATCTTGGTTACCCTAGACATCCATCTGTGGCATATGTGACATTGGGACCATCCCTTGGGTTGTTAGTGTTGTAGGAGGTGTGGCTGAAATGGTGGTAAAGGGTAGAAGATGAGTTGGAGGGGAGATGAAGGAAGTGAAAGGAGTGAAAATGGAAAGGAGTGGAGGTAGAGGGGGAATTGGGGTAAAAGTAAGGAGAATGAAATGGGAGGCCCATGGAAAAAATTGATCTTGACATTATTTGTGGGTGAGGTTCACCTTAGGTGAGATTGCCCCCAGAATAGGTCATGGAACAATAAGGATGAGAGAGGTTGGTTGAAGGTAAAGCTAGTGGGGCCTTAGGTAAGGGAGAGATGGGGCTGGGATCCAATCATCGAGCCACTACTATTAAGGCTGAAGGAGTCAAATGATGGGTCACCTTTGATTTCTTCTTCAACTTATTCCCTGGGTCAACTATGGGTACTATAGTGGATAGTTTGATTATGATAGCTAGGGCAATAGGAGATCATTTCAGAGGACTTGAATCCATGGAGGGGATCACTAGGATAATTGGAGTGGTGATCAAGAGGGTCTCTTTTAGAAGCGATAGGCTCCCAAAGGTTATAATCACACCTATTATTGATGGCATATCTAGGAGGGGCACCAAGAGGATTCCAGGTTATCATATGGGTGAAGTGAAAAGGAAAGGAGAAGTGAGGATGCTTAGAAGGACTAAGGTAAAGGGTATTTGGTTAAAATATGGAGGAGATATAATGGGAAATAGAGGGGGCAGAGTGGAACTAGTGGGCATCAAAACAAGGAATCAGAACACAATAAGGGCAAGGAGTAGAAGGGAAATGAGTGGATATAGAGGAGTGAGTGGACAAGCATGGATGAGTGCCTCACTTAGGGATAAATTTTGATCTACTTATGGTATCAAACGTTATAGGTTGTGATTTTTTTGGTTGATTGGGCTATGGTTGGGATACTAAGCAATATATAGTTTGAGCATGAGGCTATTGGGGCCTAGTGGAAGATGCTACCATAGGAGGTAGAGGTAGAGGCATATCTTGGGGAGTTGGGGCTATTGGTGGAAACCAAGCTAGAGGAAAAAATGGAGGAGGCAGAGGTATAGCTTGAGGAGGATAAGGTAGTAAGACACCCTTCAATATTCTCTAGGAGATAGCTGGAGAAGTTTGAGTTGAGTCCTCCATAAACCAAGAAAGAGTTAGAGGGGTTATCAAGGGGCCTATATAAACCTTATTCCCTTTGTTATTCCTCTTAGCTACTATTTGGGATAGCACCTCCTAGTCATCAAAAGCATCCAGATAGATTTCATCATCATCCTTGACCTGATGATCATAGTTTATGTTGAGATAAGATGAATATTTTGCCATGTGGGCCCGTATCATTTCTTAGGGTTCCACTGTCAAATATTACATTTTTTTAGAGTGAAGGAGTCTCACTCGACTACCATATTTTATATAGAGGGGAATTTCCTATAGATGTGCCCTCATATGGTAATTAGGAGTAAAGGGATTGTCATCTATTGACATTGTATATAGAATCCAAATATGCCATTCACCTATTGATAAGTGATTTCCTACTCTACTAGGTAATCATCCACATAGTATGATAGTTTTAGTGGATCTTGGAAGAATCATATGACTCAGATCACTGTGTCATTTTTATACAACTAATAGTCCCCTATGGTTGTGATAGACTCCAAATTATATTTGAAAGCTTGGGAATGAGATCTTCATTGACCTCCTAGTATACCATCGAGTAGAAGTAGTCACATACATCCCATACATGTTATTATAAATGGTGACCATAGAGATGTAATAAAACCATGTGGATAGTTGGGCCACTAAGAAACCATGTAGGAAAGGCTAACATGTTAAACAAGAGCATCACGCATCTGGCATCAAATAGGTAGATCATCATGTAAAAGTCACCCTAATTTTGTGTGTATGTGATAGCATGGATCAACTTGAAGTTGATCAATCCTCGAAGGTCTAGGGCTTCATATCGAGTCAAGATCATATGCAATAGGGGAAACACATCTCATTAACATGTTGGTAGTCTAAGTTCCCAAAAAACTATTTCATTAATACCATGCCTACTCATACCTCCTCTTAGAAGGTACAGACCTTGTAGGCATTGATATTTTCTTTGTTGACCCACTTGGAGTCTAGGTTCTCAACCTAGTCTTTTAGGACATCATAGATCAGGTGATCATTCATCCAGATCAACACTATCATTGCATCATATAAGAATAAGTTTATAAAGGATTAGTATGCCTTAAAGGCATTCCTAGATATGTGGGAAATTTGATGTCAAGACATGGGTTAACACACCCAATCATTAACAACCTCTTACACGTAGATGGCCTTTTGGAAAATGTCACCCAACTGGACAGTGTAGGGAAATGCCTCTGGTTTGGTCATGGCTCTATGGAGTTTTCATCTTCTATATGACTAAAGGGCATCCTCATATTTAGCCAACTGGTCATCAACATCACCATAGTCCTTGGGGACTTAATCGATTAATTTGAATATTTCATTTTAGTGCTTGTACCTAGTCAAACTAGTAGGTAAAGTGGTGTCCTGATACTCAAAATTTACCTTTTGATTGGAGGATGTAATGACCATTAGAGTAGGACATAGGAGAACTTAAGAATTTTTTAGGTATTGGAGGTACAAGATACATGGGTTCTGTGTAAATTTAAAATAAAGGAGTGAGATATTTATTCTAAGGTAAAAATTGTAACCATTAATGGTCCTCCTTTAGGCTTTAAAATTTTGTGCACACATCTCCCTACTTTAATGTCATTTGGTAGCTCAATTGTTACAAACTTGAAATTTGAGTTAGTGGTGAGATTTTCTCCTTTTACTTCCAAATCCAAAATTGGATTTAGAGCCCATGATCCTCTATCAATAGATGGATATAGTAATGATGATGGGATATTTTTCAAAACTATCCAATTGGGTCCAGGTTCCCACTCCATGAATGGTGAGCTCTTTGTATGCAAGTGGTCACATTCATCTCATAATGGATCCACAGTCCATGCCTTTATCCTAGGTTAGGTGATGTATCCCCCAAGGATATGTGGCATACCCCAATTGGTCCTAGTTAACCAGTCGTACTTCATTCTGAGCTTTCTAAATCACAAGTGGAAACTAGTTCATCTTAGCATTATATGACACAGTGGCTTCTCATTAGGATGGGTTCTCTCAGGCTCTGACATATCTAACAATTCTGGGGGACTTGCCTTTCTGACTCTAAATGATGCAATGATCTCACATTAGGCTAGGCTCTCTTAGGCTTTGATATCTTTGATAGGTCTAGGAGACTGCCCTCTCTGATTCTAAATGATGTAGTGAGTTCTCATTAGGTTGATATCTCATGGGATCTGACATCTCTAACAAGTCCAAGGGACTGGCCTCTCTAGTTCTAAATGGTGAAGTGATCTCCCATTGGGCTAGGCTCTCCTAGGATCTAATATCTCTGATAGGTCTAGGGGACTATCCTTTTTAACTCCAAATGACATGGTGAGTTCCCATTGGGCCAAGCTCTATGAGATTCACAAAATGAGAAAGTAATAATGAAAAAAAGAAAATGATTCATTAAAGCTTATTTGTCAAACACAAAGGACTAGATTTTACCACTAAGGATAATGAGTTTGTTATTTTGATAAGGGAACTAGATTTTGGGACCATTACTTTGTGAAAATCAACCTGCAACATTGGTGTCATGATATGCTAAAAGTGAATAAACACTACTCAGTAGTTTTTAGAAAAGTTAAAAAAAGTCCTATTACTCTTTGGAAAAAAGGTGGTGTTTATTTTAAAGTTTCAAGTAGGCATCACCAATGAAATAAGGGATAACTTTGAAGTTATGATCTGTGAAATTTTTAGAGGGGTCCCCCATTTCAAAGAAAAGGGGGCCAGTTGGCCACAACAAATACTTCTTGTATAAACTCAAGATTGTTTTGAGTCTTCAAACTATTTTACTAATTTAGTTTGCACAATTTTTTAACTGTTAATAACATACTCAAAACTTAATCAACCCATTGTGTTCATTGTTGCAAATATTACTTTTTTTCATTTATATTTCTAGTCATAAATTTGACTTTTTTATAGAAATTCATCATTTTCTCATTATAACATTTAAATTTATAATTGTATTTTAAAAAAATATATATTGTGCTTATACAAAACATATAGTTTAATTTTTTTTAATGGTGAAAATATGTCTATCTCACATGTTCATGCAATGTATGGATCTACACAAGGAAAAAATGAGTCAATAAGTGCCTAGATTCCTATATTAAGAATTAATTCATAATAACTAAAATATTGAAGTTCAATCCATGTCATAGAACCCCTTTATCAAAGCATTAAACTCAAATAAATGAATGATAACTAAATTCATCACTTTGAAATTGATCGCATCAATAAAAAAAATTCTCTTCACATATACATTATAAATATCATCACACATGTTACAATAAGTTAACTTAATAAATGAATAATATTGCTAATGATTTGGCAAATATTGCAATTGACCAATAAATAGATATTATCATTGATAATCATAGTCCTACTTCAGTGATGAGATTGGGCATTGATATTGTAAATCAATTTCATTTTTTTGTTTATTTACCTCCGTCACTACTATATTTTGGCTATGATTAGTTCCTATTTATTTATTTCCTTTCCGACATTTTTTTTCAACAATCTAGATTTGAACTCTTTATTCTTGTCATCAATTTTGAGTCAAAATTTAATGGGATCTACTATGAAAGAAGTTTTGTCTTATCCTTCATTTTTCAGTTCATACAAAAAATTGTAAATGGATTTCATTCGTAGAGTATCAACTTGTCATCTGCACAATATCTTTTAGATTCCTTATGAATAAGCTTTCACTACTATCCTTTCTATCATCGGGGAAGAATTCCTTTCTACCAGTAACATGATCAAAGTTAATTTGATGGCTTCCTCCATCTTTGATACCAACATCATGTTCCCTTTCTTAGACAAAGAGAATGAGAAATCCTTGGTTGAATTCTTTGTTAATCCAGTCTTCAAGTTCATCCTAGATGAAACTTTGACAACCCTTGATGGTGATTAGGAAGAACCCCTAACCTTACCTAGTAAAGACAAGTTCAGGGTCATGCTAAGAATCACATAGAAATAAAATCTTGTACATGAGTTTATTTTCACGTCCATCCTTTGGAGATTAAAAGGTGTATTTGGTAGTAATAAGTTTATATTTTTAATTTTATTTTTATATATGTTAAATCAGGGACATTTAGAGTTTTATTAAATATAAAATAATATGTTATAACTAGGATTTAATAATTTGAAAGTATATATATTATATTTATTAATGGTATTAAATTCAAAGTAATATTATCCATAAGACTCTTAAAAATATGTTATTATTTTAGATTTCAAATTTTAGTAAAATTTTGTAGTATTATTTCAATATTTCCTATAATTTGATTGGCTGGAAAAAAACTCATATAATTCGTTCCAAGCAAAACTAATAAATTTATGGTTAGATAAAGGCACTTCACAATTATATGAGCCAAATTTATATGGTTTATTTTTAATTGCCCCAAACACACACACAAGTAACAAGGGGTCGAGGTCATCCTTCTCATTATTCCTTATTCTTGATATCAAAGAATTATTATAATTTAAAAAATCAAAATTAAAAATCAAAAATCAAAAATCATAGTGATTTTAATTGTGTAGCTCCCTAATATCTAAATTCATTGTCAATAATCCATGTTGCTTTTCCATCACACTAATAATCAAGAGAGATTTCCCCTCAACAGGATGAATAGATCAGAATGGGATGAACATGCAAGTTAACGATAAATAAACCTTATATGTTTGAAAAAAAAAATCTTTGTAGATGATAAATGCGTTTGAAAAAAAATATAAACAAAAGAAATTTAAACAAAGTTTCCTCCATGTTTATGTATAAGATTGTCTAAGTTTATTGGTTTTTAACATTTAAATTAATACATTTAATCAATAAATAAATAAGCGTTAATGAGGTTTCATTTCCTTCATGTCTATGTATATGTTTGTTCAAATTGATTGGCTTTTAACATTTAAATTAATAATAGATTATATGATATATACAGTTAAATGAATTTATCAAAAAATGAGTAAGTAGCATGTCATAAAAAGGTAGTGCTCAACATTAGTTCAAGCTTTATTTTCATCATTTAATATTTAATATTTTTAATTTGTGCAAATTGTTTGTTACGTGGATATTTCATGAATTATATTATTATCAAGTTTCTAAAATAACATCGTATTGTACAAGTTCAAATATCATCTTTTTAGACCCTCAAAAATGTAATAAATGGACCCACTACATTTTCGTAATGTGTGGAAGCTGTTATAGTGGATAATCAATTCAGATTTGACACTATCACTCTGACCTAAGCCATATGGATTTTACGAATATTGAACTCCATACAACATGGACTATAGTCTCTAATCCAGTTGTGCATGGAAGCAAAATTGTTTCAGAGCATTGATAATGAAGTCTCAAAACTCTTTTGCTCTAAACATTCCTTTAAACAGTAAAATTAAAGCCACATTATGGCTCTGCTTACAGTTCGCTTAAACATTCATAATTTTATGTTCTAATTATTATATAAATTCAATTGATGTTTCACTTTATTATACATCTTCATCACTATTAAAACAATTTCAACTAACAAATCACTTACCATTTTAAGTAATTTCGTATAATTATATCTCAATAAATATAATAAAAACTAATTTTTATACAACTCTTATTACTTAAAAAATAAATGGATTAATTATACCCCTGAAATCTTACAAAAAAAACTAAGATAATATTTTCCTAAAGATCATATAAATTTTTTCCCCTTAAATAACCCTTTCCCTCCCTCAAAAAATAATAGATCCAAAATTATAACCGTCCAGTCTTACAAGACCCAAATCCAAGTGGATCAGGTAATATAATCCAAACGGACCAGGGTAACTATGTCATAATGACATCAAAATACTTTTTAAATGATATTGGCCGGCCATAATGTCTTTGTAAAGTTACAGGATCTAATCAAACATTAAATTTGAAGAAAACAAAACTAAATAACAGCCTCACAAGGCATGAAATCAATGGTGTATGCTTAGTTGGCGAACGTGGAAGACATAGACACCGTTTCATCCCCACCGTCCACTTCACGGAGAGCCCCACTCCCAACCCCCGGCTTGCCTCGTTCGTCCCGACTCTACCAAATGCGGCCTTTTTTAACTTTATGCGAGACAACGTAGGCGTCTAATATTATGTCGAGAGGAATCTTTGACTGTTGCTTGGCAATGAAAATGGAGGATTGCAATCGCGTCAAATCACATACTCTGTTACTTAGTTTTTTTAGAGCGAAATAATTGCACTACTTGCCAGGTTTTAGACAGGGAAGGTATCAGAAGAGGATAAAGGAACTGAAATATTTCTTTTTATAGAGCGTTCTAACTCACCATTTCTGATTGACAAAAACAGTAAGCTCTATTTCGCCCTCACATTTACCATTTTATATTAGCAACAATGGAATCCCTGACTATTACATGGATTTCCCTGCTTATAAGCCTATTCATTTTAGCCCGGGCATTTCGAAAATCAAGAAAAACATACACTCTTCCCCCTGGCCCGACACCATTGCCCATCGTAGGCAACCTTCATATTATAACCCATCTTCCTCACAGAAGCATCTCCAACCTTGCCCACAGATATGGCCCAATAATGACCCTCTACTTGGGTTCTCTCCCCACCATTATAATATCCTCTAGTTTTCTTTTCATTTTCTGATGACCTGACATTTTTCCAACCCAAATCAAAGGCTTTCTCCAAGAACTCTGTAAACCAATTTTATGCTTCAATTTTAACCTGCTTTGCTAATGTTATTTCTGTTAGAAAATAAAAACATATAAAAATAGAAAATAGAACACACAGATTGCTACATCAATTATGGAACAAGATTTTTATTAATCTTCTTGATCTTGCTTATCTTGCTCAATTACAATACTGCCCCATGGGTCTATTAAATAGATTTGAAAGCAAACAATAATTAGAAAAGCAAACTGAAGACTAATTTTAGTCTTTGCATGCAAACTGAAATTGAACTGCTTCTCTAACATTTTAACTAACTGTTTGATAACTGTTGTGCATGCATGAGAAGGAAGTGGAACTGGTAGTTTTGGAGAAATTAACTCCAATTGACTTCAGTTTTTAACACTCCCCTTTAATTTCTACCACTAACTACTTCAGCATTTACAATGCCTAAGTGATTTACCATCCTTGCCACAACTGCTTTGCTAGTGGCTGTCATTGATGGCATACATCTCTTCACTCATTCTGTCTACCAGCTTCAGCGAGGATGCTTTTCTTTTGCAGAATACACTACATCTCATGCAGAATACACCACCTTGCGAAACACATCGCCTTATATGTGGAATACACCACCTTAAATAGCCTAGATTGAGGCTACGAACAAATACAATTGCTCAATGAGCGTTCACTCAGCGTTTAAGACTGAGGAGTAGCCTGTCGAAACGCTGTCAACGGACATGCTTATGTCCAACACTGCAAGCTTCTTGCTTGCTTACATTTCTTTCACCCGACGCTTAACTGCTCAAGTTTACTCCCAGGACTCTGCTGGGTTCTTTCCACGTTAGTCTAGATTTGCCAACGATCGGCCTGATCTTCAGGGTCGTTATTCAACACGCGCTTTCACAGCTTCACTTGCTGTGTAACTCACACACTTTCACAGCTTCACTCGCTGTGTAACACAAGCTCTGCGGAGCTCATCTTTTCAAACATGGCATTGCGGCTGTCAATGCTATAATCTAAAGAGATTTGTCAAAAAAAAGAAAAATAGGGTATTTAAAAATAGAAAAATAGAAACAAAAATATAAAATGGGATGCTTCGACATTCATCTTGGAAGCATCTAAGCACTTTCTTCAGAGCAATCTGTCCACACTCCTCTTCTTCTTCACCGCTGCCTTTGGCAATCTTCTTCGATCTAGTCTGAATAAGGCTGCGGCCTTTTGTCTTTTTGACTGCTGCGATCTCTCCTTTGGCATCGGCTTCTCTTACAATCTGACTGCGCCTAATGGCTCATGCTCTTCTACATGCTTCTACTGGTTGTTATCCAACAACTCACCTCTCTCTCCAACTTTCTCCTGCTAGCTGTGGGTACTTCGGACCTGGATGCTCTCACTGCTATTTTTAGCAGTGATTTCATCTTCTCTACCAGGACTCAGATGTGTTACATCTTTCCCATGGTCTACTCTCCTCAAGATCTCTGCACTCTTTTCTTTAAGCTGCACCACCAAGATGGGTATGCTTTCACAATTTCCAATAGAGCTCCTCCATTGGCTTTATGTGTAACTATCTGCTTGCGTTTTGAATGGAGGCATTTGGAGAGAATTCGCTTCATTCTCTTTACACACCTTTGAATTGGACCTCAACAGGGAAATTCGTTTAAAGCATGTTGACTCCACTCTCGATGTTGAGTGGGACGATCCATCTGCAGACGAAAAAGATTCACCTGTCTTCTTGTGCGATGATCTCCCTGCACTCCATACTTCTGTGCATTGATTGCTTCTTTTTGTCCTTGCCTGCTCCTCAAAATTCTCCTGTTGTTGACTAGGCTAGTTCTTATGCTTGGGTTGTGTTGCATACAGCTGCTCAAACTCTCCAAACACAACTAAGCTCAAAATAGCTTCTTTCACCACATTGGCGACTACCTCCACAAATTAATTTGATATTACTGCGCTTCCCCGACCACTTGGGGGAATCAAATGCCTACGCTCTCCTTTCACAGCTTCCTTCCCATGGTCTGCCAAACGGCTCATTTGTTCTTGAGTGGCTGCACTTCTGTATGTAGGCTGCTCCTTTTTAAATGCTTAGCAGCTGCTGCTTCTCCCACAAACTACATGTCTCAGCAGGCTCTTTCACTGGCTGCATTCATTGGCAACACTTCACCTTCCAAGGCCAGAGTGTTAAGCTGGCTCTGAACATTCTTTTGCATGGATCTATAGGGTCTAAATTTTGTTTTCAACTTCCCAGGATTCTCTCCATGGGCTCTGATACCACTTGTTAGAAAATAAAAACATATAAAAATAGAAAATAGAGCACATAGATTGCTACAGCAATTATGGAACAAGATTTTTATTAATCTTCTTGAATCTTGCAGATCTTCTTGATCTTGCTTATCTTGCTCAATTACAATACTACCCCATGGGTCTATTAAATAGATTTGAAAGCAAACAATAATTAGAAAAGCAAATTGAAGACTAATTTTAGTCTTTGCATGCAAACTGAAATTGAACCGCTTCTCTAACAGTTTAACTAACTGCTTGATAACTGTTGTGCATGCACGAGAAGGAAGTGGAACTAGTAGTTTTGGAGAAATTAACTCCAGTTGACTTCAGTTTCTAACAATTTCGTGACACAAGTCATTCTTTCTCCTCAACTCAGGTGCATCAACAAGTTGCACTTCTGATGGTATTGGGGGTTCATTGTTACAGCTCTGATTTGACAATTTGATTGATCTCAACGTGTTTGAATCAAAATTCACCTCAGTACATATTTTGGGAATTGCATTGTCACTATTATTTTTACCTCCTGTGGATGTCATCATGAAGACCATTCCGCTAGGAGTAAAGGTGTTGGACTTCCCTAATTTCCTTTTAGAAGAAGAAGAAGAAATTGAACCCCTAGAAAAAAGGCCTCCTTTTGATATTTTATTGGCATCTAGAGAGAGTTTCTTGAGACAACTTTTAAGTCTTCTCAATGGTCATCCTTCCACAGTGGAATCATGTCTCAAATTGGGAATAACATTGGAATTTTTGAGATCATTTAATGAGGATGTTTCAATCAATGTAGATGTGGATCGACACTCCCTAGAGTACTCAATGATATTACTTCTTTTGATATCCGAGGCCTTGCTTCTCTAAGGAGGCACAAGTTTGGTCCATGCATCAATATGGAAAACAAATTGAGATATTTCTTGGTGTAAATCAATAAACTTTTTCTACAGAGGCCTCGAGATTTTCAGGGTTTCTTGAGGAACAATTTTCAGTAATCTCCCAGTGTTGGATTCAAAAAGTTTTTAGTGAATCTTTGCACAAACATTTTCTCAGTAAATAGATATAAGTGAACAAAATCATTACAGCCTACTCATATACATGCTCAGTATTTAAAAATGGAACTCTTTCTCATTAGTCTTGTAGATGTTATATCCAATTTATTAAATACAATCTATGTTACGAAATCCTCCTGGTACAAACTCCCACACTCCAACACATTTTTTACTATGGTTTACGAAATTGCATGTACATTTCTAATATTATATTTGTACTTTTCACATATACCTATAGCTATGTATATTGCCAAATCCCCAAATCCTAAAATTTAAGACCCTTGCCACACTTAAACCTCCTCCAGCATGTATAAATTAATATTATAACAATCAATTTTAAGACCTTCCAACTCAACTAACTTTTCCATTGTTCATTTTCATAACATCTATATTAAAAAGTAACCAATATACAAAATTTAGAGTCTAGTTCATGTTTTAGTTGAAACACACCTTACAATCCTAAGGATTGTCTCCATTGTAGATGCCTCTTTTAATGCTTCCATTGTAGCCAAATAAGATTCTTCATGCCTCTGCAAAGCTACCTGAACTATTCAATCCATTAGATCTTTGAACAAATAAAATAAGCACTAGAGTCTAATATTCACTAATTCTCTACCATATTTTACAATTTAAATATATAGATAAATAATATTCCTCTGGAGATATTGTCACATCTTTCAAAAAGATGGACATATAAACTATGAAATGACTATGCTGATAGGTAGCTTGAACTATCCATGCAATGGGTGCCCTGACCCTCATATAATACAACCAAAGATATCAGATGGGTGTCCTCATATGATGCAACCAATAGGTGACCTTCACAACTATTCCTTCCCTCCCACATTTGTAGTGTTGGTTAGTTAAATAGCAATAGTATTTATCTAAAAAATGGGAAGATCAATGTACAACAAACTAATGAAATAAAAACAAACAAACATAAGCAAAATTTCTAAAGGATGTTTGGCATAATTGGAATAACATGCAAACCAAATTGCATAACTATCACTAATTATTAATAGTGTAAGATAGCCGAAACTAAAACATCATGGATCCAAACATCTACCAAATGAATCCATACACCTGATATTGGGTTGTTTCTTTTTCCTATCAAGACTTGGCCAGATAAGCCCAAATAAGCATCCTTTCCATACCTAGAAGGACACGTTGACACTGCCTCTAATAGAGAACCTACCTCTCCTTGGAAGTAACTTGTGTTTAACGAGTTGGTGACTGCTCTCACAATGCTTACCATAATGTTGATGACCATCCCATTGATGCCCATGTCACCATTGGGTGACAATAGAGGAGGGGTCTGGGGACCATACACAGGCTGATGAAATGGCCATGTGCATTACCTCAAGTACTGACTTACTAGGTTTCCCACCCATGCGTACGCATATGGGATGCCCTTTGCAATGACACTGGAATGGAATCCACATGAATTCCTACATAAGTTCTCTACCATAACATCATCTGATGTCAACACAAAATACATGATGTAGAAAAAATAGGGCAACCTTTTGGAGGTCATAACTGTTGACCTGTAGCTCTGTTTAAGCTCTTCCATATGCCAAAACAATCGTATCAAAAAGTAAGTTACAATCCTTAAGTATTTATACTTGCCTAAAAATATTTTTTATATTTTTTAGAAGCCATACGTGATCATCTGAAGATCTAAAATTGCAATTTAATGATTTTTATATTTTTTTCTATTTTAAAAAATTGTATATTTTTAGAACCAAACATCAACTTCAGTTAAATTTTGTCCCATCATCTAATTATAGTGTTTAAGATATTTTGGGAGTTTTTGTAATATTTTAGGAGTTTTCAAAAATAGGCCCTTTTTTAGATTTTAGTTTTTTTTAAAAATTAAATGTAAACTCTGCATTTTGAGTTGAGGCTTATTTAAGCATGGTGTGGGTTTGTAATTATGAGAAGCAATCAATACAAATCAATTTTGATTATTATTTCAAGATTTTAGCCCATTGTTAATTTTCTTGTTCTTGATAGTTTTTTGGTTCATTATCTTGTATCAGAGCACATTCAAATCTTAGAGGAGTAAAGAATGGTAAGAAGATGAGGAGGTGTTGCATACATGACTAGAATATACAGGAGCTATAGAGGTAAGTTCAATAATTAAAGGAGGTTATCATCAATCAGTATAAAAGACAAGGTGGTGATGAGGAAGACATAGATCATGATGAAGAAGTTTAGCAATAAGAAGAAGAAGAAGAACAACAACAACAAGAGTAGCCACCATCGATGGAAGAGAGGATGGTTTGGGCTTTAGAAGGAAGAAATGAAGGAATCAAGGTTGCTGTTCTAGATTATGGGGGTAGTTTAAAACTAGAGGAGTTGATAGATTCGATGAATATCATGGAGAAGTTCTTTGAGTAGAAGACTATGAGAGAAGACAAGAAGGTAAAGTTTGCATGCACAAAATTGAAAGGTCATGCAATGATGCAGTGGGATCACCTTCAGAAAGAGAGACAGAGAAAAGGTAAAGAGAAGATTAATTCATGGAAAAAGATGGAGAAAAAGCTAAGGAAGAAATTTATTCCTGTGGATTATGCATAAACCCTATATAGAAGATTTCAAAATTTAAGGTAAAAAGATCATAGTATACAAGAGTATATAGATGAATTTTACAAGCTTTCCATATGAGTAGAGCATGATAAAACAGAAGAGCAAATGGTTGCAAGGTATGTAAATGGTTTGAAATTTTCTATTCATGATGAATTAAGCATGCATAGAATACTTAACATGGAGTATGCTTATCAATTAGCTTTGAAAGTAGAAGAAAAACAAAATAAACATAATTCCAGAATGACATCTATTGGTCTAAAAAGAGGTGGATCCCCCCAATAAGGGGAAGAGGTGGGTTTAATACCATCAAAGGTGTCTTTAATGCCAATAAAGGTGAATTATCACGTGGTGCAGAAAGACAAGATGATAATGGGCAAGGGTTTCAATACCAACAAAGAGGAAGAAGATTTCATAGAGGATGAGGTTATGGTGGTGCTAGAGGATGGTTTTTGAATCAACATAGATCTTATGTATGTTATAGATGTGGAAAAAAAGGCAATAAAGAATTTGAGTGTCCACACTATCAAGATCAAGATGGATGCATGCCATGTGTTATTGGGGAGATCATAGAAATTTGACAGGGAAGTAGTTCATGATAGAGCAAAGAACACATACACTTTTTGTAAAGGTGGTACAAAGGTAGTTTTATTACCTCTTAAAGAGGAAGAGAAGAAAAAATCATGCTCTATAGTAAAGAATTTATCCAATATATGATGGTAGTAGGTTGTTGTTATGCACTAGTAGAAAATAATGAAGAGACAGAAATGGTGCCAATACCAATAGAAGTAACAAGAGTGTTGGAAGAATATGCATATGTTATCCCTAATGAGTTACTATATAGTTTACCGTTGAAGAGAGATATTCAGTATCACATTGATCTAATTCCAGGATCAACTCTACCCAATCAAGTAGTTTATAGGATGAGTCCAACAAAACATGTAGAATTAAATAAATAGGTTACTGAATTGCTAAAGAAGAAAATGATAAGGGAGAGTATGAGTCCATGTGCAACACCAACATTACTAACTCCAAATAAAGATGGAGGATGGAGAATGTGTGTGGATAGTAGAGTAATTAATAAAATTACAATAAAATATAGGTTTTCTATACCTCGTTTAGATGATATGATGGATGTGCTTGCAAGAGCAAAATATTTTACCAAGATTGATCTAAGGAGTGGTTAATATCATATTCAAATTCGTGAAGGAGATGAATATAAAAATGCATTCAAGACTAAGGATGGCTTATATGATTGGATGGTGATGCCATTCAGATTATCTAATGCACTTAGCAATTTATAAGGGTAATGAATACAGTGCTACGAGAATATATTAGTAAGTTTATGGTTATTTATTTTGATAATATTTTTATATTTAGTAATACTAAAGAATAACACTTATAGCATTTGAAAATGGTATTGGATTTATTAAGAAATGAGAAGTTATATATAAATTTGAAGAAGTAAAGTTTATGCAGAATAGTTTAGTATTTTTAGGATTTGTAGTTTTATTAGATGGTGTGAAAATGGATGAAGAAAAGATAAAGGTGATTTTAGAGTGGCCTAGTCCAAAAAACATTATAAAGGTAAGAAATTTCCATGGTTTAGCAACTTTTTATAGAAAATTTATTAAAAAAATTAGTAGTATTATGACACCAATAATAGATTGCATGAGAGGGAAGGAATTTGTATGGACTAGAGAATCCATAGAAAGTTTTGAAATTTTGAAGAAGAAAATTATGAAAAGACCAATTGTAGTATTACCAAATTTTAACAAAGTGTTTTAGGTTGATTGTGATGCTTCATTTGTGGGAATTGGTGCTGTGCTGAGTCAAGAGGGAAAGTGAATAGCATATTTCGGTGAAAAATTAAATGAAGTAAGAATAAAGTATTCTACTTATGATGTTAAAATTTATGCAATTCTACAATGATTAAGACATAGGAGGCATTACCTAGTACCTAAGGAGTTTATACTATTTATAGATCATGAGGCTTTGAAGTATGTTAATACATAAAAAAAGTTGAATAGTAGGTATGCAAAGTGGATTTCTTTCTTGCAGAGGTATACTTTTGTGTTGAAATATAAATCAGGAAAATAAAATCAAGTAGCTGATGGATTAAGTAGGAGGGCAGTGTTATTAATTACTATGGTGAGTGAGGTAGTTAGATTTGAAGCTATTAAATAATTATATGATACTGATCCATATTTTAGCAAGGTAGTCAAGTAGTGCAAGAATCCATTAACAAGTGGGATAGATGCTATCCATGATGAATATCTTATACAAGAAGGTTATCTCTTCATAGTGAAACAATTATGCAATCTAATTGGGTCTCTATGAGACAATATAATAAGAGAATTACATGGTGGTGGTTTGGCTAGACATTCTGGTAAGATGAAGACAATAGCTTTAGTGGAGGAAAAGTATTTTTGGCCAAAGATGAAGAGAGATGTGACAAGGTATGATTCAAGGTGAAGAATATGTTAGGTGGATAAAGGTCATGCATAAAGTATTGGACTATACATGCCATTACCAGTTCTAAAAGGACCATGGATAGATTTGAGTATGGATTTTGTGTTGGGATTGCCAAACATACAGAGAAGCAATGATTCAATTTTTGTTTTTGTAAACAAGTTTTCTAAAATAGTTTATTTTATTACATGTAAGAAAACCAATGATGGCACTAAAGGTGCAAAATTATTTTTTGTGAATATTGTGAGATTGCATGATGTTTCAAAATCTATTATTTCAAATAGGGACGTGAATTTTTTAAGTCATTTTTGGAAGACTTTGTGGAAGAAGATCAGTAATAAGCTAAAATTCAATAGTGCATATCACCCACAAATAGATGGATAGACAAAAGTTGTGAATACGAGCTTGGGAAATTTATTGAGATGCATAATGGGAGAGAAGTCAAAGCAATGGGACTTGGCTTTACCATAAGCTGGGTTTGTATATAACAGTTCAGTGAAAAAATCAACAGGAAAGTCACCTTTTCAAATTATTTATGGGAGAAATCCTATGGGTATTTTAGACTTTATACAATTTCTAATTAAATATCAAATTATTAATGATATAGAAGCGTTTGTAGAGCATATACATCAGTTGCAAGGAGTAAGAACAATGTTGTAGGAAAGTAATGAGAAATATAAAGCAATAGTAGATGTCAAAAGAAGATCTAGTGTATTTGAAGAAGGAGAGTTGGTAATGGTTTACTTGAGGAAAGGGAGGTTTCCAAAAGGCACATACAATAAGCTAAAGTACAAGAAAATGGGACCATGCAAAATTGTGAAGAAAATCAATGGCAATGCATATAAGGTAAGTTTACCATAGAATTTTGATATATCTCTAGTATTTAATGTTTCAAATTTATATGAATGCCATGGAGAAGATGATGAAGATGAAGAAGTAAATTGGGAGTAACAAGTTCCAAAGAAGAATAAAGAATAAGTAGTGTAGGTTTTGGATATGAAGACAGTGAGCACAAGGCAAAGAAATTATAATAGGTATTTGGTGTAGTGGAAAGGATTGCAACAAGAAGACAACACTTGTATTACAAAATGGGAGTTGAAGAAGATTGATAAGGAAAAATGGCAGTAGTATAATCAAGCCAACTCACAGGCACTGAGTTGTTTTCAACAAGAGGAGAATGATGTAGAAAAAATAGGGCAACCTTTCAAAGGCCATAAATTTTGACCTGTAGCTCTATTTGAGCTCTTTCATGCACCAAAATGACCATATCAAAAAGTACGTTGTTGTCCCTACGCAATTCTACTTCCTAGGAATATTTTTGATATTTTTCGAAGGCCATATGTGATCATCTGAGGTTTCAAAATTATGATTTAATGATTTTTATGAGTTTTTTCTATTTTTAGAAATTGTAGATTTTTAGAACCAAAAATCAAATTTAGTTGAATTTTGTCCCATAGTCTAATTACAGTGTTTAAAATATTTCATAATGTTTTTGGGATATTTCAAGTTTTTAAAAGTAGGTATTTTTTTAAGATTTTAGTTTTTTTAATTTTCCATGTAAACTCTAAATTCTGAGTTGAGTCTTATATATACATACACACACATACATACACATACACATACATATACACATACACATACACATACATACATACATACATACATACATACATGTGTGTGTGTGTGTGTGTGTGTGTGTACATGTACATGTACATGTATATGTATATATAAATATATAAACATAAGTAAGTAGTGTGTCATAAAAAGATAGTGTGCAACGTTAGTACAAGTTTTATCCTTGCCATTTCATATTCTTAGTTTGTGTAAATTGTTTGTTACGTGGATATTTCATGAATCACATTATTATCAACTTTTTAAAATAACAACAATATTGTATTGTATAAGTTCAAATATTATCTTTCCAAACCCTCAAAAAATATAAGAAATTGACCCTTGACACTTTCTTAATGTGTAGAAGTCGTTATAATGGATAATCAAATCATTTATGAAACTATCACTCACACTTACGCTGTATAAATTTTATTGATATCAAACTCAATACAACACAAACTATACTCTCTATTCCATTTGCACATGGAGGCAAACTTGTTTCAGAGCATTGTTAAAGAAGTCTTAAAACTCTTTTGCTCTAAACATTCTTATAAGCAGTAATACTAAAGCTACATCATAGCTCTTCCTGCACTTCACTTAAAACATTCATATTTCTATATTCTAATTATTACATGAATTAATTGATTTTTCACTTTATTATTATTGAAACAACTTCAACTAACAAATCACATATCATTTTAGACACTTTCACATAATTATATCTCAATAAATACGGTAAGGATTAATTGTTACACAATCCTTATTATTTAAAAAATAGATCGATTAATTTTTCTTATACAATCCTTTTCCCTCCCTCGAAAAATAATAAATCCAATATCTACAAGACCCAAATCCAAATGGATCAGAGTAACTACATCATAAGGATATTATAATATAATCCAAATACATAAGGTAACTACATCATATGACATCATAATATTTTTTTTAATGTTATTGACCGACCATAATATCTTTTTAAAATTACAAGATCTATCTAACATTAAATTTGGATAAATGAAAACAAAATAAAAACCTCACAAACAATTGGCATGAAATCAACGGTACATACTTAGATGACCAAGGTAGAAGAGATAGACACCGTTTCATCCCCACCGGTCACTTAACGGAGAGCACCATTCCCGACCCCCGGCTTGCCTCGTTCGTCCCGACTCTACCAAATGCGGGCTTTTTTAACTTCATGCTAGACAACGTGTGCGTCTAATATTATGTCGATATGAATCTTTGACTGTTGCTTGGCAATGAAAAAAGAGGATTGCAATCGCGTCAAATCACATAATCTGTTGCTTAATTTTAGACAGCGAAAGTCAATTTTATCAGAAGAGGAGAAAGGATCTCAAATATTTCCTTTTATAGAGCGTCCTTGGTCATCATTTCTGATTGCCAAAAGCAGTAAGCTCTATATGGCCCTCAAATTGGCCATTTTATATTAGCAACAATGGAATCCCTGACTATTACATGGATTTCCCTGCTTATATGCCTATTCGTTTCATCCCTGGTATTTCGAAAATCAAGAAAAACATCCAATCTACCCTCTGGCCCGACACCATTTCCCATCGTAGGCAGCCTTCATATTATAACCCATCTTCCTCACAGATGCTTATCCAACCTTGCCCCAAAGATATGGCCCAATAATGACCCTCTACTTGGGTTCTCTCCCTACCATTGTAATTTCCTCTTCACATCTGGCTGAGCAAGTCTTGAAAACGCAGGACCACATATTAGCAAACCGTCCTCCAATAGGAGACGATAACCACTTGCTAAGCCCGCAGAGAGTTTCACCATCCCCATATGGCCCATACTGGAAATTCGTGCGCAAATTCATCATCCAGGAGCTCCTTTCCCCGAAGAGAATAAAGTCCTTCTCATCCCTCAGAGCCGAAGAAGTGTTTTCCATGATTCGCTCCGTATTTGTAAGAGAAAACAGAGCATTAAAAAAAATATAACAGAAAAAAATAACAAATGCCCAGATTGCTACGGCAATCAAGAAGTTTCTTTAATCTTATTATTCTTTCTTGAAACTGCGAACAGCCATTACATTAAATAGAATTTGAAAACAAATCTAACTGAAAAATAAACTAGAGTTTCACTACAGATGTGCATGCGGACTGAGCTAAGACAGAAACAAGCTAAGCATGCAGACTGCGTGCATGAGGGAGCTAACAAGAAGTTTAACTGGTTTTTTTTTTTTTCCTAGTTTTCTCCACTGTGTGCATGATGTGCATGAGGGAGGCGAACCGCTGCTTGGAGAAATTATCTCCAGTTTCTAACATAAACAAAGCTCATGCTAACAGTGGGGTGAATCCCTGTGCTGTAGATGTGACCAGGGAGGTGGGTTTTGTCACTAATAATATTATCTGCAGAATGTCATTTGGGAAGAAATGTAACGAAGCTGAGCTGGGAGGAAGAGTATTCAAGGAAGTTTTGGACGAACTGCTTGCTCTCACAGCTGGGTTTAATTACAGGGATTGCATTCCTCTGTTGGGTTGGCTTGATGTGCAAGGGATTAGGCAAAAACAAGCTGAGCTTACTATGATTTTTCATGTGTTTGTGGAAAAAATTGTGGATGAACACATTGAAAGAAGAAAGAATTGGAGCACAAGCTTGGAGACTCAGGACTTTGTGGATATGCTGCTTTCTTTGTCTGAAGATAACTTCATGGAAATCAAAATTACACGAGACAATATCAAGAATGTCATCATTGTATGTTTATTCCCTTTTTACTTTTTTATCTGTTGTTTCTCAAATTGTGGATAAAGTAATATGTCAGCTCTGAAAATTTGATTGATTGTTCGAAGTTATTGTTTACATGTGTTCCCTAACTGCATAGCTACAAAAATCCCTCCTTTTCTGTGACTTAAGAGTCTTAAAAAAAAATTAAACTGTAGCTTAAAAATCCCCCAAACAAAATCTGCATTCTAACCTCTCTACGTTTACTGTTTTTAGAGTTAAAAAAAAAGAAAACTACTCTAACTTCTCATCTTTTATATTCTATAAATTTAAAAAAATCTAATATCTTTTCTTATTGTCTTGACTAAAAAAAATCCCCTCGAAAAAATCTACGTGAACTTTTCATATTCTATACTTTAAAAATCTGAAAAATTCTCTCTTTTCTTATTATCCTGGCATAAAATTTCTCGAAAAAACTACACTCTAATTTCTCATCTTCTTGTTTTTTTGACTTACAAGCGTAATATAAAACTCCACATTAAAATAGGAGTCTCATCAGAAATTAAATTTAACAATCAATCTTATTTATCATGATTCTTTTTTATAACAGTTTTTTATTCAACATTACTCTTTAAAAACTAGTATAATTTATATTGAAAAATAAAAATTAAAGACTATATATATATAGTCTCTATTTAAAAATGATCCATCTATTAAATTCCAAACTGCTGTCTTTGAATAGTGATGTTTTAGAAAAGAGAATTAGTGGAAGACTCCAACTTTGAAATACCTGCCAAATATTTTAAAGGAAAGTTTGTATCATGTGACAATATCTTATAGTGTAATAACTCTTTAAAATAATATACCAGTTCAATAGTCACTCTTTTTATGTGGCCTATAAATGTATTATTTCCTAACTTAAATCCTTGATAGTGCCTGGATAGATAAAGCGTTAGTATTCTCTTTTATGACAAAGATTTTTATTCTTAAATATAAAAAAGATCAAAATTATAAACCGGATAGGCACCCTATAAGTTTCACCTAAACTCTACCTAACTTAATAAAAAAGAATTTAAAAGACAACACAATATTCAACAGAATTACTCAATCCACTATTGATAAGAGTAGGAAATATTTTGAAGTATAAAATAATTTTACAACATTATATTATATGATATATGAAAGTAAAATTGATTTGTTTTGCATGTAGTGTCCATTTTTTTCTAGCCTGACCTCTCCTCTTTATTGTTTAAAAATCCATGTACTCTTAACTATCACTCTTTTATAGCTTAAAAAATCCAAAAAAAAATATATAAAACTCTTAATCCACCTCTTCTGTGACTTAAAAATCTGTACTAAATCCCTTACAACACGCTTTTAAAAAATTTAAAAAAAAAGTTTTACCACAAACGATTGGTCAGATGCTCTTTTACAAGATAATATTATATATCCAATGAAATTATGATTAACGTTTTTGTGTTTAGCATCCTCTTGCTTGTAAATTTCTTGCCTGTGTATTCCTGTTTACTGCAGTGGAGTTTCGGGAAAAGAAATTACACTGATAAGGCTCTGTTTATTTACTCCTGTTTCTGTTTTTTTTTGCTTATACTCTTCTTCAAAATTATATATTGCTTAGGTTTTTTTTTAAAAGGAAAGAAAAAAAAAAATTCTGTTATCAATTTTTTTTGGGTGAGTACTTTAATAAGTAATATTCACATAAAATTATTAAATTATATAGAATATTAGCATTTCAGTTCATATTTCAAAAATAAAGTTTAAGGATGCTCAACTCTCATCCACTCCATTGGCAGTGCAATTCTTTATGGGTTTACATCAGAATTTTATTTTCAGGACATGTTGACTGCAGCTACAGATACTTCAGGAGGTACGTTGGAATGGGCAATGTCAGAATTGCTTACAAATTCCTCAGCAATGAAGAAGTGTCAACAAGAAATTGATCCGTAATAGGATTGAATCGTATTGTAGAAGAATATGATCTGCCTCATCTTCAATATCTTCAAGCAGTGGTAAAAGAAACACTGCGACTTTACCCATCAGCTCCTTTGCTGCTTCCACATCAGTCTATGGAATGTTCCACAATAGACGGATATCAAATACCTGAAAAGACTCACGTTATTGTAAATGCTTGGGCCATTGCAAGGGATCCAATTGCCTGGGAAGAAGCCTATAAATTCAAGCCAGAAAGATTTTTGGGAAACCAAATTGATATGAAAGGTCAAGATTTTGATGTGATACCATTTGATTCAGGCAGGAGAGGATGCCCGGGAATAAATTTAGCTTTGTCCATGATCCATCTTGGCCTTGCACAGTTGATACACTGCTTCAATTGGAAACTTCCCGAAGGTGTCTCTCCACAAACGTTGAATATGTCAGAAGTATACAGAATTACCATACAAAGGGCAGTGCATCCTCATGCCAATCCAATTCCCCGCCTTTCATTGGATCTCTATGACCAAAATTCCTAATACTAATTTACTGTAAATTTTGTGAACTGGTAATAATAACACTAAGTATCATTGTAATGCTGATAAAACAATATTACATTCTATTTGCACTACCTATCATTCCACGCACATACATATATAACCCAGAGGTGCTGTTGTTGAAATACGTAGGTGATTGTTCCAGCTTTACGGGAATGTTTTCTTCCAACCCCACACTCCTTAGTCGTAAAAGTTTTCCATGATGTTGGAAAATTATAAATGTAATTTATTTTTTATATTAAAAATGTTGTTTAGAAATGAAACAAGAGCCGTGATGTGGCATTGGTACCTTCAGTTTAGAGTGGAAGAATTATAAGACTTGTTTAGAGTTATCACTTTTTGGAGAAATCAAGGTTTGTTTTCTTTTAAATTTAAACTTTGTGGAATTTTTAATTTTATGGCCATTATTGCTGTGACATATGTAGTTATTATTTTCTTTTGTATGGATGTATTAGTATAGTTTATGTTTTATTGCTTTGAGGTACATAAAAATATTGTAGTTTTGGTAATGGTGATAGTGTTAAATTGAGCCACATCATTTTTTACTACATTTGTGAGTATTTGCAAGGTTCACATGTCCTTACACAAAATAAAATTATCACCATTTCAACAATTCGAATTGCAACAACTTTATCTAAAACTGTGAGTTGTATATAGCCTTTTTAAGCATGAATCACAATGGCCCTACATTAAAATAATATTCCATGATACAACTTTACTACTTGCGATTGAAAAGAATAATATAAAAGATAGTATAGTAAGTCCATTTAAAAAAAAAATCCAAGTCCAAAAAGATGATGTTTGAGCATGTACAACAAGGTCTTGATGTTATTGTGAAAAGTTAATTATGATGTAGTTCATGGGAAAGATGATGTTTAACCCTATACAATACAGTATTATTATTATTTGACAAAGCTAATAATAATGTGGTTCAAGAGATATCCACATATCAAACAATTTACACAAGCTAAGAATATGAAATATGAAATGGCAAAGGTAAAGCTTGTGTTAAATGTTGGGCATTTCATTTTTAAGGTACTTTACCAACTCGTACTTTTACTCCAAATAAGAAAATAGGATATATGTGTGTGTGCATAAATAGACTCACCTATCTATCTTAATGTCCATGGTTGATAAAGGATTACGAATTTCCAAGACAACATACGACCATGACACTTCTAATATTCTACCAATGTATACAAAGCAAAAATTAATCAAAAATTGAATGAAACGAAATGCATTGAAAATATGCCTAAACAAAAACCAAATGAAATTAAAATAAAATTCAATTCCAAATGAGATTAATTGAAATGATGACATAATGAGTTTTTAAAAAAAAAGCAATGCAATAAAGAGTTACAAGGACATCGAAACTTGGAGATTTTAGAGCTTTGAAAATAGCTAAAATAGAGTTAATGGTGCATGAGACTAACTTTTGTACTAAGCAACTAAACCTACTCAAAATACATGTGATTATCAATCATTTTTCTAGTATTTATTTAAGATATGTATCATCATGGGTGCATACTTCAAGGATATCTTATATATTTTTTACTACATACTTATCAAACCATAAAAAATAACATAAATTATGTGTAAGTTAATTATAATAGCTAGAAATGCAAGCAACTATATGCACCAAAAATATGCATGGTGTGATGTTCCCAGTATGATGTCCAATGATGATGTAGTGATCTAATTTATGTTTGAAGTGCATTTTCTCTTACCTACTAGTCTTTTTGCCACCCTACCTCTCTCCTAGAACCTTAACCCCCCTTTCATTTGACTTGGGTGGCCTCTTTTCGCTTGTTTTAAAAACCTTCTACAAGGGAAGACACCACCCCTGTTAGTGATGGAACCACTACAGTCCATTATGGAACTACCCCTCAGGTGACATAACTGCCTGTCAATTTCAAAAATCATCATAACTTAACTGTCACCAATAGAGTAGTTCCATCATCCCATGTGTCAGTTTTATCACAAGGGCCATCTTACAAACAGGGATAGTTATGCCACCTTTAGTCTAAGTTCCAAATTTAACCTTTGGAACTCAAGCTTTCACGTGTTTTGCATGCTTCTTGTTATGTTTTTTGTTCTTGCCACCTTGAGCTTGCCTCCATGTTAGCCTAGCTCACTCCCTCTTTTATTTTTAATCATTTTTAAGTCTCATAAGTTTTACTCCCAATTCAACTTAGTTAAGCTCACCCAAGTGCAACTTCTATTCCTCTTTTACAAGTATTTGATTTTTAGATGAATTTTAAATCCAAACTTTTTTATTGTAGGTTGAATTTTTTGAAGCTTTATATATACATACCCTGATTACGATTGTTTTGAGTTTTTCCTATGATAATTTATGTGTTAGAATACACAATTTCAAGCAAGGAGGGTCATTAAATTTATAACCAAATCTTTGCAGTTAGTGTACTAACCAACTATAGTTAGTTATTATTTTGTTTGGAGTTGTGTTACTCTCATATTATTCCTTTTTCTACTATTATTTTATCATTCTCATTAGATAAAGAGTTTATTCAAGAATTATTTTGAGTGGAGAAGCTAGCATGCCAAGGACTATATAACAAATACATCTTTTGATTTCAGCGAGTCTACATCTTGATCAGGTTGGGGGTTTATAGTATTAATTTTATTCAATTTTTTTTGTAGATTAGATTAGTTTAGTTTCATTTCTTACATTATATTAGATATCTATTTTTAAAAGGCAAATAGATAGGAAAAATAATTTTTCTCTCTTTCTTTCTTTGCATCAAAAATATTAGTTAGTTTCCTTATTTTTTACAGCCATACTAGAGATTCTTTAAAAGCATATAGATTTGAATTCAAACCCTAGGTATATGTTATAAAATAAAACCAAACACTTTAATATTCAACAAAAATCAATATCAGTTCAAAATAAGCTCTTGTTCATGTACAAATAAGCACATTAGCAAGTAGAAACCTCTAGCTAAATCCAGGAGTGTAAAAGGGTAGCATCATAGTGTTGATTTTCCTTATTTGGGTAAATTCAAAATGACTTTTTAGTTTGTTAAATCATAAAAAAATAACTTAGAAACTCATTTTAATTTGATACAAATCATTCAAATTTAGTGTGCATTCACCTAGAAGCACTGAAAAACTAGTTCTAACTTGCATATGCAAAAGAATATTTAAATACTCGATAGTGTTGCTGCTTAGGATCTATATATGTTTTTAAATTTAATTTTATACTATAATATTTCAGTTTTCATAATAAATTTATTCACCTACAATCATAAAATTCAAAAATAAGTTCATTTAGTTTGCAAGGTTAGAAAAGCTAGAAAACTAGCATTTGCTTTCTTAGTCTATACTTTGATTTTTAGTATTACATGCATTAAAAATTGAATTGAAAAATAATTTCAGACATTTAATTTTTTCAAGTAGTTAACTTTATTTTTGATTAAAACACTACCAAAAAATAAAAATAAGTCAACAAAAAGAGCCTCAAAATAATGAGCATGAGCATTCCTAAAACCTTGCTTGTAATAGAATAACAAGCCCAACCACACACCACTTTTAGAACAAGCTATTATGCTTATATATTATTTCACCTAACTGCATACGTCTATAGAGTTAGTATTATTCCCATAGTTAGAGTACCATGTCCTACTATCAACACCAACTCAAATTGTTAGGGTTTCTTTAATAATTCCATCTTTGACATTGAAGTCTAGCCCAACGAGCTAGCACGCTAGACATTTAATGCAAGATTTAGGTCTTGGGTGCTCACCCAAAGTGCCCGGTGAAAGATTGGTTCCCATAGGTTTTGTTGCATAGTGTTTATAACTTGTTCATATTCTTATCTTTATGCAAATAAAATAGGGATTATATAAATTCAAATATAGACTACCTTGATTCTTTTGGTTCTAGGTTTGATTAATATTGCTACGTAGAATACTATCATCTTATATTAGCATCAATTAATAAGAAAAGAAAGACACAATAGAATTCATATTTAATTCTAATTACTTAACTCACACCATTGTTCATCATAAAACACATGAAGTTGATAAAACCCATTATTTCATATATTAAGCTTAATCAACATAAAGGTAAAAGTTTGTCACAAATTCCTCCAAAAATATCCCCTTTTTTTAGTCCTTTACAATAGGGGTATTTATACTTGTTTTACCCTGACCAAGTGTTTACAATCATTAATATCATGAAGAAATGGCCAATAAAATCTCAACAAACTAAGGGTCATAGTGCTTCAATAGTTAGTTGTTTTTAAAGACTCGGGCCTTTGTGCCCCCTATATTCTCATTCTATGTTATATCTTTTCTGCCATGTGTTTCTCTTCTTGTGGGCTAGTGCAAAACTTTCTACTAAAAGGGTCGAGGTGACAAACATGAATTATTCTTTTAACTCCTGTCACTTACCACGTACTCCCCTAGTCCTCTACTTCTTTTCTGAGTCCTACATCCTTGGGTTCTTTGTGACTCACTCCCATCTCATTGAGTCCCCTCATGCTAGTTCCTTTGTGTGATTATCCTCTTTCACCCCGTAAGTTCTACACCATGATGATTTTATGCCTATCAGTTGCGTGCCATGGTCCTTCCACACCATGGTCCTTCAATGTTGTGCTTGTTCTATGCCAAAATTAGATAACACTTAGCTAAAATTTTGGGGCCAACATCACCCCACAATACACTTTTATTCCATCCTAGACTAAGTCTTGCTAGCATCCTCTATCAAAAATTTGAGCCCTGACTACTCAATCTCCTTCAGATTGTAAAATGAGTTTAACTTGCATATTTATAGGCTCCAGTAGGGGTTTACCATCATTAATGTTTTATCATCACCCATATCTTTGTGTCATTAATGCAAATCCTTAATAGCCATCATGCTTGCATCCTTACTTTTATCATTTAATGCATTTAATGGTATTTTTCACATCATGTCATTGGCCCATTCCTTACCATAACTAATATTTCTACATAAATGGCATGTCCTATCTCATACATTTATTCAAAGTGGATGACTATTATGTCTTACGCTTAAACGTGTACCATTAATTTGATTGTTCTAGATCGAATGCAGACCATTGATCCATTTCTACATGGTTTGGATGCATTATATTGATTTATCTGGCATCTCTTACAGGCATGACACTTGGTAGCCTCTTGGTTGTTTTTAGGATTTGCTAACCTTTTGACCTCAAGCTCACCATTGTATTAGTTTTATACGAGTGAATGTAAGTCATAGATCTACCTAGCCCCACTGACTCGATCTCATCCATGTGTCATTAGATCTAGATTCTACTCATGAGTTCACACCACTTGTCACTAGCATGTTCAATTTTAGGATCCTCTAACTTTTTAATTGATGTTCATAGTTGATCTTTGATGCATGACTAATCATGTTTTTTTAGATATTTGGGACCCACTAACACTGTCCTTGCCTACTCGTTGTTGATCTTTGATGCATGATTAAACATGATCAATTAGATATTTGGATCATTTGAATTTAAATGGTTATTTTATGAGGCTTAAACTTGATGTGTATGTGCCCTAAGAACCTTATGCACCCATGTGAAAAGAATATTGGGCCAACAAAAATATCAATGTTGAGTATATAATTGAGGTTTTCAATTCTACACCTATCCTCCACCTCAATTTCAGCATTCTCAATGCCATAGAGGAGAAATATCACATACCTTATCTACCAATCATCATCCTCTCCCAAAAATTAGGCCATCAATATAATTTTATTCAAGCCTAGATTCTCATGTCCATCCCTTTTCTTGTCCTTGGGTCTAACCTCATCATATATCATTCACATTTTTATATGACATTGACAAGGCATAGCCAAACTACAAGAGTTGATCAAATTTCATAAGTTATTAAACCAAACCATTCCCACCTTGACATTCCTAGTATTTATCATGAGATTTGAATCCTTGTCATTACTAGTAGTGAAGGACCATAGAGTTATATTTACACTCATTTAGACACTCTTAATGAGAAACATGATGCAACATAAATATTTTGGTTTCATCATGGTCATACCTTGCCTCTTATCATCCCAAATCTCATACCACCAAATAATCATCCCAATTTATTTTTCTACCCATCATCCATTAATTACTTTGGCTATCTTGACCAAACCTTAATAAGTCAATGTATAATTTAAATTGTGTTATAAATGTGCATACAAATTGGTGAACTTGATGTGAAAAAATTTCATCTTTTGTGTTTCCCATTTTCTTCTCCTTCTTATTTTTACCTTCTCCATCTCCAACCTCCTTTTAGTTATTCTATAGGTATCCATATACTGCCAAAATATGTATAGATAGGACCTAGGTAGATTTGTTGGCCTAGGGAGCTATAGAAGGATCTAGCTTAATGTTGGTGATGGTTTATTGGTATGTTGGACCAAACCTACTTTCAACACCAATGTAGATCATCAATATTATGATCATTCTCAACCCAATACACAAACCAGGAGTGGAATACCTATTCATGAGGTGTAGGATGTATCCAAAACTACTAGCAATCATCTTGAATCTAATGATATGAATCTCACTAGAGGGAGTGTAGTCACCACCCATATGGATAGTATACCATCAATTATCCTAAAGAACGTAAATGTAGAAATGTTTTCTAGGTATGACTAATATCTAGGTAGGATCTGTTATTTTGAGGATAAGGTTAATTGCATGCAAGTAACTATACATCACCCTAGTGGGAGTCAAAATGCCTCTAACCCACCAGTGAAAATCCTAACTAATACCTCTATGGCTCCTCATCGAAATAAATCTATTCACACTAACTAATCTCTCACCTATACCCATATTTTATAGGAGGCTCCTAAACCTAATGCCACCAAGGGCCCGAATGAACTCATCAATACCTTGGTGGGTCACATTCATGATTTAAAGAACAACTAACAATCTCTAACTCAAAGAATGAACCCAAACCCTCCTACTCAAGTTCATTTCTCTTTTATTTATGTCTAAATAATAGTTCATATATTGTTGTAATAATAATCTTCCGTGTGCATACCTCAACAAAATCATACACCCCACTAAGATATGCCTCTAATCAACCCCTTGGGGATTTCCTTACTCATGAAATCCCTAACCCAAAAAACATCAAAATTATTCAACCCTACTAAGATCTTATTTAAACCCTAATTAGAGGTGTATTCACCTACACTCTACCCTCACAAACCAATGTGGTGACCAATAATCCAAAACTATTTACCCCTTTTGAGTTACATTCTTCTCACGTACACTCCTTTAAAGTCTAACCATGAGGCACACTACATTCCTTCAGGCTATGTGAAAACCATGTACACTCCTCAAAATATCACCACTCCTTCTACAACTAATAATATTTATCCTTATTTCCATATGTAATTCTACTCAACCGAATAACTATTTTTCAGATTATTCCACTTCACCCTATGAATCCTCTTCCATTCCTCCTAGTGGTTATCCAAGTAACCCCTATGTGATCCCACCCTTCTAGTCTAGTTTGGCCATGTCAAAAACTAACTTTAACAACATGGGGACCTATGCTGAGTATCTTAAAGAAACCATTGATCTCAACATACGAGGAGTCCTTCATCTACATCCCCTACCAGACCTCAATAAGTTTAAAGGGGAGGGATATCCTAAAACACATGTAAAGGATTAAACCATGACTGTCAAGGAACTCATATCTTAGGATGGGGATATTTCCAAGATATTCTCTAAAATTCTAAAAGGAATCACTCTTGATTTGTATTACCATTTCCTTGAGGGGTCCATTCATTATTTTAGGTAATTGATGGCTGAATTTGTTAAGTCCTTCAATATGAACAAGATTTTCAATATTGGAATTCAATAATTACTTCATATCAAACAATAAGATAATTAATCCACTGCCCATTTCATCATGAAATGACAACATGTTCTATATTTGTCTACCAGTTTACCTCACATGGACCAAAGTGAATTATGTGACCTTTTCCTTCACTCCCTTAATAAAGAAACAAGGGAGGATGTACAAAAAAATTCCTATTAGTCTTATGAATAATATCTTGAAAATGTTCTATAGATTGATCACACAACCATTGATAGTGGTTGTCTAACCTATGGGACCAATGGATGGATTATCACCCCAAACCTAAAAATGGGGGATTTTAAAATGTGAACCAAAATAATGTCAATAATCAAGGGCCCAAAATACTTAATTGAATCATGAATATCACCACTAATAGCATGACCAATAAGAACAAAAGGCTTAAGTGGTTAATAGTGGGACTTGTTTTAATAATATTGTCAATGTAACTAAGTTATAGTATCAATTTTTTAGAGGTTTTTCCAGTCAAAAATCTAGGTTTTATGTAGGTATAGGCTTTTTATCAATTTAAAATATTTTTTTATATTTCATTTTGTTAAGTTCATTATCATATGTCACTTAATGTCACTAATTATATTTAAAAGAGTCTAAATCAATCGAGACTAAGTCATTATTATCGGTAAAAATTGATGTCCTATGTCTTTGTTTCATCCATCTATTAAGATTTACATTCCATTAGAAAAATATTTTAGCCCTAATTTTACGCTTGGAAATTAAAAATTTAAATACAACTAATGATTAAGAACTTATAGGGAATAGTAATTAGGAAAGAAAAATGGCCTATAAAGCAAAATAAGTTATTGAAATGGTAGAGCAAAGATGATAAAGTTGATGCCATTATTGGTCTTGCTCTCTTGGATTTTGAGATACATTTTATAAACATGGAAACACCATCCACATAAATATGGGATAATCTTAATAAATTGTTTGTAGAAAAATAAGTTAAAACAAATTTTTCACTAAAGCTCTGGTTATTTAGATTCAAGATGGCTAATGGAGATTATATGTCAAGTAATATAAGAAATCTAAGATCCTGCATTAGACAATAGACAAAATTCAAATATATTTTAGAAGATGAGAATGCTAAATAATTTTTTTTAAATAGTGCATCTTCTACAAACAATAATATTATTTTTTCTCTCGGACATATGCCTTATCAAACTCTAGAAGATATGATTTCAGCTCTCTTAGCCGAATAAAAGAGAATTTTTTTTGAAGATGTAGAAAGGCAACTATAATGATGGCAATAAATAAGGTTAGTTCATCCTTCCAAGTAAAAAGTGAGGAAAATAAATCTTTAAGAAGAAATCCCATTTGTTATTATTGTAAGTAGACAGGGCATATTGTTGTGTTTTGTAATAAAATATTACAAGATCTCTTAGATGGTGAACTGGAATAAAAATGTTTTTTCAAGCTAAAGAAATTGATTGGGAAAAATACATTTCCCACACTAGTGGTGAAGAATCTTCTCATCCTAGTTATGAAGAATATATATACTAGTGCATTTGTGCATGGATAATAACAAATAAACATCCTTGTTCACATGTGTGGTATGTGAAAATAAACCAATTTATCTTCTCTTGTGATGAAAAGTGAAAGATCATCTTGTTGAAACAAACACGTCTTTGACAAGAATCTTGAGTGGCTCTATTGATGTGTTTGCATGAGTTAGTTGATGGGTCTCAATTCATGAAACATGTATTCACATAAATATATTGATGGATACTTATTCATGTTAGATGTAGTGCCCAAATTCCATGTGTGTATTCATGAGTCACTATTCATAGTGACAAGGCAGGTGATGTAGAAGGCGACATGGTAGGTGATGTAGAAGGTGATGCATTTGATGATGTAGTAAAAGAGGTGACTTCTGAAGTGATGTGGCATGACTCAAATAAGAATTTATTATTATTATTATTATTATTATTATTATAGAGTATGTGAGGAGACAAAGTGATTGAAAATCACATGGAGCACATGGGAAAGTCAAAAGTAAATATTGGAGATTCCCTTGCACATGTGAATAAAGACTTCTCACACATGTGAGAGACAAATAACACTATTTCTAGAATAGTGTTCCCAATTCAAAGAATAGTGCATTTCTTTTCTTTCACTCCAATTTTTCTCTCTTCTCCTCTCTTGTAAATTTAATAAATATGATGCTTCTCCATTGTAAATACATGCTTATGATAAACCCTCAAACCCCCTTTGTAATTGAACTTGCATATTCATTCCTCCCTCTCTTGGATTCATTCCTTGAGTTGTATACTAGTCTCGGTGGTGATGTGATTCCACCCTTGTTAGTTGTGACAATTCCATCCAGGGATTGTACTAGAGTTGATTCATATTTCCCAATTTTGGTGGTGAAAGATTCCACCCACACTAGTTGTATTATTATTTCTTTACAGGTTTGGTGTGCAATTTTAGAGTGTCAAAGAGTGAAGTCTGTGGAATCTATAGTGTGTTTATGGAAGGTTTCCAAAGTGTGTTCTTATAGATTTTCATATATTGTGTGTGGCATTGATATTGGTGGAGTCTTCTCCATTTGGTGTGGTAATGTTTGTATGCTTGTCATAATTTTATGTTATCCATTCATAAAAGTTATGAGAGTATTGTAGTTGTATCCACCATTGCGTAGGTGTGATATTATTTATGTAATGAAATATTATCATATATGTCTATGTGAGAGTTTTCAATACATTGTAGAAGCAATATATTTTATGGTTTTCATATCACACTATTGTCTCATTATATGTGTTTATGTTTTATCATAAATGTTACAAATCTGATTTTCATTTATCATATGTGATTTAGGAAGTCTTATTGTTTTCATTTATGTGTTTTAGTAAATATCACCAAGAAGGGATATTTTAGTGGTATTAGAGCTATGTATCCTATTAGTTTGTGTATTTTGTGTTGTAAAATTTTGTGTTGTAGTTTTGTTTGTTGATAAGTGAGTCACATATCATGGAGTGGAGGCCACGAGCAAATTTTTTGCATACACCAAAAGAGGTGCTGAGGTAAAAATAAAATGAAGTCCTTTTGTAAATATTTAATGATCAATTCCAATTGCTACAACAAATATCCAAACGAAAGGAGTAGCTCTTCGAGTTGCTAATTTAATAGTTGAGAGAAGGATATTTTTAGGCAAAATTTTTCAAGAATTCAACAGTATCCACCATCCAAGATGAAGTTCGATAAGATTTTCCTATCCAAAGAGCACCCATGCCATAGAAGGAAGATTTTTAGGCATGTGAAGTAAGCAACCAAGAAGAAGATAAAGTCTCCATAGTGGAAGCTTTGGATCTGGAAGTTGAGCAAGAAGAAGTCAAAGAGGTAGGTGAAGACAAATCAAAGGATTTCTTGTGCATAGAAACCTTGGATACTCATAAAAAGGGGGTCTTAGAAAAAGATAATGATCAAGATATATTTTCATGTGATTTTGTAAGTGAATTTGAGTATATTAATGATCTTTCAAGTCTTTATCCTACAAGTGTTGAGTATGTTGATTCAGAAGTTACTTCTACAAATCACCTAGAAGGATTCAAAAAAGAAGGTAGAGATCAACTACCATATGATTCCATTTGCATTATTGCAAGCAGATTAAAAAGTAATGTTGTTCAAGAATTGAAACATATTCCAATTCATGACACTAGAAGAGGTGTTTCAATAGAATGGTGTGTACTTCTAGGTATAGGAGATGCTTTCTACAAGCATGTTTATCTTAATTTGGGTAAAAATCTAGAAGTCCTAGAGGTGTTAACAAATAAAGTTACCACCAACTCTCCTAATTTTATTAGAGTCACACAATGGAGGCATGGTGGAGCAATGATGTTGCAAAGATATCCAAGGATTGGGAATTACAAACTCCCATAGTTGGTTTAGGATCTGGGTATTTGGATCCATGAATTTATTCAAATTGCTTGAAGACAAGAAATCTTTGGGAATGGGCAATTTGCAATTTCCCCTTTTCCTAAATGTGACATTTCACAAGACCAGTAACCTATTCCATTCCCATAGGATATTTGGGTGTTATATGGGAGTTTTAGTGTGGGTCACTATTCACAAGGTACTCTTCAAAAGTATTATTCATCAACACTATTCACATGTTATTATTCACTGACACTATTCACATGTCACTATTCATTAGCATTATTCACGAGTCACTATTCATGGTGACATGGAAGGTGATGTGAAAGGCAATGCATCTGATTATGCAGAAAAATAGGTGACTTATGAAGTGATGTGGCATGACCCACATAAGAATTTACTATATATATATATATATATATATATATATATATATATATATATATATATATATATATATATATATATATATATATATATATATATATATATATATATATATAAGGAGACAAAGTGATTGAGAATCACATGTGGCACAATAGAAAGTCAAAAGTAAATCTTGGAGATTCCCTTGCACATGTGAATGAAGACTTCTTACACATGTGAGAGACAAATTGATTAGCAATCACAAGGAGGCACATGGTAAAGGTCAAAAGGGAGATTCCTTTTAACATGTGAGTGAAGACCTCTCACACATGTGAGAGACAAATAACACTATTACCAAACTAGTGTTCCCACTTCAAAGCATAGTGCATTTATTTGTTTTCACTCCAAGTTTTCTCTCTTTTCCTCTCTTATAAATTCTATAAATATGATGTTTTTCTATTGTAAATACATGCTTATGATAAACCCCTAAGCCCCCTTTATAATTGAACTATCATGTTCGATCCTCCCTCTCTTGGATTAGTTTATTGAGTTATATACTAGTCTCAGTGGTGATATGATTCCACCCTTTCTATTTGTGACAATTCCATCCAAGGATTATATTAGAGATGATTCAGATTTACTAGTCTCGATGGTGAAATATTCCACCCACACTAGTTGTATTATTATTTCTTTGCAAGTTTGGTGTGTAGTTTTAGAGTGTTGAATAAAAACTATGTGGAGTCTATAGTGTGTGTATACACATAATATTTTTAACTTTAATCAAATACTAACACTTTACATATTGCAAGTACCTATGGTAACTCAATCTTTTTGAGTGCATGACTTAAGGGGTGCACTAGGAAAGGGGTGGGCAAACCTTTGGTGCTTCACAAGATTATTTTCCCTTATTTCCACATTATTTCCAATCCATTCATCTCCTAAAACCTTTCCCTAAGTTATTTCTCCTCCCTTGCATATTCCTCTAGTATTTTCCTCTTTTTATTCTTCTTCTCCTTGCTTGACACCCTTTTGACTTGTTCAGCAAACTAGGTCACCCTGGTCGACTTAGTGCAATTTAAGGTCACTTTAGCTCTTTAGGTTTGTTAGCATTCTAACTGACCTAGCATAGACTTTAGGCATTAGCTCAAAATGTGCTAGGTTAATCGGGTTGACCTAGCATAGTCAATATTTTTGAATGATTTTAAGGTTAGTTATACCTATAAATACAAGGACATTTTAGTCATTATTAGAATATGCAATTCACAATTTGTTCTTCTACCATTCTACTTGAGGTGTCTTAGCTTAGGTTTATTATTTTGGAGAATCTAGTCTTGTGGATAGGTCTTGGATGCTTTGGCCTAACAAAGTGATCCTTACGAACCACAACAACCTCTTAAAAATCCCTATTGGTCAAGGGAGAGATTGAATCGTGACAAGTTCACATTCATGTAAGTATATTCTAACTTTGTTCTCCTCTCTTTTAGTAGATAAAATTAATATAAGTGTTGGCTCAAATAATATTACTCTTCATATTCTATGTATTATTGTTTTACTCATACTTACTTTATTTGAAATTCCCTATACATATTTGATTGCTTTGCATTTAACCCTTCACATTGTGCCACAAGCTTTGGTGCATACTAGATTACTTTAATTTTCTTGTTATTAGAGTAGTTTACTCTCCTGTTTGTTAGCATAAGTGAAATATCAAATTATAGGACTCTTTTAGGGTTATTGTGTGATTGTGTTAGATTGTAAGCTTTTAAACCATTTTTATCAAGATATATTGTGAGAAGTGATACAAGTGATCCCTTAATCAAGTCTAGTAGATCCCCATATTGGTCATGCTCCTACTTAACAAGTGTATACCTAATCAGAAGTGTTGGTGTGATCTATCTTATCTAATCTAGGATTAATTCATGTACATCATGAAACTTTGATTGCATACATTTTGGTGAATTTGATGTGAATCATATCCCACTGTTGATTGGATTGCCTTCACGTTTCCATTTTTGTTTCTTTTCTTATTTAGCATTAGCTTCACTTTGGCTTCACCTTCATTACATTTTAGTGAACTATGTTCTTTCATAACTTGATATCAAATTTATCATCTTCCTTACATCATCACAAATATAATGAATTTTATGGTTTGTGAAATGGATGAGTAGAACTAAAGATATAGGCAAAATAAGGAACTTGTCTATTGTACTATGTCAACCTGATCGACCTTGTATAGTCTGTAGGCCTTAATTTTTTGTGATAGATTGATCGGGTCAACCTAGTACTATTTGTTTCTTTCTTTACTTTCTAATTTATCTTTTTTCCTTCTTTGTATGTCTGACTTAATTTTCTATCTATCTAACTTAGTTTTTTTATCTCTATCTATTATTGATCCAGAGATCATTTTGAAAAAGTTCCCAAATCAGATTGATACTTTGATCATCGCATAAGACTCATTAAGATCTTTCGAATGATATGCAGAACTCAAGAAATAGATCTCTTTTACTCCTTGTGTGGCCAATCTAAGTTCTGATTAAAGTAAGTCAATAGGTGGTCAATGTTGGTCAAACTAGAAAAATGTATGATCTTAGAATGTTTATGAGCCAATTACATAGTTTAGAGCTTGTTGAGATCATTCTATCACATTTTATGGTTCAAAAAATAGGGTCTATATGTGCAAGTTATGACCAGTCAAAGTGATGATGTGGCCATAAAGTGACGTGGCAATCGAATTATATGGAAAATGAAAAGCCATTTTAATGTGGTTAAAATATAAACCATCATATATTAGGGAATAATTATCACCCCATATTTTTAAATACATGAGATATTATTAAAATTTCATATTAAATTATAAAGGGATTATATAAATCCCATAAAAAATGGTGAAATTGGATATTATCCAATCCCATCAAAAAAGGTGGGGATAATGATTAATCCCACTATTTGTGAACCTCCAACAACTATATAAAGGGGTGAGGGGTTATTTTTAAATAATTGGAATTGGAATTCATTCTAAGGTTTTAAAGCTCTCATGGTAGAGCCGAGAGCTGAAGAACTGAAGAGTCCAAGAGTCAAGAGCTGAAGAGCTGAGAGCTAGAGCAAGAGATGAATCTAGCCATATACTAAGTGTCTAAATTTGAGTTCATTTGAGCCACTTTTTAAAGTCTTGAAGTAAGACTTTTAGCAGATAATTTTAGAAATATGAGATTTATTTTCATGACAAGAAGGTGGAAGGTTTGTCCGTGAGTTCCATGACTCTTAGAAGGTCTGTTGCTAAGTTTTATGTAGTCCTAGAGGTGTGCTTTGGAAAAGTGTAGAATCTATCTGAGAGTACCGAGATTCTTTGAAGGGCCAAACATACACATTTGGAAGCGTTATAGGAAGGTGAAGAATCAATCTGAGAGTTTTGAGATTCCTCAAAGGTCCATAACATGTGAATTTATTATTATTCTGTAAGGGTTACCTTATAATTATAGTCATTTATAATGAATTAGTTCAACTAATTTATGAACTCAAAGATGTAGGCATTGCTGAACTTCGTAATCAACTCTTGTGCAGTGTGGTTGGTATTATTGAATTGCTTTTCTTTAAGTTGATTAGTTTATGGATTAATTTTAGTATATTTAATAAATTGCCTACAAGGATCTGAGGTAAATTTTTTGCACAAAAATTAGTGCCAATTTACAGATTATTTTTGTATCAGAGTGGGTCAAGATCATGCCTTTAGGACTAGATTTGCAATGGATATGCATTGTAGTGGTTCCAACAGAGGAACACAGATAGAGGAAAGGCTTCTACTATCACAAGTATCAATCAGCATTCAAAATCCCTAGTTTGATAGAGGATTGTATATGGACCTCTGAACATTGTCTTACAATTTGGGAGAGCCTCCAAGCAGAGCATTCTAGTTGTTTCAAAAGGATGTGTCGTTAAACTTATGTTCGATGGGGACATCAAACTGGGTTATGTGACTGCTAACATAGTACTTTCATTGGGCTTTCCAATGTCACCATTGTTGTATGCCAAAATAGTTGGCATATATATTGGCATTGTCCAAGGTATGGCAACATGTTATTACACCTTGTGATTTATAATTGGAAGATAGTTCTCAAACATGGTGACTCTCGATATCATCTCATTGGAGATGAATGAGATGGTTTTGGGAAATTTTTATCTCTTCACTTAGTAATCATTATTCAGAGGTGATAGCATAGAGCTTTGCCTAGATCACATTTGAATTATACATTTTGAGACAGGGCAGGTCTTTAGACCTAGTCATGATGATTCTAGTCAGACATTAGACTTGTATATACCAGGTAACCATTAGAAACCTGAAGGTGAAATACATGATGATCCATAGGGTGACTACTAAAGGAGCCATGCCCAAATCAAGATTTAATGGCTGCTAAGGAATATTAGGTGGTAGTTAAAGGTTTTTGAGCATTTTGGTTTATACATTTGTATATGCTCATAGAACCAACAAAAATAATGTTCTAGTTAGGATGTCTGAATAAGACCTATACAAGAAGTATTGTGACATACACCATGCATAATTTTTAAAGACCCAAAAGGTACTATTTGTATCTATATATACATGCATTGTAAAAAAATTTGTTTGTTTTATTATTGAGTCACATGTAGAGAAGAATTAAATGATAGGTTTATCATACTCAAGTTATCTTCTCACATTTTGGTAGACATTTTCCATTAACAATGGTATATGTAGATTAAGGTATGCTATATTTTGATTTTTGTCAAGTGTTATTCTACAAAGAATAGTTTAGTAGACCTAAAAAGCACTTGGTCCACATGCAGTTCTATATAGAGGCCCTTGGATATTTATGCAATAGAAGAGGATGTTGATGGATGTGTTATTATACATGCATAATTTTGTGTAGAGGCTGTTGAGGCCGTGAAGCAGAAGAGGACTTGATGCACATACAGAATCTTAGATTTATATAGAGGCTCATTGCAGTCATGTAATAGAGGAGATTCAGGATCTCAATTCTATGTATAAGTCCTTGGATGGCTATCCAATAGAGGAGAACATGGATGTATGTACAGAATCTCATATCTATGTAGAGGCTCATTGAGGTCATGCAATAGAGGATATTCAAGATCTTAGATTTATGTAGAGGTTCATTGTAGTCGTGTAGTAGAAGAGATCACTATAATTTTATGTAGAGGCTCATTACAGCTGTGTAATAGAAGAGATCACTAGACTTCTATGTAGAGGCTCATTGTAGTCACACAACAGAAGAGATCACTAGACTTTTGTGTAGAGGCTCATTGTAGCCATGCAATTAGAATAGATCACTAGACTTCTGTGTAGAGGCTCATTATAGCCATGTAGTAGAGAAGATCACTAGACTTCCATGTAGAGGCTCATTGCAGCCATGTAGTAGAGGAGATCACTAAACTTATGTGTAGAGGCTTGTTGAAGTCATGTAACAGAAAATATCACTAGGCTTATTTGTGTGGAGGCTCTTGTAAAGCCATGTAGTAGAGGAAGTCATCTCATTTTGAACCCTAATTCTATGTAGAGACTATTGATGACCATGCAGTAATAGAATAATTATGGAAGATGTGATCAATTAGTTGTTCCAAGCATTGTAGGTGTATTTTATGAACTTGAGTAGGCTGATAAGACCTATTAGAGTATCTTTGAAACCAATAGGCATTTCAGTCGATACCATCTTTTTGTGGACCAAAAGCCTTCTCAGTGGGGAGTTGTGATCTAAAAATTATTTCAAAAAAGTTCCCAAATTAGACTGAGACCTATACCATCACATATAACCCATTAAGAGCTTTCCAACAATAAGCAAAACTCTAGAAATAGAGCTCATTTGATCTTTGTACAACTCGTCTAAGTTTCAATCAAAGTAGGTCAACAAGAAGTAAAAAATAGTCAAACTAAATAAAATTTATGATCTTGAAATGTTTATGAATCAGTTTCATGGTGTAGATCTTGTTGAAATATTTTCATCACATTTTACAATTTAAAAAATAGAGTCTGTATGTGCAAGTTATGACCAGTTAAAGTTATGATCAAAGTGATGATGTGGCCATAAAGTGACGTGGCAATAGAGTTATGTGTAAAATGAAAATCCATTTTAATATGGTTAAAATATAAACCATTCTATATTGAAATATAATAATCACCCCATATTTTTAAATACATGAGATATTATTAAAATTCCATATTAAATTGTAAAGGGATAATATAAATCCCATAAAAATGGTGAAATGGGATATTATCCAATCCCATAAAAAAGGTGGGGATAATGATTAATCCCACTATTTTTTCACCTTCAAAAGGTATATAAAGGGGTGAGGGGTTAATTGGAAATCATTGGAATTAGAATTCATTCCAAGGTTTCAAAGCTCTCATGGTAGAGTCAAAGAGCTGAAAGTCGATGAGCCAAAGAGCCAAGAGCCAAAGAGTCAAAGATGAGAGCTGAAGATATAAATAACTAAGAGCTAAGATCTAAAGCAAGAAATAAATCTAGCGATATGCTGAGTATCTATATTTGAGTTCATTTGAGCCACTTTTTAAAGTCTTGAAGTAAGACTTTTAGTGGAGAACTTTAAGAATGAACGATTGCTTTTCATGATAGGAAGGTGGAAGTTTTGTCTGTGAGTTCTAATAATTTTTAAAGGCTTGTTTCTAAGTTTTATGTAGTCTTAGAGGTGTTCTCCATCAAAGTGGAGAATCTATCTAAGAGTTTTGAGATTCTTTGAAGGGATGAACATACACATTTGGAAGTGTTCCAGGAAGGTGAAGAATCTATCTAAGAGTTTCAAGATTCTTCCAAGGTCCATAACATGTGAATTCATTATTTTTATGTAAGGTTTGCCTTGTACTTGCAAATAATTAATAATGAATTGGTTCAGCTAATTTGTGAACCCAAAGATGTAGGCATTGTCGAACTCCATAATCAACTCTTGTGTAGAGTGGTTGGTATTCTTGAATTATTTTTCTTTAAGTTGATTATTTTATGGATTAATCTCAGTATATTTAATAAATTGCCAACAAAGATCCAAGGTAAACCTTTTGCATGAAAATTAGTGTAAGTTTATAAATTAGTCATTTTTATTGTTTAGCATTCTTTTCTTTTTTATCTTCAAGCATCATATCCCCCATTAGAAACTCTTAGATAACTTGAATCCATTTAGACACTCTATGGGGTTTTCGTTTCTTCTTATGCTTTCCTATCCCTTATTTCTATTTTTAGTTGTTGGTGTTTCTATGTTAATTCACTTTCTACATTCAAAAGATAGAGAAATGAGAAACTAAGAAAATGGTCAAGGCTTGTATGTACCTGGATGTAGTCTGCGCACCGTAATCCAGACGCTGTGAGAACTCCTCTTTGGCTGTGGAGGAATGACACCTGCAAAGAAAGAGAGACTTGGACAAAAAGGCATTAGATGGATAGATGGTGGGTTGCCAAGCAAAAGCCTGTTCCCAGAAGTATGAACACTTCCTTAAGGGAGGTCAACCCACTATTTGATAAAGATAAAGTCTGATAAAAGACAAAATGTTAAAAAGACTGAAATGATAACAAACTGAAAAGAAATGGAAGTAAAAGCTTACCTGAGTGATGTTGTCGGCCTGGTCACAGTCGCCGACATCGGTGGTCCTACCGGCATCGATTGTCGAGAATGCCGACGTCGGTTAGTCTGCCGACGTCAGTTGGGGTAATGACCGGCGTTGGTCGGGGCAGTGGCCTGTGGATGGGTCTGGTCGAGTTTCTTGGTCCGTGGACAGGTCTGAGACAGAGTTTGGGCCTGGTTAAATGGTCTAGGGTTTGAGTCTGAGAGTATGGTTGAATAGGTAGAAGGGATGATCTGACAAAGGGATCAAATAGAAGGCAGAGATAGCAGAGAGACAGGATTTCGAATTGGATTGGTTTGGTAAGCGGTCTGGTCTGGGGGATAGAAGTGTTGAATCTAGCTTAGGAGCAAATGACTAGAAAGCATAATAAAAAGTATGAAGAGAATACTTACCTGTGCCCTGATGAAGGAGTGGTGTTGATATCTGTGCTTGTTGTTGATGCCGCTTATATGAAGGCCTGTTGCTAATGGAGAATCCCTATTGTGCTTGTAGAAGCTTGTTGTGTGTACCTGAGGGAGAGAGTGAGATTGATTGGTAGAGAGGTGGGTGTCAGAAATGGATTGATGATCAGAGTCCAAGATTATAGAGTTAGGTTACGAGAGCTAGAGACGAAGAGGCGAAGAGAGAAGAGATAACGGTGTAGAAACCATTATGAAAGCTACCGATGCTGGCAATATCACTGATGTCGGTCGACGGTTTGACTGACGTCAGTGGCTGGAAGGTAGGAAAAAGGCTAAAAATAGCCTTCGTCCATTTTCCCAACTACTGGGTCGGCTAGTCCGAGGGAGAAATGGTCGAAAGGGATTAAAATGGGCGAGAGGAGAAGTTGGAATGGGAGTCTAGGTGTTAAATATGGCCATGTGGGGAATGAAGGGAATCCAAGGAGGGTATACTAGGGTGGCGAGGTGGCAAGGAGAGGGAAAAGGGACTTTATCAATTTAAAATAGAATATTTATTTCAAATTAATAAAACATGGGCTAGGAGTGGTTAAGTGGACAAAGGGGACCAAGGGGGGAGAGGACAAGGAGGAGGACTAGGGGAGTAGACACGATTTTGGTGTCTACATTTGCCCTTTTTTGTCTTGTTGGTTGTTCTGGATGAACTGCAAGACAAAAATAGGAGTTGGTCACCCCAGGTGTGGGATAAGGTCGATTTCGTCTTGTTGGTTGTTCAAGTGAACTGCAAGACAAAAACAGGAAGAGGTTGATTGCCTCGATTATGGATGAGGTATTCCCCCTCAAAGCAGGAGTTGAGGGAAGGGAACCTAGAATCGGGTGCTAATTTGACAAAGAGTGGATGAAAAGGGGGTGAGGGTGAATGCTACAAAAGTTGTGATTGCACGCATACCATGTCACAAAATGGTCAGGTCAAAATGTCACAGGTCAAGGATCAAGGAGTGCCAAAATTGAAGTAATCGGGCCCCAGCATTTAGTCATCTGCTGATCGGGTCACTCAATCGAAGCTGAAGCTCCAAATGGTCATCGTGTTCCAGGTATCCTGGGCTCAGGAAGTGCTCCCAAAAACACAAAAAAGTCACAAGTAGTGCGGATCAATCGGCTTGCGATCCTATACTTGTGAGGGTCCAAAAATAGTCTGCGCACAATTTTGCTAACCAGTCGTGAGGTAGCATACATGCAAAAACAACCAAGGCAACATTGTCTTGGAAGTGGTCAAGGTCGAAGTCTGAGGAGATAGGCATGATCTCCAATGGTCATTAGTCAAGGTGGATGGATGGACGAAAGGATGTGGCTGAGCTAACCTCAGAACACTGAGTGCTGCCTACATAGCCCTTGTGTGAAGGGCCTCAGGCCAATGTAGTTCTCCCTAAAAGGGAGGAAGGGTCAAAGAGATTGATTGGTCTTGGTCAAAGTGGTTGATAGACTGGTCGTGGTCAAGGTCAAGGTCGCAGAAGAGAAGGTTTGTCCATCAAAGAGACAAACAAATGAGGGTGGTCGAGCTAACCTCAGAGGACGTCGTGTTATCTGAGTGCTGCCTAGATAGCCCTAGTCATAGGGCCTCAGACCAATGTAGTTCAGACTAGTTGAGAAGATTGGTTGATGATTGGTCTGGTCATATGTTGAAATGATGAGGATAAGATGATGCTACAAATGGTGTATTCTGTAACATTGGTCGAGAGTCTTTCATCCCTAGCAAGTTTCCATAGTCATGATGGATGTATGCTAAAAATGAATTGAGGTCTATTTATGCTTCAGCAAGTATTGGTTTATGCTTAACATAAATTGGGTCTGGTTGATAGTTTCCATGTGTATTGGTGTCCAGAGAAACTATGTGAAATGGACAATGATGATGCCTGATGTCATGATGAAAATGTTGAAAATGTTGAGGTTGACTTGGTTTGAATTGGTTGGGTAAAAAAAGGTTGGGTTAAAGGTGACCAAAGTGTAGAGAAAAAGTGAAAGGCAAATTGCTCTTTCATTGACAAGGACCAGAAGAGAAGCACAGATAGGGGTTGTTAGAACAAAAGCCCCGTTCATGCATGACGTCGTTGACCAGTGTTGTGCTAGAGAAGTAATCGAATCACTTGACGTTAAGTGAGCTTGAAGTCCCTTGAGCAGGTGATAGGAAGAGGATAGGGTAACCCATTTTTTAGAGCAGAGATATCTTTGCCCTTTTTGATAGGAGACCCTGAGACAACTATAAGCCAAGTCCATGACTCATTTTTTTTGGTGTAGACTGATCGATGCGGGAAGTCTACAGAGAGATGTCATTTGGCTTGGTGGTCATGTTGTGAAGCTGATCAATGCGAGAAGCTCCAAAAAAATATTGCTTTTTGTAGCAAGATTTAGTCATAGCCATCCTTTGAGGGAGTGGTCTATATTTTTGCTTTATATAATGTTTGAATAGCTGTCCTTCGAGGGATCAGTCTATTAGCTACAGCAATGATGGTACAACTGTCCTTTGAGGGAGCAGTCTACTTTTTAATTTGAGTTGGTGACTTGGATATTTGGACATCTTGATTTGTTTTGACAGAAATGTGAGTCGTGGACGAGACTATAAAAGGTCAAGGACTCCCTTTCATTAAGACAAAGCATCCTTACTGTATAAAAGGGTTATAGAGGATTTGGTAAAGAGAGTAGGGTTAAAAGGAATAAGGACTAAAAGGATGGGGATTGCTCAAGGGACGAGCTCAAGGTAAATGTCAAGTGGACGAGTACTCGACTAACAGTAGAATGGTCACAGATGAAAGGCATAAAAGGGCTCAAGGTCTGATAAGTCCCTGGGCCATGCTTGTGCGTGTATGATAAGGTCCAAGTCAATTAGGAGTGGACTTGCCCCATTTGGCTCTTTTCAGATTGGTCAGGTGTTGATTGATGAGTGGATGTGAAGTTGGTTGATATGGTCGTTGATTGGTTGAGACTGGTCGAATGTTTTGATAAAAAGGTTGGTTGAATGTTTGGTTTGATTGGTCGAGACTGGTCGAATGTTTGGTCAAGGTTTGGGTCGATGGACACTTGGTCAAGGTTTAGGATTAAAGGAGTGATTGATATTTCGTCGAGACTGGGTTGAAAGGCTGGTCGAGGTTTGGATGAAGGTTGAGTTCCCCCAACGGCTAGGGAGAATGTTTGATGGATTGGTCGAGGTTGGTTGAGGTTTAGTGGTCAGATGCACTGTGTTGATGTTGAATAAGGGGGTTAAAGGTTGTAAAGGGACCATAGTCTGGCGTGGAGATCTCGATTTAGGTGATGAAGTTGGAGACGTATGGGTCGGTGTTGATGTTTTGTCGAAGGGGTGGTCAAAAGGATCCTTGATGAGAAGGGAATCCTTTTTCCATTGTTGATGAATGAGAGCTTTAAGAGTGCAACAACGCTCAGTGTCATGTCCCAGAGTGTGATGATAGTGGCAAAATTTAGAGTTGTTGAACCAAGAGGGTCTTGATCTGAGAGTCGACGAGTGGGGCAGTGTTGAAGGTTTGTTGATAATGTGGTTGAGAAGAAGGGTGTCATTCCCCAAACAATGGTGAATGATGACCTTGAGGGCACAACAATGCTCAGTGTCGTGTCCAGGTGTGCGATGATACACACAAATTTGAGTGTCATCGAACCAAGGCGGTTTTGGTCTGAGAGATTGATATGGTTTAAGAGGCGAGAGGTTGATGCGAGAGGACTGCAACAAGTGCCGTAACAGCAAGGCATATGAACCTGCTAACAGGTCTGTGTGTCTTATTGTAGTAGGGGTTGATGACTTTAGTTTGAGAGGTGAAAGAGGTGTTGGTTGATGGTTTGGAAGAGATATATGTCTAATGGGTTGAGAGAGTAATGGAGGCAACTTGCCTTTGTGAAGTATGGGAGTAGGAAGCACTCCTATTAATGTGAATGGATGCGGGCCCAAGATTGAAGGTAATGACGAAGGTGGGGGAGGAGTCCTCTGGTGTGGTCTAGTGGTCTTCGTTGGTTTGGGTTGAGGACCACCATTGTGCGAGGCGAGGTTAGATGCAGGTTTGGGTTCAGATGTGGATGGAGGTGTGTGAGATGTAACAATCTTAGGCAAAAGGCAAGAGGAAATCGTGACTGGGTCTTCCTCAATCGAAATAGGTAGAGAGACTGGTTCTTCTCGTGATGGAGAAGAAATAAGAGAGTGTGGCTCCTCAAGAGGATAGATGGCAGGGATGATCGTGCCTTCTACTTGTGCTTGAGGAGTAGGCAAGGTAAGGTCTTCGAATGAAGGTGGGCTTAATGGCGTAGGTGGGGTCAAGGCATCCTCTAGTATAAGAGAGGTAGATAGAGGACTAATAAGAGAAGAGGGTTCTTCATCCTGTGATGGACAAATAGGGGAAGAAGGGTCTTCCACCTGTGAAAGAGGTTGGTCAGGGACAAGAGGCAAGACAGTGTTGATTGTGTGAATATTATGGTCTTGGGGGTCATTGGTCATGGTCTGGATATGGTTTTGAGACGGGGGATGGTTTGGAAAAGGGTTTTTGAAGATGTCGATGTGTTGATTGGGAGGTGTATTCGGGTTATCTAAAATAAGATCCCCCTTGTCGATCATGTCTTGGATGATGTTCTTGAAAGTTTGGTAGTTGTCGATGTCATGGCCATGGACACGATGAAAGTGACAGAAGTTGGCCTCCCTATACCATGTAGGGATGGATTTTGAAGGGTCGAATTGAGGTGGTCAGATTGGAGGGATATTGAGGACCCCCTGTTTGACGAGTTTTTCCAAAACGGAAGCGTATGATTCTCCAAGTGGAGTGTAAGAATGCTGGATATACCGTTGTTGGAATTGTTTGGTGATGCTGGAAGATGTCGAAGGCTGAGATTGATTCATTGTTTTCGAGGATGGTGATCTGACGACCACAGTGTTGGCCACTCCTTTGGGCTGGAATTTGGCAGAAGAAGAAGGTCTGGAAGAAGAAAGGTCGTTGGCTTTTGCGTTGGTATTACGCAATTTGACCTTATCTTCTTCAAGGACGCAGAGTTCAAGCTTTCTAGCCATGGTGAAAACTTCGTCAAAAGTGCAGAATGTCTGAATCCGTAAGGTAGAAGAGATGTGGCTGGCACATGCTCGAGAAAAGAGCTCAATGAGCTCGGGTTGAGGTAAGGAGAAGGAGAGCTAGTTGATCAGGCCTCTCCAATGGGTGACAAAATCGACTACAGATTTGTCATCAAATTGCCTGATGGAGTAAAGGTCTGTGATTGAGACTTATTTGGTGCTGTTGATAGAAAAATGGTTGAGAAATAATTGGGCAAGTTGAATGAATGAAAAGATAGAATGTCTGGCAAGAGAGCTATACTAGTCAAGAGCAGGGCCAGCAAGGGACATAGGGAACGTGCGTAAAAGTAACGCGTCGTCATGGGCAATAAGGTAATAGGCATGTTTGAATGCTCGTAAGTGTTGTTGTGGGTCTTCCTTGCTCTGAAAGCAAGTGAATTTAGGAAGCTCCCAATGGTTGGGGTATGGTCGGATAGGGACAGAAGGATGGATGGGCTCGTGGCAAATTTTCTCATACGAGAGAGCATTGCGTGAGCCAGAGATAGAGGTTTCGAGACTGGACATTTTATCCATCAGCATCTTAATGATGTCTGTTGATGGATTGGCGGATGGGGCACCCCTTAGGTTGTAGGGCATTTGAAAGAGGCTAGAGGAGGCATACGACGTAGTCGGTTGCGCTTGTGGGGGCGCAACGTATGTATAACTAGTTGCAGGGACATAAGTAGAGGCCAAAAGTGGTTGCGTTATGAAGGTCAAAGGTATAAGTTGACTAGGTACCGCCAAAGGTGGTTGAATGGTGGCACTGGTAGAAGGATAGGTTGGCACTCCTGCATTTATGGGAGCAAGAGTGTGAGGGGTCGAGACAATCAAGTTCTGGTATGATGTAGAACTTGGTTGAATTGTAGGTGGTTGAGGGGGTAATAAAACCTCGATGGAGGTCGGTCTAAAAATAGATGTGGAGGCCAAACTTTCCGTATTGGCCATGGTCGGGTTAACGGTTGAGGTGAAAGGCTGAGTCGTAAAAGGTTGGGTGGCAAATGGTGTCGATGTCATCGCCGCTTCACCCAAAAGGTCTTGCGTTGGGTTTCTCACGAGATAGTTTTGGAGGGCTGTGCTGTTGAGGTCCAAGAATCATGAAAAATCTTGGTCCCCTTCAAGGATGATGAGAGTCTGGGTTGGGGTCAGTCCTGTAGGAGTTCTTTCAGTCTCCGAGTGGAACTCCATGATAGGACTGGTTAAGGACGGGGTAGACAGAAGCGGTTGATGGCTAGAGTGGTCCAGAAGGGTCTTGGTTTGACTGTGTGTCAAAACCATGCAAGGATTCATTTGAATTTTGAGACAAACAAGGAAACCTTTGACCATTGACCATCAAGACAATACCACTAATTACCTCAACCACTCAAAGCAAGGACACACACAAACAAGACAACAAACTAGCAAGACATACACACACATGTGCTCAAAGCACTTAGGGGAATCTGAAAATAAACTATTATACACAAGTAGATACTAATCATACCTCCTTTATATGATCAAAAGGAAATCTTCTTGAATCATCTTCACAGTGAGATGAAACATAGTGCCAAGCATGTTTCTCCTTAGATTGAATGCTTTGTGGCTTAAACCTATTCCTTGTCACTTCACTCGATTTGCTCTCAAGTAGATCATCCTTAAATAGGTCTCCAATGTAGATATATTCCTCTTTAACATGTTCACATACTTCATACTATTTCCCACTCTTCACCTCATGATCAACTTGCATCTTCTTTGTAGGCATGGCTTTAAGAGGATTGGTTTCTTGTTTCTTAGAAGAATGAGGCCAATAGGAGCTTGTTCTATCCTTTAAGAGATGATGTGTTTCTCTAAACTTATTGAGAGGATTATATCCCATATTGATGACTTTGAACATGTCATCATGATATGTATATGCTTCTTGAAAGGGCAAATTTGAAAGATTACTTTTCATTTGCATAATTACTTGAGTGCCAAAGTTGGCTTCTCCATCTTTAACTAGATCATATCCTCCTTGAAGAGGAGTATAGCATACTCCAATGATTTAAAATAAGTCATCCAAAGGCTGATTAATAACTTGTCCTTGACCATCCATGAAATTTTTCAAAGTGATAGAAGAACCAATGAAGGTCTCCTCCTTCTTGACTTCCATAGTTCTCTCAATAAGATTGAGCTTCCTCTTAGTTGTAAGCTCTTCTAAATCATTAAGGAGCTTTGAATATTCTTCCAAATCTTGTTAATTATCCTTCATGGAAGCCTCCTTCTTCACCTTGCAATGTACTTGATTCTCAACTTGTAAAAACTCTTCAACCCCTTGAAAGAACTCCATTTGTAGTTGCCAATCATTCTTATCCTCTTTATCATCTTGAACCACTACCTCTTCAATATTATATTCTTTATGTATGATGTCATTAAAATTATGTTATTCAAGTTCCAATGTATCTAATAGTGTTTTAAGATCAAGCTGAGATATTGGATCATCTTCAAGAGCAACAACTTCCACTTTGGTCTCAAGAGATTCTTCTAGGACTGCCACCTCTTTGGAAAAGATTTGAAATTATTCTCCATCCATAATAGCACATTCATATTCATGTTGGATTTGATCATCAATTTTTTTTTAATTAGATGTAGAGTCTTATTAAAGGACTACAAGATCTTCCATCTCTTTCTCTTTCATGGTGATGCCAAAACTAGGCATATTGAAACTATGTGACCTAGCCCAAAGAGGCTACCAAGGAGGTATATTTTCTTCAATCAAGAGTTATCTTTCCTTATCAAACAAATTCTCCTCTTTAGGTTCCCATACCATAGGTCCATCAAGACAAAGAGTGATGGGATGAGGACAAGATGAACTAGTTGGTGGAGGTGGCACATAGAACTCAAAATCAGATTGAGAGTGAACTGTAGGGGCTATTTTGGAAGTTCTTGAGGAAGGGGAGGCAGACCTTTGGGATAAAACAACTTGATTTTCTTCCTTCCACTTTAAAATCACTTCATTCACTTTTGATTTATCTTGAGGATGCTCTTGAGGAAGGGTGGATGGGGTTTGTTTAGACATATTATCTTCATTTGGGTCTAAACCTTCCATCACACCTTGACTCAACAATCTCATCTTTGACTCCAAATTTTCAATTTGCTTGGCTAAGTTCTCTTGGAAAAGTCTTTCTTCAAGTTCATAGGAATCATCATGAGCATAAGGAAAACATGAGGGCTAACATGGAACATAATAATCTTCCTGAGGAAGGGTGGGAAGGACTTAGAAAGGATCAACTTCATGCTCAACTTCACACTCCTTAACAACCAAACCTCTATCTTCTTTCTTACCCCATGATTCCACTATCTTATTCTAGCTCAGAATGTTAAGATTAAAAGTATCTTTTTGAGGTGGTGGGGATGCAATGTGAGAGGGAAATGAGGGATTGAACTCCACTTCCTTTGTTTCTAACATGGACTGCTTCATATGCATATTATCCAACTCAATATGCCTATAGAGATTATCTTTAAAAACAAGGTTTCTCTTTTCAATTCTCTCTTCCAACTGATTGGGAGAAGGATGACTTTGATATCCTTGATTGGGATCATGAGTAGGGATCAAATATGGTTGATAAGGAACTTGGGGAAGTGGATATGAAGGATAATAGGTTTGGTGAGGTTGTCTTTCATGAGCTCCTAGCCTATCCTCTGAAGAAGAAACTAGGCCACTCACATCAAGCATCTCACTTGTGAGACTTTGCCAATTGGCTCTCTCAATAGCTACCCACTCTCTTTTGACTAACTCTAATACATCTCTCACCTTATGAATAATATGACTAGGAAATTCTTGACCACATCCCCTAAAAGTATCAAGCTCCAACATGTACCTAGCATAGCCCAAAAATGTTTGTTTGAAGGTGGAAGTGGATAGACTTGAGAGGTGACTAGGTTGAAAAGGATGAACATGACATTGAGGAGGTTGAATATAGGACTAGTAAGAATCATGAGAAATCTGATAATGTCCATGTGAAATTTGATATGGATCATAAGAAGACTATTAAGTATCACACCAAGGTTGATTAAGAACTTGCTCTTGTTGATAGGGAATGGTACAAGATTTAAATGTTTCACCAACTTGTGTAAGATAAATATCAACACCAAAATTAGCCATGAAAACTCATTAAAAGAAAGAACAAAAAGGAAAATATTACCAACAATATTCAAAATGAAACCTGGGTTGCTTGACTAGTTGATTTATCTTCAGAGTTACCATTGATGCTTTGATAGATGCCTCCAAAGGTTGATTATTGAGAGACAACACCAAAAATATCTCAACTTCTTGGACCAAGAGTCCCACTAGGTGTGCCAAAAACTATTGTCACTTATATTTTCATCTTTTGAGGAGATGAAAAACCTCTCCTCATCCAAGTGGCATAATGGAAACACCTCTAGGATTATGGGTAGCCTAAAGATGAGGTTAATCTCTAGATAGGGATATCTCCCTTGATGTACCTTTGGATCACAACTAAAATTGAATTTTGGGGGTGAAAAGGGAGAGGGATAACTAAAAGAAAACTAACCTAAGGGAGTGATACACCAAAATAGATGATGACTTCCAACCAGCAACATGTTACACATGAAATCAAGGGACAAACTGAACATACACTTCTCCAATCTGTATCTTCTCACATCAATGTTACATTATGAGGTTATGGATGAATGTGAAAAGATAAGAGGACTATACAAGAGGCCTTGAATGGTAATAATGAAAATACTAACTCATTCAATCCTTGACATTTCTTAGAACACTTCACATACCTTGAAAGAAAAATCTTTCCAATTATAAATAAGATGCAACAATGAGACAACATGCTAAAGAATCTAAAGTATTCACTAAGAAATATAAAAAATTAAAGAAAAACACACTAAGAATAGTCATTAATAGGTAAAAATTAGTATTCTTATTGATCAAATGGTATGAAATTGAGCAGGGCTTCTCCATACTCAGGGGGGACATAAGTTATAATGGCCAAAATGGCTAGTTCTTATAGAACTTGAGAGAGAGAGAGAGGATAAGAGAGAAGTCCAAGGGTCACAAGGACACTTGTAAAGATGAGAGAATAAGTTATTTGTGAATGAGAAGAAGATATGGGATGAACCATGCAAGGTGAAGAACCCCAAGTGTCCACATAAGACATCAAACTATTGTAAAGTGGCATAAAACTCCTTGTCTTGGCTCAAAACAATTGCCTTCATGATTAGCCTTATTTGAATATCCAATAAAATATTATTGATAGTTATAATGGTTGGGATGAAGGGTATGGGTTTTAGGCATGCATTTTCATGCATTGGTTTTAGGCTTGTTCATCTGGAATCACCTGAAAGTAAGCCATCATCATCTACAATCCAAAAAGCTCTTCCTTCATGCACCTTACAAACTTAACTTTAAAATTTGCATCATTTTCTCATGAAAATTAGTAGTATGGAGTTTATTACACCTTTCAAGGCCATCCATGGCCTTACAATAATTAGGTAGACCTTAAAATCACTCTACTTGAAGTTTTCCACCCTTCTCACTAGCTTGTCCATAAGCCCAGTTTTGATTAGCTAGTATAAAGGATATTTTTTACATAATTAGAAGGTTTTATAATGAATAAATTGAAAATTTAGAGTTATCACAAGTATAAATATTCCTCTCAAATTTGGTTTCATCCTTTGACTCATTTTAGAACCTATAAAACACAAAAAATGGTAAAAAAAATACCTTGTTTCTACCATGTTCATATAGATTATATACAAATAATTCATGTGGAAGGTAGATTTAGGGAGTCCTCTTTAACATAAAATCATCATTCATGCCATTCTGGTCCATCTGGATGCATCTTTTGCCTCATTTATTCAATCGGGTCCTTCTAAGGGTTTTAGCTTGTTTACTCTCTTAAGATTTGTTCATACAGGTTTCACATTGAAATTACAAAAAAAATGTCACAAATTTTTTTCCTAGGAAATTTTATAACTCATATAATTCCTTTCCCCTCCATGAAAATCCTCAAAATATAAATGATCATTCAAAGTTACCCACTCGAGCTTGTTTCTTCCATTCCTGCATGTCTGAGTTGGTTTAAGGTTTAAGAATGGATTATTTTTTTTTAATTTTCATTGTAAAAGATTTAAAAATTATGTATTCATCCCATACATATGTTATAATAGGTTTAAATTCTTTTTTAAGGCTAAAAGTGTGAAAGACCTCATCTTAGGACACTAGGCTTGATCCTTGCCTAGTAGGCCTTCTTGCAAACCTGATGGTCTTGGACACCTTGTATGGTTTCATAATCCTATGTATGGTTTATCATGATTTATTATATTTATTTAAGCTCCACATAACTCCTTTTAGTTTCTCTCTAACTTATGGTCCATCCTTCATCTCTCATCCCTCAAAACTATCAATGTATGTGTGAGGGGAAGCACCCCCTATTTGAGACAAAAAAGGGGGTACTTCCCCTATTTTTTTAGGAACTATGAGTATATTATGATATTATTAAATTCTTATATGCCATATATTAAAAAAAAAAATCCCATTTTTAGGTCATTTTATCCTCCAAAGCTTCAAGTTCCAAGACTGATTTCTATGCACAAGGACAGTGTGCAAGAACTTCCAAAATGCACTATTTCTTGCACTTGGATGTGTCTTTCCTTTCTTTTTTAATCCATTTTTGAGGTATAATAATTTTATTTAAAATATATTAAGGATATTAATAGTGATATTTAACCATCATCATCAATTTTTTCACCTTGAAAACCCTCCTTACTTAGTCAAGCTTGACTAGTAAGTGAACTCTAGTTGCAAGTGTCTCCCTACTTGTAAGTTTTCACTACCTACTAGGGATTTAAAAAAACCTTGGATGAAATATTTTTAACCCATTAATATAATTTTATCATAATTTTAACCATTGATTTCATGTTTATTTGAGTCCATGACAAGAACCTAAACGTTTCTGCTCTCTACCCCTCATAGTTAACTATAGTTGACTATGCAAGGCCTGTAGGTGCCTTTCATCCTAAAACCTATGTCATGAAGTCATGTATAATATATTATGTGATAATAATAAATATGTGGGTTATTAAAATAATCCTTTTATTTCAACTTTAGGTCTAAACTTGGGTCATGGATTGTTTACATTTACAGTCAATTGTACGTGAAAGTTTCCAAAAGAAAGGACACCTGAAGGTAACCATGCTTGTATTAGAATTTTTAAAACCTTGAATGATCTCCTTTAATTTTTTAACACCATGATATGAATACAATAATCCATTAAATTATTTAAGTGAGGTCCTTCATCAAGGTTTTTTAACTCAAACTACATGCTAACCCTACAACCAGCTTGTTGGGTTCACTATGGTGAACAGTGGACCTATAGGTGTTCATGAGGAATAAAACATAGTACTCAATTTTTTTAGATGATCATTAGATATTAAAATATTAATTTAAAATATTGGATCCATTCAAATGAGAGGGTGTGATTTATCATGCAATTCTTGGATGAAGAAGGCTCTTTTTCACTAAAAAATGTAGATAACACTGACTATTTTTAGTGTTTTTTAGGCAACCTTGGTGTATCCAAAAATGAATATCCATCAACTCTGTTCCCTTCAAACCTTGAAATTTGATTTTCATATGATAGGGATGAAATATATACCCATATATATGTTTCAAAACACTTTTTAAGCATCTTTTAAGTTATTCACAAAATAGGCTGGCAATTTATTTTCACCCTTTTGGGAAAATAGCCCTGAACACAATCAATTGACCCTTCAACATGGTTTGCACCTCCACTTGATAATTTAACCTTGAAAATATGTCTTACATGAATTTTTATTAAACACCAGGACCTCAAAAAATGTTTCAACATCTATTTAACACTTCAAAATGGTTTCTTTGCTTTTTGTTGGCTGCCTGTAGGTGAGTATTCAGTGTATATAAGCAATGGGTAGATCATGGGAAACATGATTGATTTAGGATTATTATGAGTTGTAACTTATATAAATACTTTCAAATACATCATCAAAATTATAAAAAACTTGAAAAAAATGTCAACACCTTCATTTAAACATGAACTCCTTATTCATGGCACTTGTAAGTGAGTTGTTCATGGCAGACTAGGTGAGAATGTGCTATATGACTACTCATCCCTCTTCCTTGCATCAAATTAAGGTTTGATTCACCAATTTATGATGTTAAAGGATACATAATGTCTTAAAAACCTTCAACATACCTTTTTGAACATTTTTTATAGTTTCCATGCACGTATTTCACCATGGTTATAAGCAAATAATGAGCAAAAGTTGACTATATGTTGCTCATAACTACACTCTCATAGAGAATTGACTTTAATAATGAGATTTAAGTGTTAAGGGGAATTAATATAACATTTAAAACATATAAATAGACTTATCACAACCCTTTGAATCCATGAACAAGCTTGAAGTTCCTAAAAATGGTGAAAATTACCCGCAACTCAAAAATTATTACCTCCTACAACTTAACATGATTAGGATATCAAAACTTCATGAAAATTTAAACCAATTATGGGAATAATTTTAGGAATATTTAAAAATAATATGGAATCAAAATTAGTAACTAATTTATATGAAATTAATCAAACCAAGACAACACCTATAGGGTACATGAAATAGTAGGCAAAAAAGTACAGTCAACTTCATGAGGATGGTTAATGAAGCACAAGTCACCATTAATAAAAATAATTATATTTAAATGAATTTATATGAGTTTAATTTAACCTCCCCAAGGTGTTTTAGTTGAAACCTCTTGAGCTATTCGTACTAAGCATAAACTTGAAGGTCACTTTTGCTTGCCAAAAGGATTGAAAAAGTAGTAGAACATTTTTGGGCCAAAAATGGCACTTATAGAGAAAATAAAACATGGAAATGAGATTTATAAATCTTAATTGATATACCATGATCCTTTACCACGTGGAATACTTCCTAAAGAGCCATACAAGTGCCAAACTTCTTTTCCTAAAAAAACTACCCTTTTTCTAAGGAACCTACCACTTTTTAGTTGGTTTTAGTTACTTAAAACCTCTTAGGATGAATGGGATGTGAAATAATATTTTTACACCTTCACACTTCCCAAGAAATCTATACAACTCAATTTTTGACCTCAAAATGACTAAAAGGACTAAAATGACGAAGGACCAAGGCTAGTATAGAATTAAATAATATAAATTAACTTATAAAACACCTTGTGACATATATATTAGACCCATAAAAAACCTAAAACTCAATTTTTCACCTAGGGGTTCCCTAATTTGACCTAAATGTCAAATTTGGTCAAAATGTTTTTTGAGGTTAATCTCCGGAGAAAGACGGCTTCCTTTCACTAAAATATGATGCAAACTGATAAGATATTAGCCTTATGAAAATATCACTCTTTAATGATTTTTGGATCCTAAACTAGGGTTTTAATGTGGAAAGGGTTTAAAGAATTGAAATTTACAAAAAAACTAAAAGTATGGTGATTGCACCAAATTTATAAAGTGGATCTAGATGCTTGCTTAGAAAACACAATAGGGCAGAAAATATATTGAGTTTATTTAAGCACAGACTTATGAAAATTTGAAACTAGAGGTAGCATTTTAGCTATTCTTCAAAAAAAGGAAAACATATTTTTATTTCAAACAACACTATCAAGAGGGCAAAAATACCACAAATGATTTCTCTTGAGACTAAAATAAAAGATAGCTTGCATGACATAGAGATTCCAAAGACAACAAAGAAAAAAACTCAACTTTATTTCTCTCTAAAGGCTATATATTATATCAAATACATTCAAAATGTAAAAAAATATTACTAACAACAAAAAACATAGATTGGGCTATGGGGTCTACCTATATTTATACAAAAAATGTCTTAGAAGACATGTAATTAACAAAACTTGAATCCCCAATTGAAGGAGATCATACCCTCATGCAAAGAGGGTGAGTTCCTCTATTTCTGGCACTTCTAAACTTGTGGAATGGTTGGAAAATGGTATGCATAAACTGGGCATAATTCTAGAAGTGGTCTTGGCATAGCTGGAGATATTCATGCAAGGATCCTTAGATGATGAATGGAAACAACTCCTCATGCAGGAAGTGACACCCAAAAGAACTTGGTCTTCAAAAATAAAAGACAATATTGAAAATAAATTTTCAAATCTCTTTTACATGCAAACCCTAGTGTGTAAAATAAAGCGAGACTTTTCAACATTCAAGCCTTTTTCACTTTTACCAAAAAGGAGTGTACATTTTTCTTTTATGACCTTTCACCTTTTAATTTCACATTTATTAAAATAGAAATTGCAATTTGTAACTTATTTTTTACAACTTCCACATTTAAAAGATATAAAGTGAAAATTACATCTTCTCTTTCTTCAAAAGAGTTATACAAAATACAAAGCTGTACTTTGTAATTACAAATTACAATTATAATGTCTTCAAAATGAAAATATACATGATATAATTTTTAAAAAATATCTAAAGGAGAGGAACAATTAATCATTCTTCAGGCTAGTTTCAACTTTCTTGTCACTTTCTGCTTGTAGCTTATTTGCATATACATCAAAGGCCTTGAAAATTTCTTGTATTTATTCTTCATCTAGATCATAAGAATAAATGTTAGAAGCTATGTAGTCTACCTATACATCAAATAAGTCTCTTAAAAAATTTCTTATACCCTAAATTTCATTTCTCATTCGATTAATTTCCTTCTCATATTTTATAAATCTATAGATTGAACTTAAGACAAGACTGTGTCTTTTCTAGACACCTTTTCAACTATTGCATTAAAATTCTCTTGAACCTATTCTACCTAAAAGATACAACCATTTTCATCTAGTAGTTGTCATGACATTAAATTCATCATGCCATCAATCTCATATAGAACATCAATATCTTTATCATGAGACTCCTTAGCTCACCCAATAGACTCAATCAATATTCTTATCTAAAATTGAGTATCCCTGTGTAATTCTTCATGCTTAGCAAAATTCCTCAATATACTCTCAGCAATGAGGGTATTCATATCAATTGACTTTATGGATATCAATTTGAGATAATACATGTTTAGATTTTGGACCTCCTCTTTATAGTTACTAATCTATGCTTTTAGAATTTCATTTCTCTCCATGATGATACTATAATGTTCTAACATTGATTTGAGGTTCATGTTGCCACTTTTAATCTATTCCTCAGACCATTCTTTTGTATCCCTTCCCATGTGACTAATCTCTCATACATAATCAATTGTAGCTTGATCTAGATTGATTGGCTGCACTGCCTATGGTTATTGCAATGTTTCATTGGGCTTTATGAATTGGTTGAGTACTTCAGTCAACTGATCAACCTTCCTTTTATGTTCATCCTTGGTGTCTTTGTCATGGTCAATTGTCTAAAAGAGAGATTTTATGCCCAATTGTACATCATGCTTGAGCCCTTCTCTTGTTTGCTGACCAAGGTGTATATGAGAGGCCTAATAATCTACCACCATGAGATCTCCTTTTGATTTTCCTAGTGGGGGAACTACAATCTCCACATATCTCTCTCCCTTATCATCATTGAATGTTATTGAAAGGGTCTTGGGAGTATATTTTTTCTTCTTCTTGACTTTTGACACACCAAAGATCAAAATGCTGGGGTCAATCATCATATTCCTCTTTTTACCTATTGATTGGGCTAACCAACTAGGGATAGCCTTTTATGTGTCTATCATGGTCACCAAAGAATCTACAATTGATGTAGCTATAGTAACTAACACTATGACCAAGGAAGACTCCTAGGAAGTTGACATTGTTGATAGTGTAAGAGGTGTCTATTTAAGATTCTTCTTACAAATATATTAAAAACCCATTACTATACCAAGTGTTTGAGTTGCTTCAAGCTCAACTGATGGCATGGATGAAATAGTGGAAATGGGGGAAGTACGAGTAAGAAAAGTAGGGATCATGAATCTAGGAACTGATAGGAGGGTGGAAGCCAAGGCACTAAATGTGTTGATTAGGTGTGTAGGGCTACTCAGAGTTGGTGAGGTGAAAATGGTGGGTTGAAAAGAAGACGGAACAATACTCACTCTAGAGGTTGAAATGGCCTATAAGATGGTGGTTAAGATGATTGAATCTAAGGTAATGTACTGTTGAGTGGTGTTGGGAATTAGTGGTGATGAAATAGAAGGAATTGTGAATGGAATAGAAAGTGGGAATGGATCAAATGGACAAGGAGAAGTGGGAGGAAGGGAAAGTGAAGTAAGAATTTGGACTCCAACTATAGGGAGACCCTAAGTACTCATTAGACCTATTTGTGTTGTTTGAACTTGGATTATTGAGGTGAGTGGAGTGGTAGATGAAGTGGGGATGAATAGACATAGAGGATCTAAAACTTGTGATGCAATGGGACCTGGGGTACTTGAGGAGGAGAGGTAGCTAGTGGAAGTGTTGAAGCCTCCTATAATATAGGAGTAGGAGAAGGGGAGAAAATGGTTATAGGAGCCAGTGTTATATGATTTGAAGTAGTATATCCTTGTGCTATTGGTGATATCTCTTTTATTGAAATATCTATGGGTTCATCTATAGCTTCCCCTTCCCTACTTGATTCTCCTTTCCTAGCCTTAGTCTTCATTTTCCTCTTCTATTTTCATTTAGGTCTCGATGATGAATCACTATGAACCTCCATTATTGGTGTTATAAACTCTATTTTCAATTTTAGGAGCTTTTCCTTGACTCCTATGGTTTCTCTTGTAACTTGCATCCCTTTAATCCTTAGCCAATTAATAGTCCTATTGATGACATGGGTTGTTATATCAAATAGACAAAATGAATCTAGGATTGACCACTTGATCGTGGTAGGGGTTTCATGATGACATGGTTGAGGTATAGTGGATCCCCTTTGGAAATATCATCTTATAAGCTATCAAAAATTGGTGCTAGATCATAATCTCTAATTTATTGTACAGACATTCTTGAGTAGTTCCTCATTCTTACCATGTCTTTGTCATCACAATCCTCCCTGTAATATTCATAGTATGGTACATGCTCATATGATACCAACTCTAATGCATGGGTGATTTTATTGTATGGTTCAAAATATGGCTTGGACTTTAAAGTCCTCAATGTTACTTGGCTCATTTATACTTCTACACCTCTAGCCTTTAGAAGAGTTTGGAATGTATAATGGCCAATAGAAATAGGGAAATGAATCCCTACCTTATGTCTATCTGAGAGGAGCTTATGGGTTTCTGTTAGTTGTTTCACCAACTCCAACAATACCCATGCATCACCTATGTACCTAGAGAGGGTGAAGGGATAAGCATTGAAGCTTGCTACCTTGATGTAGGAATATGTGGGGAATTGTATAAATAATGATCCCCATTTAATAATTTCCTCTTTTTATTCTCTAGAAAACCTCTCCCTCTTAAGTTCAAAATCAAACATGGTGATGATGCTATAGATGAAAGAATCATTAACTCTTCTAAATTGTTACTTACTAGCCTGAAGGGTGAGGTTAGGGTAGTAGTTGTACACTCTTGTTATTTCTTCGAGAACAACATTGAAGCTTGGGAACAATAACCCCTTAGCCAAAATATAAACAACATATGAGGTCATGTAAAATTTGTTTGAGGTTTGAATCTCCAACAACTACTGATGGAGAGAGTCACTTATTAGTTGTGCCTAATGTATATATTGCTTATTTTATTGCTTAGTCCAAGTATACTAATACATCCATTGCTCATGGCACTAGGCATCAGGACTACCAGTGACTCTATGTAGAAATGTTATAACATATCCTACCTCCTTTATAAAATCAGACCTATACATTGTTTTGGGCAATCTGGTGGAGTGCTTAGGGGTATTGAGCCATTATTTATTGATTATTTTCTAGAATCCATCTCTCTTATCCTCATATAACTGTATAAATGTTTGGGGAGTTATATCTAAATAACTCTCAAATTCAAGATGACAAATATTGAGTTGATGTAGTCAAAGTCAAGGTCTAGAAACTTTTCCTCCTTATCATTATACACTTTCCTCCTATCAGGGTCATAATGCTGAGCTATTATCAAAATCAATTCAAGGATTTGAATGGTTAGGGGGAAGGCTACAACTTGTGGAAGTCCAGAGTCATAAATACTTTGTATCCAGTCATTTTTGAATTTTGCCCCTATTCTAGCCCAAAAGTCTCCTAGGTCAATATGATCAAAATCTATATCATAATTTTTGTGAAGTTAGATTCTAGGAAAGAAGTTGCTTAGGACCCTAAGATTTGAACTTCATCTCTTTGGGAGGCATGGAGATTACAAATAATTCCTCTGAGTAACCAACTATGGAAGTTGGTGGAAATTGTAGGTGTATTGAGCACTTGTTCCTTCTGATAAAACTTGGAGGTGTTTGGAGCATGTCTAATATATATGGTGTGCGTGACTTAAATTTTATTGGTAGAGGTGGGACCTGGAACCCATGAAGCAATTTACAGTGGTGAAAATTACATCTAGAGTTCTAAATTTTGCAAGGTAAAGAAAAATGTATTTTTTCGAGGGTTAAGGGTTTTCTCTAAAAAATAAAGGGCATCTCCCTTTGGGTTATAGATATAATGAGATTTTTGGGAAAAAATCTCAACATTTACCAATGTGAGCTAGGAATTTGACTCAAGAGAGGATGGTTAGTATCGTGTTAGTGTCAAAATGAAAACAAAATGAAGTAAACACACTAAATAGCATAACATCTCTAGGCCTAGACACTAGGGAGAGCTTAGTTAAAAAAAAAGAATAAAACACACAACTAAAATGAAAAATAAACCTTCTTTTACCTTCCTTAGATGATCCAAAATGCTTGTTTTAGTGTCTTGCTCAGCTTGTGCCCATGAATTCTTCATCAATGGAAGCTTGGCTACCTCCATCTCTAATTGGCACCTTGTGGCTTTGGCTTGGCTTGGCTTGGAATCAATTTGTCATGGAAAAAATAATTATAATGGATTTTGGAATCATTTTTGCATTATAAATTTGCACTAAAATAGATTAAAATTCAATAGGCAAGGCCTCCTATTTATATATTTTTGAGATTACTCAGAATCAACTTGAACCATCCATCTCAAGATTGAGATGTGTGGCTAAGGATTAATCCAATTTTAAAATTAAAATTGATAAATAGGCTCATCAATTTTTGGGATAGAGGAACAATTAAGAGGCATGGAGGGCTTTAATGAGGCATGGGAGGCATGAATGTTGATATTTATGGTGTTTATGGCCTAACAATGTCTTTCCAAGAAATAAGGTCACCTGATGATGCAAATATTCAATATTCATTTCCAAAAATAAGTAATCAAGAAGTTTATATTCAATTATTAATTAGGCTCTAATTTGGCTTAATTAGCTCTTAAGCATGATTAATCACTTTGAGCACAAATTACTCAAATTGATCAGAATGCCTTATTATTGGTCTAAAATTTGACTCAATTAGAATTGGAAGTCAATGTTAGATGCATTGGATACGTTATCCCATTTAGGATGTTTCTAACACAAAATAACAAAGACACACATTCATACAAGAAATTTGATATAAAAGAGCAATCTAGAGCACCTAGGTACAAAATTGGCATTTTGACTTAGAATGATCTGATCAAAGTTAGCTAGTCCATAAATTCCACTGCCCCATTTAATGATACTCTAGCCAAAATTGGCACTTAGATATGTCTAATTCAAATCTTTTAATGCGATTTAGTTTTTTTAGGCCAAATTGTGCACTTTAGGTGGAAATTAGTTAAATCCTATTTGGAGGTCATTGGTGGCTAGATTTAGGTGTTTATAGTTTGCCTCTATTTGGGAAGATGTTGCAAACTATAGGAAAAGTAATGTGTTCTAAAATAATGAAAGATGGATTGTATGCCAAAAAGAAGATGATAGTTAAATAACAAAACTACAAATGGTGTTTATAAGCCTATGATGATGCCCCCTTGAGAAAGTGGTCATCACATTTGTTGATGGGTGATCCCTCAAAAAGAAATAAGAAGAAAGGTGGAATTAACCCAGTGGTTAATATTAATACAAATAAGAAAATGATTGCATGCATTGATGTAAAAAGAATGTTGATTTTCCCAAAGGTGGTTATAATCAAGAATAAAAGTCAAAATAATGATTTTCCCATTGGTAGTTATAATCATTAAGTGGACCTAGCCAAGAGTGGCTAAAACTGATGGTGCTTTAATTAGGGATGATTAGCAATCATAACTCAAGGATATAACCTAGAATATAGATTAGATATGAGTGGGTGAAAAGTGATGAAAGAGATGGATAGAGGAATAATATTTATCATTATAAATGATTCAATTATACCTACCAAGGAGGAGATGCTCATCCTTATTAGTAATGATACAACTAGAATGGATAATGAGTTAATTTGATCAAGGGTGGGATAGAAGGATTTACCAAGTTGACAAAGAGAAAATCCTGTAGCTCTATAGATTATACACCTTCTTGAAGCTAATTTTTGTTGTAGCATGTGATGGTAGGCTTCATGATAGAACACCATGATGACTATCCCAAAATATGCATAAGGACTGACTCTCGATCCAATAAACACTAAAAAATAATACACTAACATTAAAAACCATGATGATAATATTGACATATGAATATGGATGGATTGAAGTATAAGTGTGGGCAAGGAATCACCCAATGAACACACATAAACCAAATTAAGGCAATAGTGCTGAAAGCAAATAAATAGGCAACCAAACAAACAAAAAAAAAACAAAAAAACAAATGACCTAAAATAAACAAACAAATAGAAAGCCTAAAAATAAAAGCAAAAGAAAGAATCCTAACAATGACAATGCCCCAGTAAGGTGGATTGAGGATAATTGACTAGGCTTTGATAGGACAAATATTTTTGGTATTTTTGAAATGTTATGATTTTTTTTGGAATTTTGAGGCATCTTAACTCATTAGAGAATGACAAGATACCTACTTACAAAATTATGAGAGCATTTGGCTTAGGTTACTCACAAAATGGTGAGAGCTTATGGAAAGGGGGGACTGAGGTGACCTCAACATGAATTGAGCATGACCCATATAGTCCTAAAAAGACCTCAAGTCATAGTAATTACATCCACATAAAAGGTAGGTCAAAACCAACTAGGTCCCAACAAGTTCTCAAATTTGGCAAATGGCCAGTCAAATGAAAATAGTAATGGCAAGGTGATGCAACAATGCATGATAAACAAGTGTTGCCCCTAGTTTACCCATATAAAGTTATAACTAAGATAAAGCAACATAGGTCAATGATACTAATTTTACCATAGGTAGTTATAATTAGTAGCAAGACTGGTGAAACATTGATTTGCCCATAGGTGATTATAATTAGGCTAACATAAACAAGTTTGATACAAGATGGAAAATAAAAGATATCTTGCTAGATCAACTATCACACTACTTTAACAGAATATCATTATAAACTCATATTTGATAAGAGTTGAAACTTGATCAGAATCCCCTCATAAAAGGTACAGGAAGAACCAAAGTAGCCAAGATCAAAATAGGATTAGGTAGGATGACTAAAAATAGGCTTTGATCTAGATAAGAATGGAATGGTTAGATGGCATGGTCTTGCTAAGAATAATGATGGTTTGATAAATTGGATAAAATGGTAAGAGGGTTTCCCCCAAGTGAGAAGGTGATTAGATGAGATATGTGATAATGTAAAAATGATATGTAACAATGGTAATGGCATGGTAATGAAATGGTATGGTACATGTTTTTGGATTGGGTGTGGTAAATAATATATGGTTCTATTTTTCATGTTGAGATGGATATGCACTTCTTAATAAAAAAGTGATACAAATATAATAATTGATCATGTTAATTAATAGCCCACACCTCATTTGAATAACTACCCCATCAATAAATGCTTGCATATTTGGATGCCGAGAATGTTGTTGTGTTCTTCCTTGGTCATTGATTTTGATTCCTTCAAGCATTAAGACAAGGTATATTTGTACCCTCTACAAAATAAAGTGTGGCCATGGATGGTGAACAAGGAAAAATATTAGATGGTAGGTTTTATTGTGAAATGGAATGGTAAATGATAATGGAATGTGGAATGGTTGGGAAATAAATGAAGATTGGGACGTTTAATCATATGTAATGTTGTTGATACTATATTTAAAATAACTTTGGTTGTGGTGGGGCCAAAGACTTGTTCTCTTAATAGGACCACTAGATTTTTCTATTATTTGATCTTGAGAGTAGCTACCATCTGATTAGGCTGTAGATTGATTTGATCTTTGATTTTGTCTTCATCAAGTAGTGAAGGAATTTTGTGCTCAGATATTGGTGCCTCAAAGAGGTTTTCACTAATTAAGTTTTCTTTATTGTCTTGTAGTGCCTTTAAGAAGGTTTCACTAAGGAATTTTGACTTTTGACTTTGATTGTCCCTTAGCACCTCTAAAAAGGTTTCACTAGAAGATGTTGAGTTCTGACTTTGATTATCCCCTAGCACCTCTGAAAAGGTTTCACTAGGAGAGTGTTCTACTATATGAATGTGGTCTTGGCTTCCTTACTCTTATTCAACTACTATGTCACCATGGATGTAGTTCATGAAAGTATGATTATGTCGATCCCAATTGACACTTATGGGAGATAGAATGTCAATAATATGGCTATCTTGGTTGATGGTAATGGAATGTAGAATGGTAATGGAGTGGGGAGAGGCTAAATAATCCTCATATAAGATACTAGGATAACTTGTGTCAAAGATAAATTACTCATCCTTAAGAACCTTAGAAGGATTACAAATATATTCAAATTGATCTGTAAGGCATGCGTAACCAATGTTGTAAAAGCCATGAACATATTCTTCATATGAGTTTGATTCTTTCTCAAGAGACTCTAAATATGATGTTGAGATTGATGTTGATTCAAATTTTGATAGTAAATCTGATGTTAGTTCAAGAATAGAACCTAACTCTAACTCTAATTCTTCATCTAATGGGTACTCTGTTACAATGATGTCTTGTTGAATGTTTGGTATTGGACAAGTAATGACTTGTGATGGCATAATGGGCTCCACAAAGACTAGTTTGTCAGAGTGGGACTCCCTCTAGTATGGGAAAAAGGTCAAGAGATAACTCCTTAGAGATTGGCTTGTCAATAGGAGGATCTTGAAAAATAGGCACATGGTCAAGGTAATGATTTACCCAAAGGTGGTTATAATTATTAATAAGTGACTCAATAAAGACTAGCTCATTAATGTGAGACTCCTCAATAATTGGGATAGGATCAATAGGTGATTCATCATAGGCTAACTTATCACAAGTGGTTAATTCACCAAGAACATATTAGATTGGTTTGTTCTCTTGGCTTTAGTTTCCAATGAGTTGGAAAATCCCAATTTTGAACATAGCTTGTTTTTTGATGGATTGGATAGATTGAGGTTTGGATGGGATTGGTTCTAGATGAGGAATGACTTGTGGTTAGATAATGGTATGGAATTAGGGAGCATGATTTCTCACATGAACCAAAGAACAAAGTCCTGAAATGGTAATGATAGGGCATTATGGGGCTTTATTGCCTACATAAGACAAAGGACTAGGTTCTATAATGATTAAGGGGTGTTGTGGAGTTTGATTGCTCACACAAGCCAAAGGATTGGGTTTAGGAATGGTAATGGTATTCCTTAGATATTATAGAGCTTGATATCTCATATAATCCAAAGGAGGATTAGGGGTAGTCAATGATCAAAAAATAAAAGGACATCATGGAACTTGATTGCTTGCACAAGCCAAAGCATCCAAGTCTTTCTCATAAACCATATCATCCCAGTTATGAGTTGGCTCATAATCTGGTTCTTAACTATGTTCCATGTACTAATTATTACAAAAAGGGTATGGATCCATATCCCAAACAACATTATCTATAGCTGGGTCTTCAAAGTCCTCCTCACAAGCCTCTTCATGTCAATCAAGGTCTCAATTTGGATTTTGTGGATTTTGACTATGTTCCCCATATGGAGTATTGTAGGGAGAGTAATAAAACTCCTTAGAAAATCATTCTCTATAGGGGTTCCTAGTGGGATTTTGTGTGCCCATTCTATCATAAGTTGGATTTTACGTGACTCCACCATAGGTGTAGCTAGACATATCCACATAAATGATGAAAGCTCTAAAATAAAAAAGTCTTAGAGTTCTACAAACTCTAAAAAACTATCCAAAAGACAAATGGTTCAAACTTGGTCTAACTTGGCTGAAGTGGTGGAGCTCTATCTCCAATATGGTCTGAAAGTGGATTTGTATCTACAAAATGATTTTTGCTAATACTTGGCATAAATAGTCTAACATCAAATGTCTAATGTCAAATATCATACACATAAAAGGTCAAGCATCTGAATAAAAACCGGCATGTCAAAGGTCTAGGTCAAATTGTTCCAAACAAGGTCTAAACTAGGAAAGGGAAAAGTTGAGTTACTAGGTGTTTTGTCTAAACATGGAGTCAAAATCTAGGCACAAAAAAATAGGCATATACTAGGACTTTTGGCCAAATGGTGTCAAAAGATAGATTTGAAACAAAGGTATCATGTGATTTGATTTAATCTAACAAGTTTGGAAATAACTTTGACATAAATCTGGCACATGAAATCAAACATAAACATGATTAGTTGGCATAAGGCATAAGGCATAAGACAAAAGGCTTTTTGAAGAAAGACTATTTTTTCCCAAATGAAGGCAAAAACAATGATAAGGATAGTTACTGAACAAATAAACCATCAATAGTTTTCAAATTTGGGTAATTGATTAACTAAAGTTATGCAACCCAAAAGAGAAATATCTATGTATTAGCCCCATGAATTAAGGCCTAAACAGAAATCAATCAATGTTTGAATCCAAAATTGACAAATCTAATGGAAAACTCAATGTTGAAAATTAGGATTTGACCAAAAAAGCTAGACAAGATTGGACAACATGACGTCACAAGACAAAGGTCTAAATGGTATACATGACATGCTTTGAAACAATGGTTTTTGATACAAGGTAAACTAGTCTTGAAACAAATTGAGTAGCCTAATGGTGTAAGCATGTTTTAATGATGTGATCTATGTTATGTTTCAAATACTCGAAGGAAAAATGGTTTTGACATGATTTGGGCAACATAACACTACCCTACTTAACTCAAATACATTGTTTTGACATGGATTATGAACAAACAAACATGGTTTTAGTCTCAAAACATACCAAGTAAAAATGACCAAAATACACTAAGTATAATCATCCAAATCCTAACAAGGGTATGGAAATGTGGGGTTGACTAAACTATCAATATTTCAAACATTTCTAGGGGAATCAATTGAACAATGACTTTCATGTCAAATGATACAAAAGACAAGCATAGAAATTGGGTGACCGCAACATTGGCTAGTTGTAAAAAGGTCTAGACTTTTTTAAAATCACTACATCATGTTGTTCGCTCAATGTAGTCTGATGTCCAAATGTAGATACGTCCCATGTGCAACTTAGAAGGAATAAGTGAAGGCAATGCCGAGAGATGAAACCCTAGGTCAAAGCTTCCCTAAAAAACTAATGGGAGGTAATGACATCCCCCTCTCAAACAAAAATGTAATGAAATGAAAGACATAAAAAGAAAGACTTTAAGTTCATTTTTAAGGTCACCCAAAATTTAATGAGTTTTTATAGAGTGCTTTAGATGACATTCTTTTTAAACCTTGGACTAGGCTTTTGTAATAAAGATGGAAATTTTGATTCCAAGGGTTCCCTAAAGGGGATAAATGGAAGAGCATATATGTGACATCCTTCTCTTTACCAATCAAAAGACAAATAAACAACTATTGAATACAAAAAATTAGACATGTGAGTTTAATTTTAAGCCCAAATGAGAGATTTGGTGGTGTTCATTTGACCCCTTGGTCTTAATTTGTAACTTTGAAAGCTAACTACAAGATTTAAGTAGTAGAACCCTAAATAATTTTCCTTTAAACACCAAAATGAAAAGTTTGATTCATTTTAAAACACCCTAAAATAAGTTTAAAAGGATCTATTTAAGTATGCTTTGATGATTTTTCAAGTAAAATATGCAAAAAAAATGTTAGCAAGATGTTTAGCTTAGAATCACTTTTTAAGATGAAACAACCAACTTAGAAAAATGAGCGCTTGGGTTTAAGTAAAAAAAACATAGTGACCATTGATAGTTATACTAACTAGTGACGATGATGTTTATGTAGATTGATGATGGTTTTACTAACTAGTGATGGTTATGTAGACCGATGTCATTTTTACTAATGCTAATTGATGATGGTTGAAAATGACCATTGACTCTTTACTCAATTGATGATGGTTACTGTGTAAACCTGTGACAAAGAAAAAATGGCCAAATGAAGTTAGAAAATCACTTTAAAAGAGTTTTAAGCATCCAAATTAAAATTTTAAATTTGCCTCATTATCTCTTTCATACATGGATGTGTTGGGTCCCACTGAGCATGCCATTATGTGAGATAGTAATTTGACTCAAGAGAGGATGGTTAGTATTGTGTTAGTTTCAAAATGAAAACAAAATGAAAGAAACATACTAACTAGCATAACATCTCTAGGCCTAGACACTAGCTAGAGCTTAGTTAACAAACATGAAAAAAAAACACAACTAAAATGCAAAATAAACCTTCTTTTACCTTCCTTGGATGCTCTAAAATGCTTTTTATAGTGGTTTTCTTGGGTTGTGCTCATGAAGTCTTCATCAATGGAAGCTTGGCTACCTCCATCTCTCCTTGGCACCTTGTGGCTTTGGATTGGATTGGTTTGGAATCAATTTGGCATGGTAAAAATATTGCAATGGATTTTGGAATCATTTGTGTGTTATAACTTTGCACAAAAATAGCTTAAAATTCAATAGGCAAGGCCTCCTATTTATAGATTTTTGAGATTGTGTAGAATCAACCTAAATCATCCATCTCAAGATTGGGATGTGTGTCTAAGGATTAATCCAATTTTTCAATTAAAATTTATAAATAAGATCATCAATATTTAGGGTAGATGAAAAAATTAAGAGGCATGAAGGGCTTTGATGAGGCATGGGAGGCATGAATCCTAATATTTGTGGCATTTATGGCTTAGGGATGTCTTCCCAAGAAATGAGGTCACATGATGATGCATAATTTAATATTCATTTTCAAAAATAAGTATTCAACAAGTTTCCGTGGAATTATTAATTATGGTATAATTTGGTTTAATTATCTCTTAAGCATGATTAAGCACTTTGTGCACAAATTACTCAAATTGATTAGAATGCCTTGTTATTGGTCCAAAATTTGACTGGATTGGAATTGGAAGTCAATGTTAGATACATTGGATCTATTATTCCATTTAGGATGTTACCAACACAAAATAACAAAGACACACATCTTTTAAAATAAATTTGATAGAAAAGAGCAATCCAGAGCACCTAGGTACAACATTGGCATTTTGATTTGGAATGATCTGATCAAAGTTAGATGGCCCATAAATTACACTGACCCATTTAATGATACTCTAGCCAAAATCAGCACTTGAATATGTCTGATTCAAATCTTTTAATCTAATTTAGTGTTTTTAGGCCAAAATTTTCACTTTAGGTGGAAATTAGTCAAAATCCTGGTTGAGGTCATTGGTGGCCAGATTTAGGTGTCTCAATCCAATACAATAAAGATGCTAATTTTTAGACCAACTTCATTCATGCATAAAACAAAAATTGTAAGTCATATGGATGAATATTAGTATCCATCTTATGCATGGTAAATCCCTCTAATTTCACCATGAATAGAGTCTGAAGCGCCTCTAATATCAATATGTGGTAGAAGTTGTAGTAATGGGTCTTAAAATAAAACTTTTTGGTAGTGAAGAGACAACTTGTAGACCTCCAACTAGGATTTTCTCCTATGGGACCCACATGTGCAAATACATAACTTTAAACATGTTTATATATCCAAATTACACATTATCCATTGACCATGACATCTAATTCCCCCAACAAGTCAATTTTCACTACTATTTAGGAGCACAAAAACACTAACATTAAAGATTGTCTAAGTTGAAGCTACATTATAAGAACTCCATTTTTGGTGCTTGTTAGTTAAAACATAACACTCCCAACACATTACAATGGGTGGATAACATCTAGGACTAGGTTCTTATCCTCCCATCTAGTCGAGTTGATAAAACTACCACCCATTCTGGGCTCAAGAATACCCTTCCTACTTCAAGAAAGATATTTATTTTTATAAGATATCATCAAAGCCAAGTTCTAGTGAATACCACAAACCCATTGGAATAATCAATGTTTTATCCATCTACGATTGAGGAAGTTAATTTTTTAATTACCATCTATATACTGATATAAATAGTAATTTGTTCCATCTTCGTTGTCCTCATTTGCAATAACCAAAAAAACATGTCTTGCATCACAATAAATGATTTTTAATGAGACTATGAAGATAGATAATGAGAATAAATAGTAAATAAAGATTAATCTTCTACTTAGTTTCACTAGATCAAATATATGGTCAAAGCCATGTGATAATGTCATATCTATAAGTTGTAATATTGGTGGAACTTGATGTGTTGATTGGGATTAGAGATCTAGACCTCTAATCATCCACCTAATCTTATGACTAACACTCATTCCAAATAGATTCCATGCATTTAGAAAAAAATCATGCCAAGTCTTGCGTGTGAATAGTCCAAGAACCTGCATTTGAGTTACGAAATGAGTGGAGCGCACTTGAATCCATTAGAGTCATACAATCGTCATAGTTTGCCAAGTATTTTTCCTCCATTGACCAAAAAATGTCTATGAACATTAGAATTTGATTGATCACCATGATATATATTCTCATTACACCATTCAAGCATAGTATTTGCATCAATAAAATTAGAAACATGGTCAAATTCTAACTCTTCCCTTGCAATAACTCTTTTTTACACATGCTCCAACACCATCATGCTCCCCTTTTCCATGGCTAGTGTCAATGAAACTCCAAATATGTTCTACACCAGTGGTAATGTGCATCTTTCTCAACCAATAAAATATCCATGCATTCTTACATTTTGATGTGCAATTATTTGACCAAATGTAATGCTAATTGAAAGTAATGTTCCTCTATGACAACTGTCCATGGAAATTCTCAAAACAATCTTGTACACACTCTATACAATGTGATAGGTCATCACTGATATATAAATGGTACTCCCTTAATGTTTTTTGTTATTCCTTTGTACTATCATGTGCACACATGAATGCTATATGCACAAATATGTCAACTTTTGTTGAGTTGTAATACTACGATTGAACTTCCATTTGTGGTTTGAAAGTGTAAATTTTAGAAAAGCCAACTACTAAAACAATGGAATCAAGTGGGAATGTGTCCTTACTTATATTGAAATGTTCATCCAACCATTTATCCCTATATGTGTGCCTTACATACTCATAAATAATTTTTTCCATGAATTCAACCATAAATTCTGAAACATGTATCTCTTTCATAACAAGGTCACACATCTTAGATTCTTTTCCATCTTTTAGTTGATAAGTCATAGATTTATATTTTATCAAACCAAATAATTCTTGTCCGATTTCACCTGTACACTCTTCATGGATACATTTTGGTAATCCACCAAAAATGCTGCAATTTCTATCCAAACATGTTTTTTTATTAAAAAAAATTATCCATTTGGGATTTCACAAAAATATTTGGAATAACTTCCCTAGATGATTTTGGTGGAACTTCTACACCAATATCCTAAAAAATGTTATTAGTATGCAAAGTAAAATGAATATGGTGAAAAACATCATAGTGCATTAAAAAGTCAATATGTTGCCTACAACAACAAGTGGTGATTGTGTGATTTATTTTTACATAAAAAGGTTTGGCCATCTCAAAAAATATTTGGCTAATAGTAATTTGTGGATGTTTCTACAAAAACTTAGAGTACCATTATGTTTGAGTCATATCTAATAAAACTTTCAATGAGGTTCATGATTATGAGAACCAACTCTTCTTTTCACTACTCTCTTGCATTGGGCAAAACTCTTGTGTTGTCTTTCCAAAATTTTGTAAGTCTTTCAAAGCATTGGCTATAGCCTTATCATTTAATGGAAGTCTACCAATTCCTATAGATCTTTGATATTGGGTTCATTAAGTATTTCACATCTTGAAATTGATTTAATTAATGTTTTTATATTTATATCAAGTGTTTGGCTTTTTTTTGAAATCAATCATTTCCCCCTATTTCAACACTTACTGCACAAGTTGTCATTATATCTCAAGCAGAATTACAATCTCTATTGTGTGATTTTGGGCCTACAATATGATATGCATGATGTAGATTTTCAATAATTTCATAATTTTCATCATCCAAAATAGATTTTCATAGTCCTAAAGTGTACATTGTAGGTCTCATCTTAACCAATTTCATCAATGAAACAAATAATTGACATTTTTGACTATCATAATCCAATCTATGAAATAAATTATCCCAAATTTCTTGATCGAGTATTCTTGAATGGAGGTTAGACATTTTGTTATGCCTTTTTTTTAGAATATTTTCAATGAATTCAATTAGTTACTTGTCTTTTCTATGCAAAATTCTTGGAGGTGTTGTTGTTGGTGGAATCCATTGAGAGGGTTTTTCAAAATCATTATATGTTTCCATGAAAATTTATTCATTGTTTGTTTCTTCATTATATATTTCCAAGAAATTTTATTAATTGTTAATTTCATCATTATTTGTGTCCATTAAATTTTATTAATTTTTGGTGGGTAAAGTATCATGCATAGGCTTTTCATCAACAAAATGAAAAACTTTAAACTTTGAACGTGAACATCCAAAATTATCTAATTTATTATTGTCATTTTCATCATAATTAAATTCATTATTATTATTTTCATCATTATTCAATTAATTATTATCAATTACCTCATTATTTAAGGCATTTAGCTCATTAGGGTTAGTGTTTATACCTTGTTTAGAATGAAATGCTTGCATTCATACCTTGTTTTTTTGCTCTCAACTCTTCTAATTTCTCTGGTGTTTTGTTTATTCAATTTATTCCTCTTCATTGAATGTGAACTAGACTCTATTTTGACAAAATCACCCAAGAAAGTATTTCAAATGTGGGGTCCAAAAAATACTACAAAATGTATGCAGAGAATATGTAAAGTGCGTAGGGAATGTTTGTGGGGATAACAATCTTGATTTGTGACAAAATTAGACATTGAAAAATAATTTTTTATCTATACTTAAATAAGTGAGTATGAATTATAGTAATGTGTACGTGTTTCTATAACATGTACATGTTCCTTGAAGTATAGGCATATACTATAAAAACAAGCAAAAAGGCTCATATTCAATGTATAAATCCCTTATAATACTATAATATGATGCATAAATCCCTAACATGATGCAATAAGACAATAATATGTTGCAATAAGGATATCATATGATCTAATAAGGCTCAATATGATGTATAAATCCCCAATATGATGCATAAATATCCAATATGATGTAATAAGACTATGAAGTAATAAGACTATAATATGATGTAATAAGGCTCAATATGTAAGGGAAAATGAGATAATTTTCTCCAAATCCCATCATAGGTTCTTACAAACCTAAGTGAATAATGGGTTCACAAATTAACACTAATCACATTCATGAATTTATGTATTTGTGATGAAATCAGGGAACTTAGGGGTTGTGTTTGTTATAAAATTAGGATTTAGGGTTAGGGGTTTAGGGTTTTTACATGTCATGAAATTAGGGTTTAGGGGAACTAAACATATTTAAGTGATAAAATTAGGGTTTACGGTCAACATGTCATGAAATGTGATCTAATTTAGCACTGTTAATCACATCATAGACTCTAATTTAGGTTTAATGGGTTAAAAATGACCACATTTGCATTCATATTTGTATTTATGATTAAATTTGGGTTAGTTGAGTCATACATGTTGCATATATTATACAATTTATTGGACCATAAATTTGGTTTAGGGGATCAATTTTGCATAAATCACGTCCTTAATTTCACCAATTAACTAATTAGTTCAATTCATGATAGAATTGTACTTAATTTTTTCCCAAATCATATATCATGCTCTTATGATTAAGTCAATAAGGGGTTAAAATTAGCTTCCCATGCCTCATCGATTGAATGAATCAACTCTTTGGTTCATTATATATATACATGATGACATTCTAGGGTTAATTTCACTCCAAATCACATCATGCATACAATTTAAAATAGGTTCATACATGGCTTGTTTTTACCTTAATTACCCCTATAATTGAACCTTGTTATGCCACATGTGTATCTCATACACCCAAAACTGTTAAAGTTATCAAAGATACATCAGGCCCTATAAGTTATAGAGTTGAAAATGCTCTGGGAGGCCAAATCTAATTACATATCACCATGTATACCTCGCACATGCTCTGAAGTGTTATCACTATTATAGGTTTTAGGTCCTAAAAGTGTTAAAGATATATCAAATCCATGTGAGGCCTGATCTAATTAGATATCACCCATGTATCTTGTACACACATATAAGTGTTAGAGATCTAACTATCAAGTCATAGAAGCAACAAATTTTTCAAAGCCTCAAGATGCCCAATCAAATCAAAGATTTACAAATGTAAGTAAAATACACTTGGATATATTTTAGATTTTTTAGATATATATAAATTCTAGATCCCAAAAGCATTAGAGATGTTAGCACCCCAAGAGTTATAATCCAATTAGAAATGGCCATGTGTATTTATGTAGACAAAGTGGCTGATTCAAACATATAAGAATGATAGGCTAGGCCTAGACCCACTGTGTCAAGTCATCAAAAGTAGACAATGATATCATAAATAATAAGAAACACTTGGAAAAATATGAACACATCTTAGATGCCATGAGTACCAAACTAGGCATGTGCATGCTAAAATCTCTACATTTGTTAGCTCACATGAGTGGAATTCATGATCTTTGATACCTAGACAGGTCTCATCACCTTCAACCAATCCATATAAGGCTTATTCACAAATATCATACATATATGTACGCCAAAAATGTATAAATATTGACATTGATCCCATCAACTAATGTCTAGTAAATAATTCACATGATGTGAGCCTTTACTAGGCTGGCCCTAGCCCTACTATGTCAAGTCATCAAAAGTACTCAATGATCCCATTAACAATAAGAAATATTAGAAAAATATGAACACATCTCAAATGCCATGAGGGAAAAATTTAGGCATGTGCATACTGCACTCTCTACATTTATTAGATCACATGAGTGGAACTCATGATCTTTGATACCTAACTAGGTCCCATCACCTCCAACTAATCCAACTAAGGCCTATTAAAAAATATAGTACATACATATAAACCAAAAATGTTTAAAGATTGACATTGGTCCCATAAACTAATGTCTAGTAAATAATTCATATGATGGAGCCTCTCACTTGCCATTACTATACAAAAATTATCATGTAGAGACCTTTAAGGTCTAATTTAAATTTAGTGAGCAATGAATGTTATCCATTTTTATATATGTATTCAAATTATTTAGATCCATTTTTTTGAATTACCTCTAGATCCCAAATTAAATTCATATTAAGTCCTACATGTAGGAGAGAACACAATTCAACAATGGAATCCTCAATCTCTATTTCCAAGCTGAAGCAAGAATTTTGAGATACTACTTTCTTGTAGTCCACATAATAAGGTTTAAGCTCATTGAAATGAAATATGAACAAGATGATTGAAGATATTTCAAAATATATAATATTGAAACCTTCAGTGAGGGGGTACACATTGGTATTTGATTCAGATCAACCATTTATATGAGGTAAGCAACATTATCCACATGAACAATTATTTGGTCCTTCTACTCAGCATCATCCTTGAGGGGAAGTAGGTCTCATATTTAGGGTTCATTGTCACCTTCAATTTATCTTGAATAATCTCAATAGAGTTTGAACTGGAGTAACTTATACATATGCCATACTTGGTCAATGTTAGGTCTACACCACCATATATTTCTAAAGCATAGCCATCTCTTAATGATTTTGAACAAGGTCCCTAGTGCATTTATATATTTTCTAAAATATACATTCATCACTATAGGCACAAAATCTTAAAACCACATCATCACTAATGGATACATGTGACCATTTCAAGTTTATTAAGATCAAAACCACATCTTATACAAAATAAAATGTGTACCCAAAAAAAAATAAAAATATAATAAAAATGTGTACCTTGTACCCATCATCCTACTTTCATAACTTACTATCCCAATTACATAGTAAGGTATATAACTCTATCGTATTGATAAGCACCAAGTGTTGTCTAGATTATTTTTGATATTGAAATTTTTGCATCACTGATGTGGCTTGGATTAGTCCCATGTCAAAAATGCACTCTCGAGATGAGGTGGGAATGGATGGAGTGGTTGATGGTTGTCCCATGTGTGATGGAGGAGGTGCGGGGAATGGAGGATTAACCATATTTTCACAAGAGATATTAATTTTAGGTAAAATTTGAACAATGCATTTGAATACATTAGGGGAATCTTGAATAATTGTAACAATAGAAGACTCTTATTAGACTTTCAATTGGGACCTCAAAATGCACCTATTGAATTAGATACATTGAGTGACCTTGGATGAAACTTAAGTGACTTTATTCATCAGATTTTAGGAATGTTTTGGGACAATCCAAGGCATAAGTCATAAGTATTGGGCTCCATTAAATATCATTCTTGAATTATATATCCAACAAATGCATTGTTACACCAAGGGCTCAAATCTTATTTCTACTTACACAAGATAATCTATACTACATAGTCCAATTCAATGGGTTTGACCCTTAAAAAAATTAGTTTAAAAACTATAAATAAAGGGGTTTGGTCAAAGATATCAACAAAACAATACAAGGATAAGATAATATTTTAGGCAAGTAGGATAATATCAATAAGAAACACACAATTTAAAGGTAAGTAGGATATTAGGCAAGTAAGATAGTACGGTATATCCTTGCCCTACTATAAGAAAAATGAAATTTAGGTTTTTGGTGTTATTTAAAAATAATGAGTATGTGTTATATAATATGTATGCATTATATAACATGTACCCATTATGCAATGCGTACACATTATATAATGCATACACGTTATTTGAATTTGAATTCAAAATGGAGCCTCTAGGATTGGAAATGGCTTGGATTTTTGAGCCAAAGGCTTGTGACTATGCATCTATAGCCAAGATCAAGAGTTTTGAAAAAAACCAACAAATTTCAAATTCAATCGCCAAATATGCTATGGATTTCAACATCAAAATTCAAAAAATTATTGCTGTCATGACGAGCACACAGTCCTCTTTCTAAATATATGATTTTTATAAATTTTAAGATATTTTAAGGGTTCAAACTATAATTATTTCTAACTACACATTTTTTAGGCCACTAAATTTCACACATATATATTCCTATTCATGTTTATGTAATTTATATTTCATTGATCCAAGTGTAAAATAAATTATATGGTAATAAACTAGGCCTAATTCTACATAGATTAAAAAAAAATCAATTTTCATTTTGTTTTGAGGTAGTTAGGGGGGTGCATAGTTGGCTATCTATTTTTTTATCAGTTTTTAGGATCTACTTAATTACAAAATTAATAAAAAAATATTCATTGAAAAAATAAAAATTCGTGACAAACTAGAAGATCTTATCTAAATATTCACCAAAGGGTTTCAAATAATTTTTAACGATGCTAAAAAAATGGTGGGTTACATGGCCATCTATCTACTATGTTTTCTTGAAAAAAATAGGAGGTCCTCTTCAAATTTTAGATGTTTAACCTATTTATACTTAACCATTATTCAAATAATTTTTTTTTGAAACTAGACTCAAAATTTTACAATTCATGTTCTTATACCATCTTCAAATTTTGAGCGTAGCCATCTCAAATTACCTACATAAGTTCAAAATTATGAAAATTTAGAAAAATCATGTCCATGGGTAGGCCCTTTTTTGTCCCCCTAATGTGTGCATTTACCCCACAGGGTACTGTTGTGCTCTCCTTATTCCTTGTCCTTCAACAAACTTGGCATGAACTTTTTGACATTATTTTATAAGTGATATATTTTCATTCTTTTATCATGCATAACATTCAAGTAATATTTATAAATCCACCCTAAAATTACATGACACACGTATTTGTTATCACATCACACCATACCTTATCTTGGTGTGTGTCAATTAGTAATTTCAGCAAGTATTTCTCATTTACCAACACATTATGGTCCTTTTGAATCCATGAAACCTAATATGGGTTTGGATGTTCCACCTTATAAAAACCCAATTTATCCCCCATCTCACACAAAACTCAATTTTATGTGCTAACTGCTAACATTGTCCATAATTACTTTGTATCAATTACCTCTTGACTTACACACCTTTCAGAACATGTTATTCCTATGCACTAGTTCACTATCCTCTTTTAACAGAAAGAGCAATACCTTATTTATCATGAGGTTTTCTCTATGGTATAAATCTAAAAAGAATTTAATGGTTCCAATGTACTTGTACAAACATTATTACATACATTTATCTTTATCTTAGTTATTTGGTTAATAATTTTACATTTTCATTTCATTGTTTTTAGCATGTTTCATGTTCATTTTATTTTTAAATCTTTTTTGAGCCTTTACATATTTGTCACTTTGATTTTTTTTATTTTAAATAATTAATGTCATTTTATCACTTCAAAGATATATTTTTGATATTGGATTATTTATTTTTGTAACACTCTTAGCTCAATAATAAAAATTTGACGAAGACACAATGTTTACAATTTTATATTTTTCAGCTCTCAGATCCCAAGTTATTTGTATGACCAATGTGTTTCAACCTTAAATGTTATTATCACTCAAGGGGACTTGGTTGGGTCTATTTAATGTATAGGTTGGGTATTGGTTTTGTAATCTTGATGTATTTTTTGCAAACATGATATTTTTGCTAATTAATGTTGTCACTGTAGGTTTGATAGAGATCTAAGGTGGTGCATAAGCATAGAAGCCTACAAATATATATTGGAATTAGCATACAAAGAAGCCTAAAAGTGAAATAAGGTGGTGAAAGGAATTCTCATAAAAAATCCAAGTAACTCACTAGGCATAATTTCAACTGCCAAGACATTGAAAATGTTGCTAGATTTTGCACATACAAATAAAATACAGCTTGTATGAAATGAGATTTATTTAGGATCTATCTTCTCTTCTCAATAGTTTTAAAACATTTCAAAAATTATGGTGAAAGAAAAATACACACCAGATAATGTACATATAGTGTATAGTTTGTCTAAGGATCTAGGCCTTTCAAGTATCAAAGTTGGTACTATATATTCCTATAAAAATATAGTAGTGATAGCATCTAGGAGAATGTTAAGATTTTACATGGTTTATTTTTAGACACAACATTTACTAGCTACTATACTTTTAGATTCAACTTTGTTGAGTATTATATAGCAGAGAACAAGGGGAGATTAGAAGACAAGCATAATTTTCTTGTCTTAGGGCTTGCTCAAGATGGCATGACATGCCTAAAAGGCAATGCTGGTATTTTTGGTTGGGTAAACATGAGACATATTCTTCAATAAAGTGATATAAACAAATTATATGCAAATCTACCATTAATTGGACTTTATTATAAATAAAACCTATATCAGGCATGCCCAATGCTTTGTTATCTGCCTCTTAGAATTTGATTAAAATCCACTACTTGGAATTTGATTGAATTAATTTGAACAAAATTAAAAAAAATACAAAACAAAGAAAATAATGGAAACACATATGAAGCAGTGCAGGAGGATGTTGTCACTTGCCCCATCACTCATCCTCATCACTGTCACAGTCAAAAATCTTGAATTAGGGGAGAAAACAACTAACAATGTCGCATTGGGGGAGAATTTGGGGTAAATTTTTGATTTGAGGGGGATTTAAAATGATGTCCCACTGTTTTTATCCTTCTTTTTTTATCATTTATGGTAACATGAAACTATGATTTTTTGATCATTCATAGTAACATGAAACTATGATCGAATTGGTGGTAACATGAAACTATTAACCACACTTGGCAGTGAGGGGTGGGTGTGATAGTTTGGCATTGGTGATGACCAAAAAATACTTTCTAGCCAATGAATGATAAAGACTAGTATGCCAATGGTTAGTGCATGTTGGTTAAGCTCATCAATTCTCACCTTTTATCAATGGAAATGTGGAAAATGTTCACTGCCTTGTTGACTTCACTCCCTGAGGCAATTCCTTGATGTCAATCCTTCCTATCTCGAGTGCCAAATATGGTTGAAATAAAAGAATAGATTTGAAAGCATAAGCACATTCATAATGACAATCATAGTAAAGAAGACAATTTATACTTATAGTATCAAATAATAGATTCAAAAATCTATAAAATGCTTTTTACCTTCTCTATCTTAGTCTATAGAATGCACTGACTTGTTTTCTTCACTCACTGGTCCAACTCATCAATATTAGTGTTTCTTGCACCAACTACAAACCATGAATTTAATGATATTTTCAACTTATATAAAAATTTTCAACCCATATAAATAGTCATTGGTTTAAGTCATCAATTATTAGGCTCCATACTTTATGATAGGGTGGCTAGTGGTTGTATTATATACTTTCATGTATTATATATTTAAAATATGTTATATTATTATATTATATAATAAATTATAATTTATATTTGATATTATATTTTAAATTATATATTATATTATATATAATTTTATAGTGGTTATTTTAAGAGGTGAATATATTAATGACATATTTGAATGGAAGCAACAACATACACTATATAATTTATATATTTTACCTCCTATTAAATCATTGAGTTTAGCAACACATTAATTTGACTACTTATGTATAATATATCTTATAAGTATGTGTTTTTAATTTTATTGTAGAAATTTATAAAATTTTATCTATTTTTTGTCTGTGTTTATGCAAGTCTTACTGGTAAGGCACTAGGGTAATTATTTGTAAATTATTTGTTTAGTATAATAGGTATTTGTGATAAGTCCAGCCATTATGTCATTTAAATCTTCAAATAATTTCATATATTTATTTAAGACATTCAATCGAATAATATATTTGAGACCGGTCAGTTAGACATAGCTTATATATGATATTTTATGTAGGTTACTCTAGCAGTAGATTACCCAAAACTATTTTTCTTGGTGATGATTTTGGTTTAATGTTCATCATACCTTTTTTAATTATTAAACATTAAATCAATTTTTTCTACTGTGAATAAATTCTAGCATATATTCATTTTTAATCAAATAGGGGTTTCCCTAAGCTCATATCTTATGTCATCCTATCTCATAAAAGACTAGTAAATTTGTGAGATATAATTGGTAGATTAGAAATGGGAGCATGCAAGATAAAAAAATAGCTCTTGACTCAAATTTAAGGTAAATTTATCCCACATGCATGCATAATGCTTGCAACACTGCCACATATTTAGTGGCCTAGTCAGTTTTTGTGTAAATATATGTTATCAATTTTAGACATCAAAAATCACTTTTAGATGTCGAAAACCACATAAAACCACCTATTTTGAAAAATGAAACATCAAAGCATCTCCAATACCATAAGATGAATCTTAGGTATATATATGCCTAGTGGAAAATACCTTAAAAATACCAATCATAGATCATATATGGTCTAATGTGGATAAATACTAACATCACATTTTGAAAATAATGAAACATCAAAGCATCTCCAATACCATAAGATGAATCTCAAGTATATATATGCCTGATGTAAAATTCCTTACAAATACCAATCATGGATCATATATGGTCTAATATGGATAAATAATAACATCACATTACCATTATAAAATTAATTATGACACTTTTATCTTGATTATATCCAACATCAATTACCAAAAATAGAGAGCAAACACTGATTTATTATTTTTGGGAAATTAGATGTTTAATTCCTAAATAATAAATGGGTATGAGTAGATAAAATTAGTAAATAATATGCAATAATTAAGCCACTAAATTTGTGTAAACAAATCATATTTTTGCCTTTTATAAAATTAGTAATGAGTGAGAGAAAATATGACTTAGCTTATTTCAGAATGTTACAGCTGAGATAGAGTCCAATACTAGAGGAACAGGACTGGGACACTATCAAAAATTAAGATCTGGAGTTTGTTTCTTGATTGGACAGGACCAAAAAAAATAGGACACCCTGTTTTTTGGCATTGTAGTCTTGGTCTTACCACTATTGTACAAACTACTCAAAAAGATATGATTTTTTTTGGGTTTTGTTCACAGTGTCTATGTGAGCATATGTACCAAAATTTAGATCCTCACTATCAATATAACTCCCTATAGAGATAATTCTTCATGTGTTTGTGTCTTTTATGTAATTAAATGGAACTTTGGTAAATAGGGAAAAGGGGTTAGTGTGTAAAGGATATGCTAGACATACTTCACACCCTATGTGTGGGAACACTACTTATATCCTAATACTCTAAAGAGGGATCAAGCTATATGTTGTTTCCACATTGAAGTTTTTGGTGTAATAGTGTGATGAAAATGCAAGTAAATTTGAAACTAGGTGTACTTGGAATGACTAAGGGCTGGTGTAGAGGTTTGAATAAGCTTGAAATACTTTTGGATGGCTACATGTAGAGAATATGGAATAATGCTTGAGTAGTCTTGCTTGTATTCTTGTTTCTCTCTTTTAAATGAGTGCCAACCCTTCTAAATGGCTTTAAATGGCCTTTTATATGGGATTTAATGATCGTGGGTTAATGAATTCATGTTAGGATGACATGAATTGGGATAAAGATTCTAGAGAATATGACCATTTAACCAAATTTACACTTGGAAAATAGTGCTAGAAATAAGACACCTAGAGTTTTAACATTGTAGTCCAAGTTTTGGCACTATTGTCCTAAGGGTAAGGATTTGTCATGGAAAGATCAACTTGGGTCAGTAAGGGTTCAGTTTGGAAGGCTATAGATGACTGAAAAGCTATGAAAACATGCCTAAGAGGGTTAAGAGACCAGGTAAAATGGACCTATGGATTAGGTGTCATTTAAACATACTCAAGTTACCAAATTTTACATTTTATATGACTACATTTTCCCTCCCTTTATTCTAGTGATTAATCAAAGTGAAATACTAGGATACAAGAAAAATAAAAAGCATACCTAAACTTACCTATAAAGTTGAGGCTCATGACGTTGTGTGATGTTGGATGTGTGTAGAGAGAGCATGGTGTGAAGTGTGAATTTGTAATGAAAAACATAGAGTAAATCAGTCCTTACTAGATACACTATATCTAAAATAAGAATGTACAAAATATAGGTAAGAGAGAGAGAGAGAGTAAGAGAAAGGAAAAAATACACCTCAATAGGTACGTGAACCAATAAAAAACCTATTGTGATGCTAGATTGTGCTAGGTGTGTGCTATACCAAAATTAATATTGTGAATGGAGGTGAGTGCTCAATTCCCTAGAAGTAGCTCAAGAATGCAAAGGTAGGCCCTTTAGTTCCATCATCTCCTACTAAGTGAAGCTAACAAATCATACATGTGTCAATTGATGTTTGGACTATGTGTCTAATCCCTCTAAATAGGTTGCTCAAGAATACAAAGGCTATCCCTTAGGCTCCATCATTGCCCCATGAAGTGAAGCTATGAAGCAATATAGATATGGAATACATGCCATATGAGATGGCTATTGAAGCCCATGAATTTACTATGATTTGATAATGTTGGCATGGATAGCCAAATGTATGGTGTAAACTAGGCCACTCTTGACCATTTCAAAAGATGGAGATTAGGCTTGTATGAAAACCAATCTAAAACTAGTGCAATAGGCTTATGCAAAAGCCAACTCAGGAACTTGGGTACTCAGGAAGTTAAGCTTGTATGAAATCCAAACTTGAAAAAAGATGCCAACCATCTACAAATGGAGTAAGTCACACAACTATTAAGAAATGATTCAGAAATAAACTAAAATAAAAAAAAGGGGAGGATCAATGTGCCACGCACATTACCCCCAATCACTGGTGTCTAAAACATGGATTTTGATCTAGAAGTTATATCAACTACCTAACCTAAAACTGGAAGTGAGAGCCATCATGCCACACATGATGTCCCCTATATCTAGATTCTCTGAGCAAAAAATATACTAAAACATGTTGAATATAGGTTGTGTTGTACTGATAAACTTATGATTGAATTCACCTTTCTATCAATTTTTGGAAAAACTAATTTTTCTACTATCTAGATAGGAGCACCAAAATTAAAACACCTTACTATTTGGTGTTTTAGTCTAACTTTGGTGTTGTTATCCAAGGCCAAATCTGATGACTAATCTAGATTTTCTACTATTTGCCTAGTTTGTTCTACCTAGTTTGATGTCTAGATTCTATTATGATTGTTCTAAAAACTATTGTTTTGACCACTAAGATCTTTGATATCTATGGCAAAACCCTTATTTGTTTCCCCCTCTTCTTAAGGTAGGAATGAAGACCTTGCAATGACTGCCCTTAGAAGAGATATCCTTTCAAGTGTGTTATGTTTCATAGATAAATGATATAACAATGATAATTGATAAAATATATTGAGATATAATAATGTTTATATTGAGATATTTTTAGATCAACAAGGGTATGCCTAGATAGATATAACAATTTAAAAGCATGTGCAATGTACTGAACTAGAATTAAAAGTGTTAGTTGTTAGTTGTCAAGGAGGGATGGAGCATGATGTCCATCATGGCATCCAAGAAACCAAGATAAATGCATGATATGGATCATGAAATTTGAAAAGAAGGACAAACAATCAAGCAACAAGCATACAAAGAAAGAATCAAGAAGCATACAAGGGTGGCTAAGGGACCAAACAAATAAGGGACATGGGCACATGTCACTCATACTAAAATTTAAACATACAAGGCATGTTTAAATACCACATACACATACCATAGAAAAAATAAGATTGGCATGAGGGCCACAGGCACATAAAAGAGTACAAGCAAGGGACATTAGCAAATGTCTAAAGGTACACAAACATAAATAGAATTAAAGGACATTGGCAAATATCCTAAGGCACACATAGGAGACAAGAAGGAACTAGAAATGCAATCTAACAAGATACACTAAGCAAGAAGAAAAATCATGTAATAAATAGAAAGGTAGAATGACATCCAACTAATCAAAGCAAGAGTGAAAGTATGGAAGACAAGTTAGTACAAGATTAGGTATATGCTAAGAGATACACAAGTGATAGATACTAGTGAAATGTTGATATAGTAATCTAGTAAGTAATGTACATTAGTATGATAACTTGGAGTGTGTGGTGTTGGAATTACATAACCTGGATGGTGTATTCATGTAGAAGATGCCCCTAGTGGGTATGTATATCAATGTGTGTCTCAAATGTAAAAGTAAGATGCCCCCTCAATGGGTAGTGTGAAGCAGTCAAGGATCTGGATGTCACTACACACACTCAAATAAGATTAAGTGAAGCATGGTAATGTAGATAAATTGACAAATAATAACATGAAACAACAAATGTAAGTCCTAGCATAGTAGTATCAATTTAAATCATGGATGATGCATACAATTGAAATGTTTTTGTGTTTTTAGATATATTTGAATGTTTTTATATTTTGAAATGTTATATTGTTTTTGTATTTTTTAAATAATCTATGTACCAAAAATATTGAGAAGAAATGATACTAATTGATGAGTTTCAGATGATACTCTTTGTCATGGTATCGTGTATTGATCAAATGTATCATGTGTGATCATGAAACATGATGAAAATGTTGAGACTATGATTTTAAAAGTTGTGTGCATTGTAAATATTTTGGAATATTTGAAGTAAAAATTGACTGTGGGGTCCCTTTATAACTCTATGAAGTGAATGCAACTATAGGACTCTTAGGGACCCATCTAGAAGTAGGAGAAGCTCTCTAAACATGTGCTCTATGTGTAGATGTATGAGATCTCAATGCCACTGCTCTAGGTGTGAATACTATAGATGGAAGCTATCTAGATTCCTGAGGTAGTGGAGGTGTATGAACCCTCTGTACTGGTGATGGATGCCTCAACTATGTATAAATATGTACCAAAGGAAGAACTATAATTGGTAGGGAAACTGAAACTAGTAGAGAAGCTAGAACTGGTGATTGAAAAAGAGATGTCTCTAAAGTGGAGAGTGGTAACTCATATGAAATTTCAACAAATATAATACTCTAATTATCATGAATGAATTTGATTCATCTGTGAACTGTAGATGGTATTATTTGAATTTTTTGAATCCATGGGTGACCAAGTAACATATCAAAAACTCTTGCATTGGGTAATATGGTGAAATGTGCAGTCACATGTGTTGGCCTAGTATGTAAAGAAATTACAATATCAACCAATGAACTTGATATGTACCCATTAAATATGCTAATAATTGTATCTGACAGAGTTATATCCTACTTTGAATAACCCAAATGCTGTAATAATGTAATGGTGCACATATATTGATAATAGAACCATTATCAATGAGAACACCGTGAATGGGTTGATTATGAATATGTGCTCTGATAAAGAGTTCATTATAATCTAAATTATCTTCAACAATCTCTTGATCCGAGAAGGATATCAAAGGTCTAGTTAGAACCCTGGATTCATACACACCTATCATACTGCTCAAAGAATGTGACTCAATTGAAGGTGCTTGGTATTTAGTTGGTAAAAGGTATGCATGGTATGTGTGGTGAACACTTGATGTGTCCCCTTACTCTTGTTTAGAATGTTTTAGAAATAAATTTGAGAATATTTTCAAATATTTATCCTATGTTGGTTTTTCCTATGGATTCTCAACTAAAGTGCCAAGATCAAGTAGGTTGTCATCTATCAAGTCCTATATCTTATGTCTAAAACTGATGCATCTATTTTTAGTGTGGCCTAGTGCCTTGTGTAAATCAAAAAATGCATGATGATCATATCCCCATTGAAGTGCCTTTACTAGGTCAATTTCCTAAATAGGAGGGAGAGTGATGATGTTACATTTTAATAACTACTGTAAAACTATGGTTGGAGATACTAGTAGATTGGTAAATTCACATCGAGGAGGTGCTGATAAAACCACACATTGAGGGGGATCTAAAACCACATTGATTATTGGTTGATTCTAATTCTTGTTATCATTGAATTTTACCTTGTATGAAAATTTTCTATTACTCTTGTTTGTTGTGTCTGGGATGCTTGTATACTTGAGTTTGCCCATTAAAATAAGTTTTACTTCTCTTTCCTTTAGTGTATGAAACAATTTAGTAAAGGAAGAGAATATTTCAAACATAATAGATTCATGCAATGTTGGTAGAAGGATATGTTTGAAGAGATCCTATAACTCCTTATCTTCCATGGGGATAGTCATCTTAGCCAAGATGGGTCTTATATCAAAGCACATAGTTTGTGAGATGCTCATTTGATTTCTATTTTTGTTGTGAAATTTGTGAATAAGAGACCTTATCACTAATGTTGATACTAAAATGTGTAAGGAACATATCAACTAAAGGATTGAATACATAACTGACTGATTCGGTAAACTATAGAACCATTGTCAAACATAATCCTTTAGACTCCATGGAAAAAGCTTGGTAAGTAGCCAGTCATTTGGTACATAATCCAAGCATGCTACATGAAAAGTTCTCAAATATGTCTCTAGATCACCCTCACCATCATTAAGAATAATATTAGGTCAAAAAAAACCGTAAGGTAAGGGTGTAGAAGAAATGTGAGATACCAATGGTGTATGCAAAAGAGAAAAAGAATCAAAATCCTATGTAGGTCTAGTGGTACCTTGCTCAAGATGTATCACCTTGGATTGAAGATATCTTATCTCTTACACAAGGTCTGCCACATTAGGAGATAGGGATGCACTAGCTATAATTGGTGGCATAGAGGTAGGTTGGGTTGCTATAGGGGGTTGTCGAGACATAGTTTCCCCCATAGTGTCATTTTCAATTGGTTTCTTTATGGTTTGAGAAGACTGAACATTGTTTGTTCTTTGTTGTTCCTCTTGTAATATTTTAAGCATGTCATCTTGCATTTTAGGGTGTTTGATTAAGATTTCTTGAAGTTATCTCTTATCAGTTTCATCAAAACCAATGTATTGGGCCATTGTTAAAGTAGGAAAACAATTTAAGAAGTGTTTAAATTTTTTGTAATAATTTGTTATAGGCTAAGTGGTAGAAAAGGAAAATACTAAATATAGGAAATGTAAGATCCTCAAAATAGTTAATTGGAAATTGCATGAAAAGGATATGAAATGTGCAAACATGTAAGGTGATACCTTCAAAAGTAAAATAGGAGCTAGTATATGCAACTAGGGATTTGAGAAAAATATAATTTTTGAAAATTACTATGAATTTTTGAAATTTGAAGTGATTTTTTGATTTTAATATGCAACTAAATATTAAAAAAATGATTGGCAAATTACTGGGAGGCTATTTGATGTAACTAGGATTTGAAATAAATTTATTTTAAAATTTAATACAAAATTTTAAAATTTGAGAGGAATTCATGATTTTAATATTTAAGAAAAAATTCAAAAATTAATGGGAAAAAACAAGGAATTTAACCTACGATTTCCAGGGTTTTTATATGAAATTCAAATTAAGTCAGGTTCACCAAATGATTTATTATTTTTTAGAAATTAAATATTTAATTCCTAAATAATAAATGGGTCTGAGTAGATAAAATCAGTAAATAATATGCAGTAATTAAGCCACTGATTTTGTGTAAACAAATAGTATTTTACCTTTTCTAAAAATAGTACTGATTGAGAGAAAATATGACTTTGCTTATTCTAGGCTATTATGACTAAGACAAAGTCTAATACTAGAATAATAGGACTGGGATACTATCACAAACTAAGATCTAGAATTCATTTCTTGATTGGATAGGACTACCAAAAATAGGACACCCTAATATCTAATGCTGTAGTCTTGGTCTTACCACTATTGTCCAAACTACTCATAGAGATATGTTTTTTCTAGGTTTTGTTTATAACATCTATGTGAGCTTGTGTACCAAATTTTAGATCCTCACTATCAATGGAATTCACTATAGAGCTAATTATTTTTGTGTTTGTGACTTCTATACAATTAAATATAACTTTGGCAAATAGGGAAAAGAGGTTAGTGTGTAAGGGATATGCTAGATGCACTTCATATCCTATGTGTGTCCATGTTGCCTATATACCAATACTCTGAAGAGGGATCAAGGTATATGTAGTTCTCCCATTGAAGTGCTTGGTGTAATAGTGTGATGAAAATCCAAGTAAATATGAAATTGGGTGTACTTGGAATGACCAAGGGCTGGTGTAGAGGTTTGAATAAGCTTGAAAGACTATTGGATGGATGTATGTAGATAATAGGGAACAATGCTTGAATATTCTTGCTTCTCTCTTGAAAATGAGTGCCAACCCTTCTAAATGGACTTTGAATGGCCTTTTATAGGGGATTTAATGATCTTGGGTTAAATAAATTCATGTTAGGCTAACATGAATTAGGATAAGGATTCAAGAGAATATGATTATTTGAACCAAATTTGCACTTGGATAACAATGCCAAAAAGAGGACACCTTATGTTTTAGTGTTTTAGTCTAAATTTGGGCACTATTGTCCTAAAGGTAGGAGACCTAAGGGGATGGATTTGTCATGGAAAGATCATCCTAGTTAGTAAGGGTTTAGTCTGGAAGGCTATAGATGACTAGGAAACTATGAAAATATGCTTGAGAGGGTCAAGAGAGCAAGCAAAATGGACATATGGATTGGGTATCATTTATCCATACTCAAGTTACCAAATTTCACATTTTATATGACTACAAATACCCAGTGATCAACTATCAACAAATAACACATCTATAATAATACCATAGAATAATACAAATACAAATACACTTTGTGAAAACATAACAATAAAAAACATGCTTAAATATCAAGGCAAGTTATTTTTAATGTAATATAACATAACATGCTTTGTTGGTTAATTATGTTTTTTCTCTTTCAGTATACTAGTGTGTTGGATTTCATTGCATCCCAATGTATTAGAACCAACAAGTAAAGCATACCTCTCTTTTAGTTGTACATGTTATTTCTAAGTGTCATGGTTAGACTATGTTCTATGTCAATTTCATGGTTATAAGTGTTTTCTTTGATCCAAGTTACATTTATGCTGTATAAACTTTCAATGTATTTTTTTGTGAGAAATTGAAAAATACATGACTGTAAGATCATATGACATGGAAAATGAATATTATGTGACGATGGGATCAAGTTCACATTGTTTTTTAAGATAAATAGGAAGTGTAAGATAAGAAAAATGTAATTGTAGTGTTATATATATATATATATATATATATATATATATATATATATATATATATATATAAGGCCCACAATGAGAATGCATGCAATTCCAATGTTTTGAAGATAAACAAAGTACTGACAACAAGAATAAGTTGATTGTAATGTTTTATTAAATAAATGCAGTGTAAAATAACCTTCTATTTATATTTTCTTAAACATTATTAAATAATCAAATTTATTAAACATTGACATAAAGAGAGATATAGATTGTATTGGAAAATATGAAACATTATTCTTTAAAAAAGGCCCACAAAGAATTAGTGTGATTGCCACGTTCTATTAAATAAATACAAATAATTATGTGGAGTAAAACAATATTGTGTTTATATTTTATTAAATATTATTAAATCATCAAATTTATAATACATCGACATAAGGACATAATGAGAGATATATATGGCACTAATAAAGATGAAAGAATAATCTTTTTCTTGAATAATCATTGTTATATAATTTAATATAGTTAGAAATTCTTATATATATATATATGAACTAATATAATTAAGTAATCATATAATATATAATGAATAATGTACTTATCTATCTTCCAAAAGATAAAATTATATATAACATGCTCAACACCACCTCCATATGTTTCACATGATTTTAAATGCTCGCTAACCTTGAAGCACTCATTTTCAATTAAATTAGCTTTGGCCACACCCTTGCGAGCAATGACAAAAATTCTTAGTTACATAGATAATTCAAGCTGATTTATCTAGACTAAAAGTTGTATTGTCAAACATTGCATTAAAATTCAGAATTTGTCTTGTCAAACATTGGACTAAAAACCAATTTTATGTTAGATGATCTATATGGGCTTCATATGTTTTATTTACAGTTCCCATTTTTTCTTTAATAATTTATTCAAATGATAGTAGACTAACAAAATGTGAATTACCTTCCAAAGGCCATGTAGACCAAAGTTTATTCCAAAACCAAAGAAGCATCATAGGTCAAACAAGAATGATTTAGAACTAGTAGAATCATGGTGGTGCTACCTCAACAACAATGGGAATTGAGTGATTGATTGCACAAAACATTTGCTTTGGATCACAATTGTTATCAATGTGTGAATTTATAGCAATAATTATTTTCATCATATCATTGTTATCAATGTGGAGTGTTACACACATAGTTACTTTAGATAGATGATGATTGTTATTGATGTGAATTGTTACACCATTATTTACATCAAAACATAATTGCTATTAATGTGGATTGTTACATTCATTGTTATAAATGTGTATTATTACAAAAATAATTAATCTCCTAGTATAAGAAATTTAATTCATGTGAATTGTTTACACAGTTAAAATGAAGGAAATATAAGGTATTGCCATGGACCAAACTGCTTTAAACAAACTGATTTTACTCTCCATTTATGCAAACACACTTGTGTTGAAGATTCGACACCAACCATAATTACTACATCATTGTCTCACAATATAGTTTTCCAATCTCCAACCTTGCAAGCCATCATTATAGCCCAGTGTATTAGAACTAGAAAGCAAAGCATACCTCTATTTAAGTTGTGCATGTTATTTTTGTGTTATGTCTAGTGTCAATTACATACTTGTATGTGTTTTCTTTAATTTGAGTTATGTTTATGTCGTATAAATATCTGAGGCCATTTTTATTTTAGGTGAGAAGTTGCAAAATGCAAGAATGTAAGACTATATTATTGGGAAACTAGATACTTTATAGAAACAAATAATTATTAAAAAAATACAATTTTGAAAGAATAGAGATAAATTATATAGATAGAATAAATATAAATGAGACAAAACATTAGATTTATCTAGTAAAACTTTAGCAAAGTTGAACAAACATCCATGGTGTAAGATATCAGGTTTTATTAACTCTATGAAGAACATATTATATGCAAACATATCATAGATTACATGTGAAGTCCACAAAGATAAATGCACTTAAATGGGAAAGCACCGTTAGGATTCTTACTCATAAAAATAGAGTGAAAAATTGTCATTAGGACTTTCCTTCCTAAAAATAGGGGTTTGAATCTTTGATTTTTTATTTTTTCATGTGCTGGCCTTCAACCCTCACCAAGGGGGTTCCATATCATGTTGCTACTGCTGGGCCCGTATGACAATAGTGGAGGGTGTTTCCCTCCCACACCCCCCATCGAGAAGTGGACTAAAAAAAATGTCACAAAAATATATAAAATTTAACTTTGATATCACATATCTAACACATATGACATAGAAAATTAATATCATATGAGGATGAAATCAACTTCACATTGTTTGAGGATAAGAATAAAATGTAATTATAGGAAGGCCCACAATAAGAATGCAAGAAATTACAATGTTTTAAAGATAAATAAAGTAGTTACACTAAGAATAAGTTTGATTTCGAAACAAAGCACTTATAATGAGAATAAGTTTCACTGTAATGTTATCTAAAATAAATTCAAAGAATTATGGTGGGAGTAAAGGAAATATTATATATTTCCTCATACATTATTAAAATTTATACTTTTGTTAAAACTCTAGATAATGAGTGATATACAAGATATTTGGAAAATATGAAGAGTAAAATTTATCTTCAATTATCACAGCTATATGATGAATATCACAACTATATGATGAAGAGTACACTTTATCTTCAATTATCATAGCTATAAGATTTTACATAATGTAATATAGTTAGGATTTAGTATAATGTAATATAGTTAGGAGTTCACATAGTTTAAAATAGTTAGGAATTCATATAATGTAAAATGAAGAGAGTACTTATCTTCATGATTCTCAACACCACCTCCATATGTTGCGTAGGAGACTAACAAAATGTGAATTACCTTCCAAAGCCCATGGCCACTACAGTTTGTACCAAAACTAGATAAGCATATCCTATTAGATATAAATGGCTAAGAAATAGTAGAACTAGGGTGGTGCTACCTCAAAAACAATGGGACTTGAGTGGTGGACTGCACAAAATAATTTTCTTGGATCATAATTTTTATCAATGTTGAATTTTACAAGAATTTTTACTTTACTCATATCACTATTATCAATGTGGAGTGTTAAAAACATAATTATTTTGGATCAGATCACAATTATTATCAATTTGAATTATCTCACATAATTATTTATTTGGATTGTTACATATATACTTTACTCAAATCACAATTGTTATAAATGAGTATAGTTAAAAACATATATAATTTATTCATATCACACATTTAATCAATGAAGAGGAAAGATAAGGTATTTCCATGGACCAAACTTCTTCAAAAAAATAGTTTTTAATCTCTATTTATGTAAACCCATCTGTGATGAATTGTCGATGCAAAACACAATTGTTACATCATTATCTCACAATATAGTTATTCCAATCTCCAACCTTACAATCCTATGTAATATTTGTCATATATTTATCCATATTTTAAATTCTTTGAATATCAGTCCTATATGATTGCCTAATGCTATGAAAATTTCAATACCAAGTTTTAGTTAGAAGATTTTGGAACAAGTTAAGTCATCTTGAACTAATAAATTTATAATTTTATTGCTCATTTCTTCCATTTAAAATGTGCAAGCGATTATATATTTTATAGTTTTTGATTTGAAAGTGAAATAACAAAATTTAAGGAATAATTACAAAGTTGATGCTTGCAGCCATCTCTTAGATGGTCCTGTTTTTCCTTTCTGCAACTCCATTTTCCTGTGGAGTGTATCTAGCTATGAATTGCTTTTTAATTCATTCATTCTTGCAATAATTTAAGAATTCATTAGAATCATACTCTCCAACTCTATCTAATCTTAGGGCCTTGATGAAATATCCACTCTATTTTTCAACCAATACCCTAAACCATCTGAACTTCTCAAAATTCTCAGACTTATTCTTTAGGAAATAAATCCAAATTTTCTAGCTATAATCATCTATGAAAGTTAGGAAATATGAAACTTAGAAAGGGTGATATTTTTCATTGGGCCACACAAATCTAAGCGTACCAATTCTTGATTGAAAAGGTTTCCTATGTTGTTTCCCTAGTATGCATGATTCACATTTTCTTTTAGGTTCTACAATTTTTGGTAGACCTATAACCATATTATTCTTAGATAAAATATGTAATCTAGAAAAGATTAAATTCCCATACCTCAAATGCCAAAGTATAGATGTGTCTTTCATTACCATCTTAAAGGTTGCTTCATGTAGTACTACAATACTTTTGAGAGGATCAATCTGCATGTTGAGAGGAAACATTTAGTTCCTTATCATATGAGTTGTAGCTATAATTTTATTACTTCCTTCCTTGTCAAATATTTTTCATTCTCTCAGATTTCTATATCCATTTTAGACCAACTGTAAAATACTCAAAAAATTATGCTTCAAATTTGGAGCATAATAGACATCCTAGATTGCTCTCCTCTCACCTTGCTTAGTGTAGATAAGAATAGTTCTATTGCCAATAATAAGAACTATTTCATTATTTCCCATCTTAATATCTGAACGAATATTCTTATCAATAGAGGAAAATAGATTCTCATTACCACTCATGTGGTTACTACATGCACTATCCAAATACTATACCTCAGCACTGCTCTACTCAACAACATTACGTACAATGAACATGTTTGGAAAATGTTTAGGTTCACTTACATTCTCAATGGCTACATGTTCATGTTGTCTTGATTGGTTACATTTACTCTTTCTACATTCAATATCAAAGTGACTATTCTTATGAAAATAATAACACTAAATATTACTTTTATCATACCTTTGATTTGAAGTAATACTCATTTTCTTGTCTTGAAAGTTTAGTTGGGAGCTACTTGTTCTTTCTTGACTATCTAAGCTTGATCTAACATAGTGGCTCCTTCTTCTTCCTCTACCTTTGAATATTTTACCTCTATTTTCTCTTTTTCTCTACCTACCTTTGAAACTAGCCTGAGCCTTGAAGGCTTGCTCTAGCGAAGAAGGTCTAGATTTGTTCAACCGGTGCTCATGGGTTTGAAGAGAACCCATTCATTCATATACTATCATCCTTGAGAGGTATTTGACCTCCTCAATATCTATGAAAATTTGATCATATATCATAGGAAAACTCCTAATGATATTTTAATCATCTATTGTTTTACTATTAACTCTTAACTGATTTGTTAAGGTAGAGATTCTAGTATGAAACTATGAAATAGAATCATTTTCATTCATTTGCAATGTTTCAAATTATTTTATAAGAATTTGGAGTTTCACTAACTGTACCTTATCAATACTTTGGTAGGAATTTTAGAGAATCTCCCATGCTTCTTTTGCATAATTTTCTACTACAATTATTAGATACATGGCTTTTGCCATTTTTGTCTCTATTAGATTCAATGCTTTCACATCCTTCCTTTGATTCTCCTTTAGCTAAGTCTTCTAGGAATTGGTCACATCTATGAAACTAGTGATCACATATTCCCATAGATCATTTTCCACCAAAATAATCTTCATTTTATTTGCCTAGGCATCATAGTTATGGCCATCAAACTTTGGCATATGCTTCCAATTATTTCCTTCTATGCTATCTTTATTATAGATCTATTGTATCTCTTTTTTCATTTCTTTGACAGATCTAAAACAAATATGTATTTTTTTGAAAAAAAATTGACTTATAAATCAAATACTTACTTGTAGACTGTTGATCATGATTTGATGTGATAAAATGTTGTACCTGCTGTTCTATGATCTATCTTCCCATAGATCTCCTTATAGCTTTCTAAACCCATAATATTTTGTTGAATATAGCTTGATGTTAGATTATCAAATCACATATGGTAGTCTTCTATCTATAGAAACAACTAGCATTAATAGTAGTAGCAATGCTCTCTATTGTCCAATAACTCAACAACTTTACAAGACCTCTTCACAAGTTTTTCTTTGCTATGGGTGTAACAAATATGCTTCATGATCTGTAATGGCTCAATTGTATTCCATCTAGACACATTGAATGGTTTAAGTGGACAAAAAGACTCACATCCTAAGATAAAAAAATTCTCAACCCTTGACAATCTAGTTTCTAGCATGTAGATGCTTATGCATTTAGATCTATTATATCTATCTAGTGCTACACTACTGGACACTTTATTAAGTTAACAATCTATTTTTTTATTTGATCTGAAGTCAACTATCATGGTTTCACTTCTTTTCTACAAGAACATAGAATGATACAACATTCAATCTCTCCTCGCTATAATGATTATTTTCTTTGATATCTTCTTCTTTCTGTAATGTACTTAGTGATCTACACTTGCATGATTATGTTGCTACAACAGCGTTTCTCCTAGCTAGATATTCCTTAGAATGAGACCTTTATTGTTCCTTTCTTCCCCCTAGATTTTCTCTCCAAAGATCTGATACCACTTGTTGGAAGTCATGTTTTCCATTATACCAAAAGATTGACCTTTTAATGACTGATATAAACACTAGATAAGTACCCATGGGAGGCAATTAGTCCATGTCACAAATCCATAAGGGAGACCTAGACACCTATCCAAAAAAATACATAATAGTGTATTCAAATGTTCTAGCATCAAGGTTACCCTTTTCATTATATATCCCTATCACACATTAAAATTTCAAGTTCAAGACAAGGTAGTACTAAGGCTCCACCTAAATGTCAATTTAGTTTTTTGTATAGTAATATGATTCACACTCATTTTATATCCATCACCATTATTAGACCTGTACCCTTTGACTTGGGAAAAATTAACAATAGTAGTATCAAAAATAAGGAAACTATTAGAAGGGTTATAGTCTGATTGGTGAGGGTGATGGTTGCTTATATCCATCCACCTTATGAAAATACTTCTAAATACCCAACATGGAGAGTCAATCAATTAAGGCTAGGGTTGTGCCTTAGGTGATTTTGATGGCATCATTGCTACCTAACATGGAGATTCAACTAGTTAAGGCTAGGATTGTGCCCTAGGTGATTTTGATGGAGTGGATTCTCCTCACTCTTTATTCCTTATCCAAAGGAGATTACTGATTTAGATGTATGATTACTCAACATTATAAATCTAGTATATGTTTATTTCTAAAATACGGGCAAAGATGCTAACATTTTATATAATTGAGTCCATGTAATGCCTTTAATCATATAAAAAAATGTAGGGAATCTTAATGAGATTAAATGATACTAAAAAATATAGCTTGATTTATTATGTTTATCTCATTTTGGTTTCCATTGATCATTGTTTAATAATTTATTTTAATTGCATTCCCTTTTTCATATGTTGTAATACCTTATTTTCAACTATAAAAAATAATAAACATTGCAATTATTAATTTAATTCACACTTTAAAGGTAGGATCTAGTAGCTACTAGGCCTTTTGTTAAAATTATATTGAAATAAATGAATTACTAATTTAATTAAACATCAAAATACATGCAAGATATAATAAAAATGATTAATTAAAAAATAGAACAAAAAGAAGTTAAATATGGTAAAAAAAAATGACATATTAATGTGTCTAATTTTGTAGAAGACTTGTCACTAAAATTTGAATATGAAAACATGCATCTAAATGTCAAGATGATTGTAATCTAAATATTTAGTGTTAAGTGAGTAATTTTGTTTGAGTTGTATAATTTATTCTAGACAATCTCTAGTTCAATCAGTCAAACCAAGTAAAGTGTTTAAAACTAATATTTGACTTTCAGGGTTTGTTCATGTAGTTTAGCCTTTTGTTTTCTGATCCTTAGATCTCACGACCCCAATGTACCTATAATGTTTTATTATTTTACCCTATTTTAAGGAAATTAAATTAAATTTAGGTCAATGTGTTCAATGAATTGGTTCTATGTAATTATGGTCTTAGGCATGAAACATAGATGTCAAAAAATAATAAACTACACTAAGAAAATAATTTTAGAATGTGACTTTCATGTATCAATAGCATGTTATTTACACACCCTAAATACATCACCTTAGTTTCATCACTAATTTATTATCATCATTTATCATTTATCTTAATAATCCATCTATCATCAAAAATATAGATTAATATAACCTCAATCTTGTTAATTAAATGATTCCATATATTCCCACGAACATTACATTTTGATTAATTAACAAATTAATGTTAGTTAGTTAGTTAGTCCCTAATTAAATCCATGCACACATAAATACATAAAAATATAATTTTTTTTATTTTTTTTTCCAACTCATCATCTCACTCAACTAATTCATTAACCATTCAACAAACTTATTCAAACCTTTAAGAAACTCATTTAAGTGATTCAACCCTCTCATCAACCCATTTAACTTTCTCATTAATCACTAAAAAACTCATTCAACCCTCTCATTATTAAATTAAACCCACTTGTTAACCATCCAATCAATTCCCTCAACACCCTCAACTAATTCATTAATGCTCAACCAAATTATTGAATACATTTGACTCATAGACCAAACATCAACCATCCAGAATAAGATTATTCAAATAAATTTAAAATAATCTATGTGATCCATTCTCCATAAAAGCAATCTATAAATCTGTTCTTGCATCCTTCATTTATGTCATCATTATGGGATTGGAAAAATCCATAGAAATCAATCCATCAAATAATCAAACAACTGAAGGTACATGCTATTATAATTTTTGCATTAAATCCATTGAGAAACCACAATCTAAGTGAGAAAATCTAACTAGCGAAGGAGGTCTTCATGGTAAGTGAAGTTATGATCCTCTTTTACTTGCTCAATTGGAGGGTATGCTAGGTTTAGAGTAGGAAATCATGATTTCTCTATGTTTCTATTCAAATCTTTGTTTTTTTTCATATTACTTTTTGGCATGCCTAGTGGGACATGTTCCCTTTTAATTGCTAACAATTTTTTACTTATTTCAAAGGGGTGTTCTAATTGTTTATGTTGTGTAATTGATTTTAGTATAGTTTAATTCAAGTTTTCAACTATTTACACTGAGACTATAACCATTTTTTGTAATTTTTAATTGTCATTGTTGGTATTTGTCAATCAACATTTCCATCTATTTAAATGACATTTATGTTCTTGAGAATGTCATTTTCATATTGACTATTAAAATTTATGTCCCATGGAGTGGGTTTTTTTTATATAAGCAATATTTTTCCAATTAGTTCTAATCATTGGCATTCCCACCCCAATCTTTGACATGTATACCCTGTTAAACAAAATTTACACTCCAAAATTTGATGTTTTCCCCTAAACTTTGACATTTACATCATGTCTATGTTTCTACATTTGTGTCCTTTCTATGGGAATTTACACTTTGTTCTTATATTTTTATGCCATGTTAATAGACATTTGCACCATGTTAATTGAAATTTGTGTTATGTGTCTTGATTTTTCTATTTTATGGTTTTTATATTTTCTATTTTTACTAATGTGATAGAAATCCTCTACTAAAGACAATGTCAAAATTAATAATATATGTTTTTGTATCACCTCTTGTCAAAGATTCATATTTTAAACATTTAACCATTAACATTATAAATAAATTTATTTAGTTGCACCTTTTTTAGTTTTTTCCTTGTTTGCATAACTAAAGTGGCATATGCTCTTCTCTTGCATTTAAAGGTGATCTTGAGAATAAAAAATGACTTAGTTACTTGTGTATATAAAATCAACACCCATGAAGGTTATTTTATCATCCTAAAAATTGATCTTGAAAATTAGAAATGGGGTTAAATTATTATTTTTCTTTTTCCTATGGTTGAAAAATTTGAATTTTAACACCGAGCATTGATCAAAGTCTATGTGTTAGTGGACTCTAAATATTCTAAGGAGTTTCCATGTTTATTGTCTAGGCATAATTTTATTTTAACATAGTTTATTTGAAGTGATGGATAATATCCCAAAACCTAGGATACCTATAACACCCTTGTCGTGCATTATCAAGCCTCACCATACTGCAAGATATATAAATAACTTCCCTAGATAACAATGTTTGAACCTAGATTAAAAATGATTTAACCCATTCCACAAAGGACTGAACTTGTCATGTTATACTTTATTTTCATGTTACTTATCCCATGAAATCACTAAGTCAAATTTTTTTAAATCCTTGATTTAGGATTTATTTATAGAACCAATCTTAACAATGTTTTGGTACTTGTTGAACCTATGAAATGCTTCTATTCTTGCATCATTCATCTGGACTATGTCAAGTAACCTAGATAGAAACCTTTCATCTTCTCCTAAATATTTATGCATGAAATGATACATTGGTAGTTTTAGAATAATAAGAAAAACTGGTTGCTACCCATACACTAAAAGTTAACATGAAGCCTTAAGGGGTTGTGTGTGACTTATTCTATCTATCTATAGTGCAAATTAGTAATAGGTGCCATTATATTAGTTTTTATTAAGATACCTTATTGATGGCATCCATCAAATTCTTATTAGTGGACTCATAAACTCTATTTCCTAGTGGATAGTAATTTGAATAAAACCTAATAATAATCTGATTGCTATAGGCCCACTAAATAAATTATGTAGATTGAAATGCTAGGCCATTATCACATAGCAAAGAAACTAGAGTCTTAAATCTGGTCAATATGTTTTCCTCTAAATTTTTTATCACATCTTAGGATCTAGAATTATTTGTAGCCATGGCCTCTATCCAGCGAGTGCAATAATTAGTGGCTATTAAAATGAACTTGTGTCTTGCTAACAATTTTTTACTTGCCTAGTGGGACATGTTCCTTTTTAATTGCTAACAATTTTTTACTTATTTCAAAGGGGTGTTCTAATTGTTTATGTTGTGTAATTGATTTTAGTATAGTTTAATTCAAGTTTTCAACTATTTACACTGAGACTATAACCATTTTTTGTAATTTTTAATTGTCATTGTTGGTATTTGTCAATCAACATTTCCATCTGTTTAAATGACATTTATGTTCTTGAGAATGTCATTTTCATATTGACTATTAAAATTTATGTCCCATGGAGTGGGTTTTTTTATATAAGCAATATTTTTCCAAGTAGTTCTAATCATTGGCATTCCCACCCCAATCTTTGACATGTATACCCTGTTAAACAAAATTTACACTCCAAAATTTGATGTTTTCCCCTGAACTTTGACATTTACATCATGTCTATGTTTCTACATTTGTGTCCTTTCTATGGGAATTTACACTTTGTTCTTATATTTTTATGCCATGTTAATAGACATTTGCACCATGTTAATTGAAATTTGTGTTATGTGTCTTGATTTTTCTATTTTATGGTTTTTATATTTTCTATTTTTACTAATGTGATAGAAATCGTCTACTAAAGACAATGTCAAAATTAATAATATATGTTTTTGTATCACCTCTTGTCAAAGATTCATATTTTAAACATTTAACCATTAACATTATAAATCAATTTATTTAGTTGCACCTTTTTTAGTTTTTTCCTTGTTTGCATACCTAAAGTGGCATATGCTCTTCTCTTGCATTTAAAGGTGATCTTGAGAATAAAAAATGACTTAGTTACTTGTGTATATAAAATCAACACCCATGAAGGTTATTTTATCATCCTAAAAATTGATCTTGAAAATTAGAAATGGGGTTAAAATATTATTTTTCTTTTTCCTATGGTTGAAAAATTTGGATTTTAACACCGAGCATTGATCAAAGTCTATGTGTTAGTGGACTCTAAATATTCTAAGGAGTTTCCATGTTTATTGTCTAGGCATAATTTTATTTTAACATAGTTTATTTGAAGTGATGGATAATATCCCAAAACCTAGGATACCTATAACACCCTTGTCGTGCATTATCAAGCCTCACCATACTGCAAGATATATAAATAACTTCCCTAGATAACAATGTTTGAACCTAGATTAAAAATGATTTAACCCATTCCACAAAGGACTGAACTTGTCATGTTATACTTTATTTTCATGTTACTTATCCCATGAAATTACTAAGTCAAAAATTTTTAAATCCTTGATTTAGGATTTATTTATAGAACCAATCTTAACAATGTTTTGGTACTTGTTGAACCTATGAAATGCTTCTATTCTTGCATCATTCATCTGGACTATGTCAAGTAACCTAGATAGAAACCTTTCATCTTCTCCTAAATATTTATGCATGAAATGATACATTGGTAGTTTTAGAATAATAAGAAAAACTGGTTGCTACCCATACACTAAAAGTTAACATGAAGCCTTAAGGGGTTGTGTGTGACTTATTCTATCTATCTATAGTGCAAATTAGTAATAGGTGCCATTATATTAGTTTTTATTAAGATACCTTGTTGATGGCATCCATAAAATTCTTATTAGTGGACTCATAAACTCTATTTCCCAGTGGATAGTAATTTGAATAAAACCTAATAATAATATGATTGCTATAGGCCCACTAAATAAATTATGTAGATTGAAATGCTAGGCCATTATCACATAGCAAAGAAACTAGAGTCTTAAATCTGGTCAATATGTTTTCCTCTAAAATTTTTATCACATCTTAGGATCTAGAATTATTTGTAGCCATGGCCTCTATCTAGATGGTGCAATAATTAGTGGCTATTAAAATGAACTTGTGTCTTGCTAAAAAATTTAGATTGATTACACCAAAAAAGTCAAGACTCCATTGAGCAAGAAAGCCTATGATCATATGATGTAGTGACATGGATACATGTATTTGCCTCTTTCTATATAATTAACATTCATGGCATGTTATAACATGATTATGGGCATCCTTGAAGATGGTAGGATAATAGTATCCCATACTTAGGATGTTGTGAACTTTGGCATTTCCAGAAGGATGTCTAATACCCATATTCTTATTTAAATTATCCAAGATGTATGTAAGTTCTTATCTTAAGAAACACCTTAAGTAAATAAACTCATAATTATTATTATACAGTACTCTCTTTTTGATCATGTAATAGGCTAACTCAAGTATCAGGGATCACCTTTGTTTTTTATACAACTCAAGCGTAAATGTGACTTTGAGTAGGAATTGTATAATGTGTGTATACTACTCACCACTATCTACCTAGGTTTCATTAATATACTTGATTTGAATATGTGGGTTTGTTTCAATTATGAGTTGGATTATTCTGTGGCCTCAAACCACATTAGAAGGTTTGATTTCAAGATCAAAATCTTCTAATTTATCCATCCATTTACCTCTTCTCTCACCCAATTTGTTCTAACCAAGTGTAAGCATGAAAACTAGGTCAAAGATGATGTCATATGTCTTATTTAAGAGATTATAATGCCTAAATTTATTCAATACTTTCATCAACTCATATATTTTCTTATATATCATCAAACATTTTATTTATGCATTGCTTAGATTAGTACTCATGAAGTCAATTGATGTTCACTATTGTCTACCTTTTGTTTGAAGATTAATATTATAATGTTCTCTAAAGTAAATGAGTACATAAATATATCCTTAGTAAAATAAAGACTAATTAGAACTAGAGTTTGAGTGATTGTAGTATTAATATATTGAAATGATTTCTTGGGTTTAGTTGTCCTTTCTATTTTATCATCTCAAATCAACATGACATTCAGTGTCTTAACAATCTCTAAAAATCCAAAAATAAACATTCATACAAAGCTTATCTTAATAAAAATAAAGACTTTCATTATTTCCTTCTTTTAAGATAAGTTATTTTCAAAATGGCCTAGATTTGTTCTAGGTCAATAGAAATCTCATCTATGGTATTTATGTGGTTTAATAGTTTCCCTATGTAACTCAAAATATGTTCTTATTTGGATTGAGTGATACTCCATATGCTTTTTACTTGTAAAATACCTTTTGTAGATGATCTACATGATTGGATCAATTCTTTGAAAACACTGCAAGATCATCCATGTAAATATTATTGCATTTTCCAATGAGCCCTTGAAAATTTGATACCATGGCACGATGGAAGGTTGATCTTGCATTGATTACCCAATAGACATATTTTTATATGCAAAGGTTCCCCACACTAATAAATTAACCTAGTACAACAATTTTATCAGTAGTCAAAATAGTGTCTAACAAAGGCACCCATTCCTCATAGAAATAGGTGGTGTTAGGAAAACATAAAATATATTCATCAATGCCATTCTAATTCAAATTCTTGACCTAAATTTAACTATGAGGATTGAGGAGTTAAAACCCCAAATATTTGATATTTCTCCTTTCTTTAGCTATTATTTTAGTTTCCCATCAACTATATTATGCTCTAACCAAGTGATTTTAGAAACCCGATTATAGGTCACTTTGGAATTAGAAGTTGAAAATACTTGCCAAATTATTCCCTAGAAATGTATGCTACCACATTTATATGAAGTCTAAAGTGTAGGAAATCCCTAGTAATAACACCATTAATAAAAAATCATGTAGTATATTAATACAATGCATTACCTTAGATTTGGATATTGTGTTGTGAAATACCATGGCCTTGATTGATAACAAGCCATCACTATAGCTTTAGTCATATTCGAATAACTAATCATATGTTGAATAGGGTTCTATGTCATACATTTCATCCAAAATGTCTAAGTAATGTAGGAAATAAATTTAAGTACCCCCTTATCAAATACCATGTCTAGATATTTAGGCCCACCTGTGATGGTGTATGGATAAGGAGGTTGAATTGGTATGTGCATGGTGAAGTATCCATTTATATACTATAAAACATTGGAAACATTCTCAAAAGTTGACTTGAAGTACTCATAAACTCACTAGGATAATGTTAGGTTGTGGAGCTAAAAGCTTCACTGATGCAAGTAGGGAAGGAGGTTACGAAGGGTTGCGGAGTGTCACAGACACCGGCATCGGTCAGGCCAACTGACGTCTAGAATAAGGCAGGAGAGCAACCAACATCGGTCAAAAGTCAGCCGGCATCGGCACCCCCCAGGCAAATAGGGACCGACGTCGGTCACCTGTGTGGTTCGAACTACGAATGTTACGAGTAGTTAGCTAACGAACTAAGTGTTTGCATGTCAAGAGCCAAATTTAGACTCAAAGCTACAGATCTAATTATTGTAATTAGGTGTCTAATTATTGTTTGCATGAGATCTATTTAAGAGACTCATTAGTTGTATTGTAAACAGTGTGCTAGAGAGTAAGAAAGCAATAATATAAGCTTCATCTGTGTGTGAAGAGAGCAATGGTGTGTTCCTCCTAGTGCCACAGTACCAAATGTGGGTGCTAGATTGGAGAATCAGCTAGGTTCTTCATGTATGTATGATCTTGGTCATCAGGTGAGCATGGCTTCTATAGGAGCTCTACATGGTAAGTAAGATCATTGATATGCAGGTGTATGTGTATGCAAGGTCAAGGTTCACAGGTGTGCAAAACCAGATTGATTTGCAGGTGTGCAAGATCAGATAGGACAGCAACACAACAGGGAGCAGAATTAGGTGGGATCTACTTGGAGTATAGTGGGTACTCATAGAGAGCAAAGAGGAAGGCAAGGAAGATCCTTCCATAAGTAAGATCAGATTGAGGTGCAGGTTGTTGTAAGTTCAAGGGAGATCTACTTGAAGTATGTTTGTGTACTTGTAGAGTGCGTGGAGCACTTGTGGAGTACGTGGAGCATAGGTGTACTGGTAGTAGTGGATATTGGCTGGTTGGAGGTGAACACCAACTCTGTGTTTGAGTTAGGTTTTGGGACCTAGGAGAGAGAGCTTTGAGGGAAGATTTACTATTTATGCCCTAGAGGTGTGGGAGCCCTAGAGGTGTGTAAGGAAGAAGAACTGTGGCATCCTTCTTTATTGTATTTCCTTCTGAAAGAGTTTTAATACAAGTTTTGTATTGTCTCTCATAGCATGTGTTATTTCTGAATTCTAGTTACTTGTGTATTCTGATTAATTTTTGCATGTTAAGTTGCTTGGTAATCAATTGTGTGCTTCTGGTATTTTATCCCAACACGTGGTATCAGAGCTAAGGTTGCAGGGAGCAGGTTTGTGTTTGGTTACAGGTCACTCTCAGGGGTTTCTAATTGAGTGGGAGTAGAGCAATGGCAGATGAAAGTAAGCTAAGAATGGAGGAGTTGAAAAGAACAGATGATCACTTACGGTCCTATGGAAAGAAAGAGTAGGTAACAGAATATTGTTGGTTGGTAGCAGATCAGCATGGAGGAACTGAAGATGCAGATGTTGCAGGTGTTGTTGTACAGGATGCTCTGGGAGGTTTCTTGGATAAATTTGAATCTTGGATAATAGATTTTTTTGCCTCTTTCCATGCAGCTTTAAGGAGAGGAGCTGGTGAGCCTTGCCAAAGAATTGGCAAAGGGGAAGTGAAGCTGAAATTGTAGGCGGCCAACACATGGGTGTTGAAGGAGGTCATGCAGGTCCCAGGTTTAGAGATGTGGCTAATTTTTTCAAAAAAGTTGGGTGATGAGAGATGCACAAGAACTCTCACAACAAATGCAATTGAATTAGCTGGTGGTAAGAAAATAGGTACTCTTTATCTACTTGTTTATATTAATGATTCTTCTTCTATTGCGGAGACGTGGCTTTGTAGGCTTGGTCACATGAGCAAGAAGGAGATGCATGTTCTTAAGTAGAAGATAGATGTATTTGACAGGCTTAAGAAATGTAAAGCCTTGGTGTTCTTGGAGGAGATGATGGATAGAGACCAGTGGATGGGGCTGGATACTTCTGAGTAGGGCAGTTTGGACATGGGTTTTGATTCAAAGGAGCTCATGGGTAAAAAGTCATCACTCACAGGAAAACACAAGTATCAACGTCGAGAGGAAGACCGACATCAGTAGTAGGTAAGACCAACGTCGGTCAGGAGGACCGACATCAGCAACAGGAGACACCGACGTTGGCAGGGTTGGTAGTCAGGACAGGCACATGGAACTGACATCGATTGGATATAGACTGTGTGGTGATTGAGGTCGGTCACTATAACAGATTTTGGGTGGACAACAAGCTATCAAGGAGTCTCAAATGCCCATATGGAAGATTGAAGGTGGTAAGTAAGCCTCAAATTCATTGTTCCTCTTCTTTATACTAGTTGCTGACTGTAGAGCAGGAAGGATCCAGGAAAAAGTGGGAGCATGGCATGGAGAGAATGCAGAACCAAGCGGGAGATTTGGTAGGGTTGCCACCCAGTATGAAAGCACAGAGATGAATGGATACCTTAGTTGAAGAATAGAGAGAACAGACACGTGAGATGGAAGACCAAGTCATATGGTCTTGAAGAAGATGCAAGATAGTGGTACAGGTTTGACAAGTGGATGATAGAGCATGGCTTTAGTCAATGTCAGGGTAACTACTGTGGTTTGTCTTACAAGGGGGATGATGGTCATGACATTATCCTGTTACTATATGTGGATGGTATGTTTGCTAGCAGGTTTGTACATACAGGGTTTTGCTGAGCTAAGGGTAAGATTAGTTCAGTGGTTTGCTATGAAGAATTTGGAGCAGTGAAATTCTTTGGCATGGGAGGCATGGGAGATCACAGGATGATTTTGTCTCTAGTGGGAGCTGATGTGAATCAGGTGTTGGCAAGGTTCATGATGCAGAATCAGAGCACACCAAGGGCTGGACAGTTCAGTGTCTGAAATCACATGAGGTCTGGTATAGACCTGAGTTTGCCCAAGCAGTGGGTGTTGTCAGAGAGTTAGGAGCCAATTCAGGGAAGTGGGTTCTCAGGTATTTGAGAGGGACCAGCAACAGGTATACATGCAGGGTCAGGACATCACTACATGGGTTCGTAGGTTCGGATGTGGCAGGGTACTCAGATGATAGGAGGTGCACCACAGGTTGTGTGGTGGGTTGTCTTCAGGATTGAGCTTGAAGAGGGATACAAGCTAGGAAATAGATTAGACGGGGTATAGGTATAGGTATAGTGTAGCTGTTTATCTCCAAGTGGGAGATTGTTAGGTTAAAAGCTTCACTGATGCAAGCAGGGAAGGAGGTTGTGAAGGGTTGTGGAGTGTCACAGACACCAGCATTGGTTAGGCCAACTGACATCGACAGAATAAGGCATGAGAGCAATCGATGTCGGTCAAAAGTCGGTTGGTGTCGGCACCCCCCAGGTAGACAGGTACCGACGTCGGTCACTTGTGTGGTTTGGACTGCGAATGTTACGGGCAGTTAGCTAACGAACCAAGTGTTTGCATGTCAAGAGCCAAATTTAGACTCAAAGCTGTAGATCTAATTATTGTAATTAGGTGTCTAATTATTGTTTACATGAGATATATTTAAGAGACTCATTGGTTGTATTGTAAACAGTGTGCTAGAGAGTAAGAGAGCAATAATATAAGCTTCTTCTATGTGTGAAGAGAGCAATGGTGTGTTCCTCCTAGTGCCACAGTACCAACTGTGGGTGCTGGTTGGAGAATCAGCTGGGTTCTTCATGCATGTATAATCTTGGTCATCAGGTGAGCATGGCTTCTATAGGAGATCTACATGGTAAGTAATATCGTTGATCTGCAGGTGTATGTGTGTGCAAGGTCAAGGTTCACAGGTGTGCAGAACCAGATTGATTTGCAGGTGTGCAAGATCAGATAAGACAGCAACACAATAGGGAGCAGAATCAGGTGGGATCTACTTGGAGTACAGTGGGTACTCATAGAGAGCAAATAGGAAGGCAAGGAAGATCCTTCCATAAGTAAGATCAGATTGAGGTGCAGGTTGTTGCAGGTTCAGGGTAGATCTACTTGAAGTATGTTTGTGTACTTGTGGAGTGTGTGGAGAACTTGTGGAGTACGTGGAGCATAGGTGTACTGGTAGTAGTGGATATTGGCTGGTTGGAGGTGAACACCAACTCTGTGTTTGAGTTGGGTGTTGGGACCTAGGAGAGAGAGCTTTGAGGGAAGATTTACTGTTTATGCCCTAGAGTTGTGGGAGCCCTAGAGGTGTGTAAGGAAGAAGAACTGTGGCAGCCTTCTTTGTTGTATTTCCTTTTGAAAGAGTTTTAATACAAGTTGTGTATTGTCTCTCATATCATGTGTTATTTCTAAATTCTAGTTACTTGTGTATTCTGGTTAATTTCCGCATGTTAAGTTGCTTGGTAATCAATTGTGTGCTTCCGGTATTTTATCCCAACTGATAAAAGCTAGGGATTATTATAACAGGGTAAGTCAAATTCATATTTTTCTCATATTCGATTGATGTTAATGATGATTTGATAACATTTGGAAATTTCCATATATTTCCAAACTCTTAAGACTTGATTGCTTAGTTTGTGTGGAGTTAATGCAACATTGATTTTAGTTTTATCATTCATTTCAATTTAAATTTTCTAGTCATCTTTGGTGTGTACCTTTTTCCATGTGGAAACTTTTATTTCACTATGAGACTACTTGCTTAGTCATTATCTTAAGACATGTGTCCATTTCTCATGCATTGAATTTTGGTGTAGTTATCAAATTTTACATTAAGTATTCTAGATATGCATCTCTACTGATTACCTAAGGTCTTTAGTTTTATAATCTTTCTATGTACCCATTATAAGTTGTGCATTAATGAGATATTTTACTTGACATAATATCAAGAATCTAATTTCCTTTGAGTCATAAGTGTATAAATATTCCTGGCCAACACCGAGTGATTATGATCCTATCATGTGTTGAGATCTCAAGATTCTAGAGGCTCTTTGAAAAATGACTACATAATTTCCTTAGTGGGTTCAATATTGTGATGATAATGACACATGAATGAATCTTTGGGATCTATATAAAATATAATCCTAAGGATGTAAGTTCAATTGATAGGTTCCAAATTAACAATATCACTCCATGTGGATAGTTATTGGGGTTCTAAAGGCTCTTTGAGAAATTAACATTATACTTAGGTCACTATTATGAGAGAAAGATGTAGTAATTGTGGTCACAGGTGTGTTTGCATAAATGAAGAGTAAAATCTATTTGTTTGAAGTAGTTTGGTCCATGGAAATACCTTATCTTTCCTCCATTTTAATTGTGAAAAAAAACTAGATGGATTAAATTTGTGATACTAAGAAATTAATTATGTTTGTAATATAAAACACACACACACACACACAGATATATATATATATATATATACGTTCTAAAAACTCTAAAAGATAAGGTATTGCCATGGACCAAACTGCTTCAAATAAATAAACTTTCCTCTCCATTTATGCAAACACATGCATTGAAGAGTTGACACCAGCCACAATTATTACTATGATTATCTCACAACATAGTATTGCAAGTTCCAACCTCTCAAACTATCATATATATCTCCATGTTCTAAACTCTTTGAATATTAGCCTTATATGTGTGCACATTATCATGTTAAATTGAGAATGCAATGTAATGTTGACTTTTGACACTTAATACCTTGTAACATTGACTTGTTTTTATGTTTATACTTGGTTCTAGGGTATCTCCTTTGCCATATTTTTAAATGTGTATGCCTTTATAATAATTCCTCAATAGGGTGCTAATATATTTCTCAAGTTTGTTAAATCTTGCCAAGATGAGTGCTAGATAAGTATAACCTTATGATTTATTTTTATTTATGACTAATTATTTGATATATCTCACTATAAATGACTCATGATAAATATTTACACAAACCTAACTGAGATGGCTCAATCTTAAAATTAGCTATTAAGTGACCTTGGACACTACCGATAGAGGTAGACACTTGGAGAAAAATCACAATTGCTTGATTGTTACAGATACTATCTTAAGAGTGAAAATAAAAGATCTAAGATATGAAGACAGTCTATTTAAGATTCAAATTGGTTTTTGTATATATTAGGGTGATATTGAATATGTGTATCTTGTAAATTATATTATCCAAGATAACATGAGTAAATAAATAGGAAGATTATGAACAAAAATTAAAATTGTAAAAGTTAAATTATGTCAAACTATATCAAATTTAATACTACAAAATATTTAATAATAAATTTATGTGTCTATATTTACAAGATCTTAATTTTTTTTCAAATTACTATGTACATGGATTAACAACTTGTTAACAAAAAAAACTTGTCTCTATATTAAAAACAATGCAATACCAAATAAATAAGAATAATGTAGAAGGAAAAATAGTACTTATTTCTGTCAATGAACAAGGGCACGTGGCACCAAGACCCTGTAGGATTTTGAGTAGAATTAAATTTTTTTGATGTAAAGATTTAAAAATATAATCCTTTAGATATAAGTTCTATAAAATAAGGAAAACAAATTTCATTGAATTTATGAACATTGTGACAAATATCCATTGCAAATATGCGAACTTCTATCAATTACAATTTTTTTTGGTGATGAAAAATATTATTGGTTTTTATGTAGCTTGGGGGAAAGAACCTAATTTTAAATTAGGCACAATACTTACTAAAAAAAAATCATTTAGTCATTACAATTAATATCACTAAAAGCACCATATCAAAAAAATAACACCGATGAAGAAAATCAAACATATAGAAGTAAAATGTGTAAGAGAACATTACTTTGATTAGGATGGTGGTTTCCAACATTCGCAAATTGGGGTCTAGACATAAACAAAGGTCATAGAAATAATAACATATAAACACAAGTGACAAATCTTTAAGAAGTTAAATGTTGATAACCCTGAACAAGATTAAATGTAAACCTTGCAAGAATGTAACAGTCTAAAATGCACACCCATAGTTATTGTAATCAAAAGAGATGTGGACATATAATTTTTCTAATAGCACCTACTTGCAATACTATGTGAATCATATTTAAGATCAAATGTTTGTATGTAAAAATTATAGATATTTGGAACTTATTGCAGCATTTATGAATGAACAAACAATATTTTTGCTACCCATTCTATACACTTTAAGAAAAAATGAAGACATTTGGGACTTGTTGTAGCATCCACAAATGAACAACCAATATTTTAATTCCCCATTATATCCACTTCGACTTGGTAGATAAAAAAATTTTAGTTAAAAAAAGTGAACAAAAATAGAGATCATTTAACACTTGTGTGTTCAACATGCTTTTCTTTCTAAAATGAAATATTAATGACCTTTTCGAAGACATATTGATCTAGAATTACACACACATTATTGGATATGAAATCAAAAGCAATGAATAAAATAGTTTTACAAATGACCTCTACCATTTTCATAGCCCATTTTTCCATTACTAAAGAATTAGAAATGTGGATATGTGGCCAAAACTATTTGGTAGCTACAAGAATACCTTGAACCTCTAGATCTATGTAAAGATGTGTGAAGACTATAAATTGCTTTCTCTTTAGGGCATAAACAAGGTCTGCAACCTTGGAAGCATTAGGTGATAATATATTACCTATAAACATTATAAACAAAATGTAAGCAATCTAGAAAAAATACATAGTAGATGACCCAAAAACTGAAAACCTTTAAACTTGTAATATAGAAAGGTAGAAACATATAACTAGATAAACTACAACAAGACCACTTTTAGATACTTTGAATATCATTTATAATGATTTGAAAGTTAAAGTGCATGTAGGATAAAATGGAAGTTATTTTTGAATATGAAATATCTCCTTTTCCAAAGAAATGTAAATTTGGTTCTACCTCAACAAGACAAGACAAGAGTTTGGTTATCTATGAGAAATGTGAAATAGGATATAAATTGAAGCCATCACTTGTAATTAGTTTGACCATTTACAAATAATCTAATTATTTATATAATAGTTAGGAGACATGATGGGGGATAGGCTAAAGGATGGAGCCAAGAAGAGGACACCATTTTCAAATCAGAATAAAATGGATACATGAATAAGTGCAAAACCATATCATAAAAAATAACTATTCATCCCATCATTATATTTGATGAAATATGGTCATATTGAGGTAGAGGTGGAAGCAATGCAAAATAGTCCAAAAGCCTCATTACCCTATCCTAGGGATCCTCCAGTGCTCTAAATTTTGTCAAAAGCCTATTAAGCCCCATAGGCAAATAAAAAATAAAATTGAAAAAATCAACCTAAAAAGAATTATAAAAGTAGACATAAACAAAACACACAAGCCTAAAACAAAGTAAAAAACCAACATTAAATTTAGTAAGTTATACCATAGAATTTTTGTGTGTGTGTGCATATTTTTTTAGCAAAGTGAATATGTTTATTTTGTGTCTGTGGTGCATGTAGGTTAACACAGTTGAGCTCATGAAGAATACACCTCAGATGCTATTGCATTACAAGGTAACCCTACCTCAACATGAAATTATAGTTTTTTGCTTATATTTTACTAGAAAAGGAAATACAATATTTTTACAACAAAGTAATCAATCCAAAATCTAGAAATGAAACCAAATAGAACTTTATTGTATGTAAAATGAACTCCTCCAAAAAAATTGAAACAAAACCAAGTTTCTTGACAAGGCACGAGCACCAACTCAAGGTGAGTAACTTACAAGGGTAGTCTTCATTTGATCTTATTCATTAGGAGGTATTTCATTAATGTTGTGTTATGCATCTGATTATGTTTCTAAATACCTTTGCTCTAGTGCTTGTTGTCAAACATTACACCATTTTTATTCTTTTTGGTATGAGTTGTATTTATTTTAGAACTATCAATTTTATCCTTATATTAAAACTACTATTCATTTTTCATAACATAACTCCAATAGTAAGTTTTGTAAGAATTCCATCTTAGTTACAAAATAGGGGCCAAAATTACAATCTAAAACATAAGCTAGGTGTATTCAATCTAGTCATTGCTATGATGTGACTATGTCACATCTTCATCTACTTACCAAAAATACATAGATCAATATTTTGAACTCACTGAGATGGTCTAGAGGAAGGATAGACTCATCAAAGAAAACATGGTGAGCATGAATTACTATGTAATCGATAGTGCAACATTATGATCTTAGTAATAATTCACTTTTTTTTACTCATTAAAAATGAACCCTGGACTATAGAATCATAGAGGGGATATTGATAACATTTAAATCAAGCAATCATGACTAATAATGAACATCTTGGGATTAAAATGTAGATATCATTGTAGACATTAAAAAACTGCACACCATGGTTCTAGATGTCAAAACACCCCTAGTCTACCTCAGGACCCCCTAGGGACCATCCCTAACCTTTCGACTACAAAATCAAGTCAGACTGACCCAATAAATAACCTACCTTTTGAACCTTATAAACCTTACCTATCAACCACTGACAGTTACCTTAACCATCGTTGGTTATGCCTGACTACTCATAGTCAGGTTCCCACTACCTAAACACTTAACACCCACATCAACTCCAACTTGATTTTTATATTTAGATCGCATGATCCATGTATGAATCAATGCATACCAAAAGATAAATTTAGAACCTTAGTTAAACCTACACTTCCATCTCTCCCTTCCTTTTATAGAAAGAGAGGATCAGGAGGTGAAACTCGTCCACAACTATCAAGAGCTTCTCATATCAAAACTTCTTTTGTAGGTCTTATTTTAGTGAACTAGAAAACCAATGAGTGTGATAAAGATCTGAAGTGATACCACTCCTCAACCAATAGCCAAGTATCATTACTTTACCAAAATTTCTCCAAACTCCATCAATGCATTTTTAGCCACACACCTCAACATTATCCAGATCAACACCCAACAAGCTAAATATATGTTTTTAGTGATTAGTTACTTTGTTTCCATTTAGAAACCAACCTATAAAATAGACCCATCTACTAGAACCCATTTTATAACTTACCCAACCAGACTTCTTGAAGCCACCTAGAACCCATAGTAACTACCAACAATCACCATGACCATCGATGGTTACCCTAACTACTGATGGTCATCCTGACCACTGATGGTCACTATGTGACAAATAAATAGCAAGCCATTTTCACCTACCAAACCTTAACTAAATATAACTTTTTGACTTTTGGCCTAATCAAAGGACCTCATATTTATTTTCTCAACCATACCTGATTCATTTAGCATTACTATTGATCTACTTATTAATATAATTGGTCAAATTCATCTATTTATTTATCAAACACTTCTTGTATTTCATTTTAGTATCTTCTATTTTTTATGCAAGTAATTTATCTATCTCTTTCAAAAATTAATTATTTAAAATCATGGATTGACAGCCTCCTAAGAAGTGTGTGCTTCTTAGATCTAGCTCATGCTAGGCAATCCATGTAGATACCTAACCAATCAACCATTTATTTCAGTGCTTTGTTATCTACAAGTCATTCCTCTCTAGACAAAGAGGAGTCTCCACAATCATTTGATCAACATACACATATCATACTAGTTTCTTATAACATACTATTCTCAAGTTTCTTCTCTATTTCTTCCAAAAAATATGAGCAAAAAATTGTTGAAACATTTTGGCACGCCCAATGGGACCCACGAGTCTTCACTTGTGTTCATTAGTATGCATCTAGGTACTCTTCATCCAGTTTATGCTCATATAATGAAATCAAAAATTTTATTTTGGGTTTAAAATTAACTACATACATTATTTACTTGCAAGTTTATCTCACATAGCTTAAATTTAATCAAAGTAATTCAACCATAGATTCAATCTTATCACACACATAAGACCAAACTAACTACATCAAATCAAACATCAAAATAATTGACATAAGGCCCAACTAAGATTTCATCACCTAGTGGTCACCTTCACCCCTTGGCTATCTTACTTGGATGCCATTACCAAGAAGAAAATCAAAAACTCAGCTCTTTGATTGTGCATAAACTCTAGAAATTGGTATATATTGGCTAAGCACCTAACACCCTTATCGCTATAGTGTGTGAAGTGAGGAGGTAGGCCTAACCAAGCCACATATTAATTTACAATACATATCCTTTTGAGAGCCTAAACCACCTGAAACCAACCATAGTCTTCTTATCTAGTACCTATTCTACAAAACATGTTGAGTCACATAGTTCTTAAATCTTAAGGTATAAGCCAAAAGAGAGACTAAAAAGAATTTTTAGGATTTAACATGATTTTAGTATGTGTTTATTTTTGTTAAATTTTCTTTTCTTCTCTTTTTTTGATTTTTGAGATTGCTTGAATTTTTTCTTTCTTCCTTATTTTTATGGTTCTAACTCATCAACAATGAAGAAACCATGTAGAACAGGATCTACCCCCAAACCATCCAAATTTTTCTACCTCCTTATCAATGGATTATATCTCAAATGTAGAGAGTTCTCTTCATCCTTTAGGAAGTCCTAGTGTCCTTAGGGTATTTGACCAAGGGGATACAAAATTCACTACCTTTTTAGACAATAATCCTATATCCCTTCAACATTATCTCAACACCATGTCTCATCATACACCAAATTTGGTTCCACCTGTGGATCCACCTTATAGCATGCCATTCCAGTTTATAGGTGACACTTCTAATGCCACCATCACCACCCAACCATTAACCACCCAAACATCTTCCTCTAATAACAATCCCTTTGATACCACTATGACAAACCAACCTATCCAACCTACCAACACCCTAACACCTTCTACCCTAACTAATATATATTCTACCTTAGGGGCTACCCAAACCTCTAACCACTTATACTCCACTTACTATTGGAGTACCCACTACTAGCATTGTAATGATTCCTTTGGCTACCCCCAACCCACTAACCACCTCTTTACTCTAAGACTTGGTGGTCTCTATACCCTCTACCCTACTTCCCATCAGTACCAAAGTCACCACCTATCCTCTACCTTACTTCCCATCAGTACCAAAGTCACCACCTATCCTCTACCTACAAAACCAACTATACATCCTATCCAACCTACCTTAATCCCTCAACAAGTATCCATTGCATGAAACCTAGTTTGCATCCCTAACCCACAAGGGAATGTATGTCTACCTATAACCCAACCACCTATATCTACTTACCATATAAAACATCTACCCAACCACCAATGTCCGCATACCAACATGTGGCAACTTCTCAACCTCCCACCAATTATCAATATGTTCCAACTCAACAACATGCACCTTACAACTTTTTTGGTGCACAACCCCAAACTAACCTAATGAAAATGCTAATGGACAAACTGACTACTTTGGAGTCATCCATTTTTTGAGCTCATAATATTTTATCATATGACCAAATCTATAATGAACCCCGTTCACCCATCTATCCCCATTTGACCCTATCCTCCTTAATGGGAACTTCCCAAATTCTCAAAATTTCAAAGGAAGACCCTCAATAGCACCTAAGAGCATTTAGGCATTTATGTTATTTAATTTCCTATGATGATGTCCTTCTTATTTTTACCTTCCCCATGTCTCTAGTTGGTTTAGCACTAGATTGGTATAGTGTTGTCACAAATCACTCTCTCATTTCTTTTACCTAGCTACCACAAACATTTTTAGATCACTTTTCTTTTAACATTTCTAAGAAAGTTTCCATCAATGATCTTTAATCCATCGACAATTTTACGATGAATCTATTGCTGATTTCATAGCCTGATGGAGAAGCCTAATAAACCAACTATCTTTCTCTCTACCCTAACTTGAGGTAACTAAACTTTTGACTTGGGCATGTGCCAAACACATTTATTCTACCTTACAGGTTTAAAGATTTAGGACCTTTGATGAGGCCTTCACCATGGCATGAAAACTAGAGAATAGATCCATCGATGAGGCAAACTAAGACTAAGAGACAAGAACTCCACCTTTAAATCAAATGATGCTTCCTCCTCTAAACCTAACAACTAGACCAACACTAACACCAAAAATAAGGGAACCATGAATGTGGTTGTTCTTAAAATCGCTCCTTCCCCTGTTGTTAACCAATCTAACTCTTCCAATTCCTCTAATAAAAATACCAAGAATAAAAATCATCACAACCAAAATTAATTTACTCCACTTGGGGATCCATATGCTTCAATATTGGATAAACTATTAAAAATCAAATATGATACAGCTTCCTCTGATCAAACCTCCATAATAATTTGATTCTTCTCATCTTGTACCTAGTTAGTACAAGGAGAATGAATTGTGTGCCTTCTACCAAATCATTGGGCATGCCATTAGTAGGTGCATTACCTTTAAGAATGTTGTTTAAACTCTACTAGACAAGGGGGAACTTGTGTTGGATAAACCCAATGCACCCTAGTCCAATCATTCTACATCTTCAGACAACCATTTCACAACCATGCCCCTTCTACCAAAAACGATGACAAACTATAATCCTCTCATAATCATGAGGCCCATTATGTTAATATGGTTCTTGATGAACTTACTAATGAAGAGTCCATGGACAAAATCACCTCTTTCCTACTCCACTTATTGAGGTAGTGGATCACCAACCTCTCCTTTGATATGCACATTAGAGGAGGCAACCATTACAACTTTGCCATTCTCTTCAATAATACAACAATCCACTCTTCTGTTAGAGATCACTCCTAAGTAAGAAACCAATTTTCCTACACTTCCCACCAAATAATTACCTTCCTAGATGTTAGAACCTTTTAATCAGAAAAAGGATGAGGTAATCTCTCCTCTTTCTCAACCCTTGGGTCTATCCTTTGAATCCACTACTAGGGGATTCAGACCCGTTCTTAAACCTTTTTCTATATTGGTTAAAAATTTAGACTTATATCCAAGCTTAACATGGATCAGGACACCTTTTGACAACAAATTGGCGTCCCCTATATAACCAAGTAAGATCCTTCTTTATCAAAACAACCTACCATTTCCACTATCATCACAACCACACCATTAAATACTTATACCAACCAAAATACAGCATAACCACAAGAACCAAACTCACCTAAAGTAACCAAATCACCTTCTCTCATTTTAACCAAATCACCTTCTACCATTCCAACTAAGCACACCAAGAACTTAGGCATATTCCCAACTCATAATCTTACTCATCCATTAGTAAAATTGGAATTAACTCCACAAATCATATCAAAAAAGCCCTAAATCAAACTAATAAAGAAGGTAAAACCACCTAAAATCCCAAAAACCAAAACTCTAACTCCCCTCTCAACTTTACTCTCTATTTTGGGACCTCATCCCTCTACCTTAATTGGGAAACTCATCATCCTGATCAAAAATTGAATCCAACAACCATTTTTGGTTATGCCTCAAGTCCTAATTTCATCCCTTGCTATTTTCACTGAACCACCCATAACAAAACCACCTACCTCAAAACCTTTTTCCTCCAAGATATCAAGCTCTCTACTAATATCAAAACCATAAACTAAGAATGTTACTCTACCCAAAAATCCCACCATCAATATTGTTTCTAAAAGGGCTTCTGAACTAACCCTCAAAACCAAGACTTACATACCCTTGCCACCTTTAATCAAGTCTTACTCAACCATTTTATACAAGGTATTACAAGCTTCTTGCTTGACCTTACAACCTATCAGACCATTTGATGCACTTTGAAACCATCTTGGTATAATGACCACCTAGTGTGTTCATATCATAAAACACTTGAGTATGACATGGAGAACTACAATGTAATCCAAACCTTAATCCATCGGTTGTGTCATGAGGATGACTTATTGTCAAACAATCTTCCCATAAGCCCACTACCAATCCAAGAAATAGAATTCAATGACTAGTGCTTACCTACTTCCCCACTCTCACCTTAGAGCGAAGAAGAACCATAATAATCTATTACCCTGACTTTTCTCCAAATTCATACTATCTATGTGGTCACATGATCATAGGCTCATCAGAAGGATAAGGTGAAGGAAAAAGTGTCCATACCATAGACATAACCTTCTTTTATCAGCCAACCACACAACCAAATCCAAACCTCTTCACCTTTAGCTATACCCAAGGTGTCCATCTTCGATACCTCTCAATCCAACCCTTATGAATCAATCCAAAGAGTGGTTTTGAAATAAATTCACCAAACATCGATGAATATGAGTCTATATGAACTAATCTCCACCTTGCCCCATCACCACAAAGTAATGATTGAGGTCTTGTAATCTATAGAGGTCCAACTAGAAGAACTGCAGCCTCTAACATCTTTTGTTAGAGCTCTCCAATTTTTCAACATTGTCACCTTCAATGATTTAGAAATACCCTCTATCGATCCTGAGGATGTATATCCACCTCCCTTCACTACAACATACATCAACCAAACCCACATCAAAAGGGTTAAGTATCAACATCATCTACCCATGCCTATGACCATCTTAAATTACCAAACAATAGTATGTCAAAAACCTCAGTAGTACTGAGATCATTCAATGACACCATGGCCACAACTTTAAGAACTATTGTCCTTAACATTCATTTAGGACCTCACATAGTTCTTGAGATCTTATACATACTAGAAGGATAATTTTAGTACAATATTTTTCTAGGATGCCCCTGTATCCATTCCATGAGCTATGTGTCATCTACCTTGCATCGATGCATCAAGTTTGAACATGAAGGTTATGTTGTCACTATACAAGCTAACCCAAACCCTTTCAAAACATGCAACATGACCTATTAACCAAATGATTTTCTCTTTACTCCATCTAATAGTACATCAACAAAAGAGGAAACCCCATCTTCTTCCACCAATGAGGCATCCAAAATATAACCAAATCCCTATAACAGATCACTTGGAATCAACATTCTAACATCTCTCACTTGGGGACTATAAGCTTTTTTCCCTTGACACTTTTCCTAATCCTTAAGATTACAGGAAAATTGACCACCAACCTAGGTATGAACCCAATATTGGAGTTGTTTTTCCCCTAAGGCCTTAAAATTGTCAAACCCATTTAATCTATGGGGGATTTAACAAACCCTTGGACATTTTTACCACCTCCTTTTCTCCTTGGCCATTCACCTCTAGTTTATCCTATTTGGATAAACCATATTTTTCCAAGGCATACCTCTACATGTGTGCTTGGAAGGGATTTGGAATCGGCTAGTATGAACACAAGCATCATAAGTTGATTTTGATCAAGACCAAAAAACATCACAAAAATCATGGCCTTGATTTCACTCTACCTAAAAAGTGAACCAAACTACTTCCTATCACCATTGTTGAGGAAGAAATCCCTTCTTCACCAACCATGTCTCCACATGAATGTGAGGATTTTGATGTTATCCCACTTAAATTTGTTTTCATCAACATGATTAGCCTTAGACCCTTGACTTATCAAAAGGATGGGGTGATCATAATCATTCCTTTGACTCATCTTGAGATGATAAGAGATGAATATCCTACCATTAATACTGTTCAATGTTAGGATGATGATTCTATTCTCACCTACCTTAGTGCAGAAGATCACTCTATGCATAAATCTCTTGCTCTTGAGACTTAAGATAAATCGTGCATTGTCAAAATTAAATAATCTATAGATTACATTGAGTGTCTAGACTTTTATACCTTCTTACAAGACCATAACATGGCATTTTCTTAGTCTAATAGTGACATGGTAGGAATCAACCCTGCTATCCCCACCCATAACATAGTCACCAACCATGATGCTAATCCTGATGGGTAAAACTTCATCAGATGCATCCTCACATAACCCTTCTTGTCAAATACAAGCTTTAGCATCTCCTTTTTATCAATTTTATCCAACCTATTGACTACCCCCAATTGGTCTCTAATGTCATTCTTATCACCAAATCAACAAGGGGACTTTGCATTTGCATGGACTTTATAGACCTTAACCTGGGTTATCCAAAGGATGAATTTTCTTTGTCAAGTATTGACTTGCTTATTGATCTTACCACCAACATGAGATGCTATCTCTAATGGATGGGTTCTCAGGTTACAATCAAATCTTGATTGCCCTTGAAGATTAGCATAAAGCTATATTTTTTACCTCTTGGGGAATGTTTTGCTACAAAGTCATGCCTTTTGGTTTGAAGAACACTAGTGTAACCTACCAATGTGCTATGACCTATATCTTCCATGACATTATTCACAAAATTATTGAGTATTATTTTGATGACCTTCTTATAAAATCCAAACTTCATAAAGATCATTTAGCTATTCTTAAGACTATATTTGAATAACTCATCCATTACCATGTATGCCTCAACCCCAAGAAGTGTATCTTCAGGGTTTTATTAGGTAAACTTCTTGACTTCATTGTCTCTCTTCATGAAATTGAATTAAATCCTACCAATGTCAAAGCAATCCTTGACATTCCTCCTTCAATCAACCTTAACCAACTCCACAGTTTGTAGGGGAATCTTTAGTCAATCTGTCACTTCATTTCTCATCTATCTGATAGATGCCAACCTTTTCACCACCTTCTCAAGAAGGACATATATTTTAATTGGAATAAGCACTATCAATAAGCCTTTTACTCACTTAAGGACTACCTTATTTTCCCACCTATTCTCATTCTTCCAAAATAAGATCAACCTTTTAACTTGTATATCTCTACCACTGACCACTCTTTAGGGGAAATGCTTGCACATCATGTCGATAACCATAAATAATAATCCATATACTATATAAGCCAAAAAATTATAGAGTATGAAACTTGGTACACCCATACTAAGAAAATATACCTCACATTAGTCTTTGTGGCCATAAAACTCCATCATTATCTTCTTAACCACAAAAACTTTTTCATCACCAACGCTGACCCAGTCAAGTACATGCAATCCTAACCATATCTAAATCAGTGGATAGATAAGTGGTTCATGCTCTTAGCTGAGTTCAACCTTAAATTCCTCTAGAAGAATTCAATAAAAGGGTAAGTCATTATCGACTACTTAGTTGAAGTACCCTTTGCAGATAACCCACCTCCTCCTCTCAAGTTTCCCAATGAGTCCATCATGACCCTTTCTTGAGTTGAATTCACTTATCAAGTCACTATGTTATTCAATGGATCAAAGTGTAAATGTGGTGGGGGAACAAGTATCATACTTATCCCCCTAGATAGTGAACCTCTTCTTTTATTTGTTAAGCTAGACATTAAATGTACCAACCATAGGGTTGAGTATGAAGCCCTAGCGATATGTCTCCAGACTGCCTTAGCCTTAGGTTTCAAAAAAATCAACATCTTTGGTGACTCCCAACTTATGTTCAAAAAAATCAATGGATTGTACTAGTGTAAGAATGATGTTTTGAAATAGTACAAATAATTGTGGATGTTTTATTGATGTCATTTGATCACTACCTTATCATAACCACCCATCTATCTATGAACAAATTTTTTGATAGATTTACTTCTCTTACTTCCCAGATCCCATCTTCACCCTGTAACTCTAAGCTATTTATAATTATCCATCAACTTATCGAGCCTTCTTATGTTAAATTAGAATCTCCTATCATATTCAATGTGGAGGAAACCTAACCTGACCTTTGGTATTAACAAACCTTTGACTATCTCAACTTCATCATCATTCCTTCAAACCTTTCCACGAATGCTCAAAGAGTGTTTATCCAAATCACCTCCAATTAAAATATAGTGGAGGGAATTATTTATAAACATGACTTTGATGGTCTTATTTTCTATTGCCTACATAGTCATGAAGCCTCTCATGCTATCATGGATATGCATGAGATAATTTATGGAGGACACTTTAATGGTCTAGATGTTGCTAAACATATCCTTTGCCTTGGCTACTACTGGCCTACCCTCAACCAAAAAAGTTGTGATTATGTGAAAAATTGTGTTAAATGTCAACAACATCACAATTTACATCACACACCTAGCCAGAGTCTCCAAGTATCTAAATATTTTTGGCCTTTATCATAATGGGGCCTATATCTTATTAGTGAAATCAACCCACATTCTTCATAGCGACATAAATCTATCATCACTGCAATTGAGTATTTCACTAAGTGGGTGGAGGCTACCCCTATTATCTCAACCAAGGTTGAAAATATCATTGACTTTATTAACAATAACATCATCTATCATTTTGATGTTCCATATAAAATTATCACTGATAATGGTAAATATTTTAAAAACAAGAAATTCCAAGCTCTTTGTGATGCATTCAGTGTCAAGTTAAGCTTCTCATTGGCTTATCATCCACAAGCAAATAGATAGGATGAGGCCTCTAACAAAACTCTCAACAACATGTTAACTAAAATAGTTAATGCATATAGTCAGGATTGACATTTTCATATCCCCTATGCCTTATGGTAATATCATACTAGCATTCAAAACCCTATGGGTGCTAACCATTTCTCTCATGTTTGGAGCAGAGTCCATCTTATCTCTCTAAGTCTAAATTCCTTCTCTTCACATATCCTTAAGGGATATCATTTCTAAAGATTATTATCATCAAGAACATTTGTCCCAACTTGAGATACTTGATGAGCATCATTTAGCAGTTATTACTCACCTTCATGTCTATCAAAAGTGAATCAAACATGCTTATAAAAAACACCTTAAAGTGAAAGAATTCAACATTGGATACCTTGTCTTAAAGGAAAATAAATATGTCACCCATATGGAGAAAAGAAAACTGAGCAAATTTGCTTTCAATTGGCTTGGAACTTATATCATTATGCATAAGTATGGACTAGTAGCTTACTAGTTATCTTATCTCTAAGTCAACCTAAAACCTGATCCCCTTAATGCTTCGCATCCATGTCCTTTCTTTTGTTAAAAAGGATCAAAATCATATTTTTGTCTAACTTAAGCTCATCCCTTACTTTCAAACCATATTCATCTCCTTATTTTAGGGACAAATGATTAAAGATTAATCATGTGATTATTCATCACAATCATATCCTAATATTGAACATGGGTACCATGGCTCTACCCATGGCATGATTCTCATGGTACTTTCTACCACTTTTATAGGATGTATCCCCATGGTCTTTGTCACCTAAACCTCTTTTACACAACACTAACCTTCTTTTACTTTCAGTCATGCCTTCATGAAGTTCAACCTTTAAGACTATATAAACAAGTCCATGTCATCAATAACAAAAAAAAAATCATAACCAAAAATAATCATGGGTCAGTCTCTAGTATTCACAGACTACTTCCTCAAAGGATAACTACCATAAACATATCAAGATTACTCAATGTAAGGTAGATTTTTCCCTTGAAGGGAAACTATTAGAATCCTTAAATAAAGCATACAAACTTAGACCACTCCCTTGAAATATGGCTAAGTAAAGCATTTGTCACAACATAGCAAATTTTTGGAAGCTTCCCACATTGATTAGCTTCCTCTAACCCTCCCAAGAAATAAAAAAATAAAAAACAACCCATTATACAAAAAATAAATAAAAATAAAATAAAATAAAATTGAAAGCTGTAATTGGATCTCATAAGTAGACTTCTCACATCAATCAGTCTACACCTTATATGACATAGACTTTTTTATACTGACTCTTTGGCAATATCTAGAAGAGGCATACTAGTCTCACAAGAAGGTTCCATTTTCATCCATCTCCTCTTATACACTATAAGAAAGATATTTTGAGCTTACTTGACATTATGTGATCAAGAAACCTTTTAACCAACTAAAGAACACTCATATAAATCATTCGAAGGGCTTACTTTCATTAAGGCGATCCAACTTTAGTTTGTTTTAGTCCTTGCCAGAGAAGAAGCATTATGACTTCTTATTCTCTCATACTGGTTGATATATTCATTAAGACATTTGTATTTTGGTTATCTTATCTTTATTATCATTTCTCGCGTTTAATTTCATTATTCAAACTACCCTATGTTTTTTAAGATAACATCATCCTCATCCAAATAAATGCATTTAATCATGTATTTTTACCTTATTTATTTAAATTTTTTTAACCATAAGAACATTTTAATGAATTGAACATATCTTATGACAAACATCATCTAATGATCAATCACATCAACTACTCATTTATCACATCTAAAAAAATCTAATCTTACATCAGAAATAAATGAGTCATTCATATATATCCACCACGTGTCTACATCTAGATAAGGAAGCATATACTCATTAAATTTCAGCATGAGCATAATCATCATAGTTATCCATAAACATAACAATAATCACATCATAACCATGTCCACCTAAGAAGAACCATTAGCCATAACCCTAATCATATCAAATATCATACACATGATCATCTCAAACATAGTATTAAATGATCACATCCATACAAAACATCATCAAATACCATAATCATAATGTCCTAACCATCATCATACTCATCAACAACATCACATCATAATCATATCCGGATCATCATAGTCATCCATAATCATCACATTATAATCACATAAATAACATCAATCCATATCTATCATCATCATGAACATAAATTAAATATACATATCATTAGATGTCTATCTAGATAAGTCCACATCAACATCATCATGAACATAAAACTATGAACATCATATCATAAATAAGCATCATGATCATCATAACAATGAACCATAAGCCATATGCAATGATCATATCTATAAGTTGTGAGTCTATAATCACATAATCATCATCATGTATACATAAATATACATATCTCTCAAAAATATACATCTCATTGTATCAGCTCATAAACTGGTATCAAAATCATGTACATAAAAAATAAAATATCTCATGACAAATCTAGGCCCTTAGAGTACCACTACCTCCTAGAGCCTTCCCTCCTTCACCTACCTAGCCACCTGCAAATCTGGTCCACTTACTTGGTATCATTGTGCCTACACCTCATGTCATCCCATCTCTATACTCCCCCCCATTAGGGCTCATCTGAATAATGCCTAAAGACCAAGGCCTCATAATACTATAATTCCACCATAGTTGCTACATATATATACATCAAGATAGTCCCTATTGGTCCCATAGTTACTAGTACTCTGCCACTTACCTATCCAAGAGAATCTCTCTCCTACATCACCATGACTAGTTGAGATCTATCCTGATCTCTTTCACCTGTAACAATGGCCACCTAACCTTGTAGTACTTCTAAGGATTCTTGTGCTACCACCAAGGATGCCTATGTTATGGCTAGAGCCGCTCATGCCTAATCCTTCTGACCAATCACTACCTACATATCTAGGGAAACCCCCTACCCCTGATCTTGTTGACCACCTCTCCCAGTTGAGTCAACATCCATGACCTATTGACCCCATCGTTACCTCCAAAATTAGCTACAACATACTATTCCTAATACCATGTAGTATATCCATCAATGACACATGCATCATCCATATCTATCCTCGTAGGTAACTCCTTGCAATCAATGAATACATGAACTAGCTAAGGAGTAGGTAGTGGAAAATTGGCATCCTCCTTCCTATACCTTTAGAATACCCTAGGGATATTATACATAATGATGAACTACCTCTGTACCCTATCAAAAGGAATCAGTTTGATCTTATGCTTTCTCCTATCATAAATCCATCTATAGATCTGCAAGGAGAGGGTATGTCTTGCATAATGAACCCATCCTAAAAATGTGACATATGGTCTCTGAGTCATGTCTCCTATGACCAAGGGATCCAGTAGACCCCTGAACCAGTCTGTGTCATGTACTCCTCCTAGTCTTGAGAAGGCATAATCACCTCTCCACCTCATATAACCAACCATGAAATCCATCTAAAAATAGCCCTCCCATGATAGCCCCATTGGTTGCAACACTCAGATGTGCCCATAGTCCCAACAATGAAGAACAAAGCAAATTTTGATACCATATCTCTTGTGGGTATAGAAGCCCCATAGCTCTTGATAAATATGGACTAGTAGCATAGAAGCCCATACAAACACTATGTGACCCAAGAACATCTCCATGATCACCCCCAACAAAAAATATGATAATACCCCATTGTTTGAATTAGGCAATGCGTAACACATCACTGCTATCATCATCATTGCCAAAAGTTACCTCATATCCCTATGCCTCTAATATAGTGGAGTGTAGTGAAAGCCCCCTAAGTACCACTTCATAAAATTGAGATCATTACCATATAAAATCTCCATAAACTCATCTTACTCATCCCTATCTATGTGGTATATTGGCTTACCCTGTATGGGTAGCTTCACGATCCTATGGATGTCCTCAAGTAAGATAGTCATCTCACCTGTAGGAAGTAGGAATGTGTTAATGGTAGGATCCCATCTCTCGATGAGTGCCACTATCATCATTGTATCTTGAGGTACATACTAGTAGCACCTCATAATACCAAGACCCACATGCTCCATATGCTCCCAGTTGAAATTAGTCATGCCTCTCTGAATATCATCAAAAATCTAGGGCACTCGATCTCTCATCTGTATCCTCTCTTGTGCTTTCAAGGTTTGATAATAAAAACTTTAGTTCATTGACAAATTTTGCCTACAAACTCAACCTATTACACCTTCCTCATATTATCATTTATTCAAATCACACCATTTGCCTACTGACCTATACCTATGGCTTATTTTCACAAATTTACCCTTCACCTTTAAAGCCTAATCTACCCTATACCTATTCACCTAATTCACCGATTCCTTACTTACTCATACCTACCAAAAAACATCATTAAACACTCTTACCATTACTTTACCCTATCATAACTACTTGACCTCAACCCTTTATCATTACCCTTTATCAAGACTACTAATCATTACTCTTGACCTCAACCTATCAACCTGCAACTTACGCCTTTCACCTATTACCTTCAACATAACCCTTAAAATCTTCACTATTCACATAAATTTAAAAACACACCCATTTTTCATTGAGCACTGATGGTTAGGAGACCAACCATCAATGGTCACCATATAGTGACCTATGCCAGTCACTTATCAACCATTGATAGTCAATAGTGACAATTGATGGTTAGAAATGACCACCAATAGTCACTATGAAGTGACCATCGATGATCAACACTAAATTCTACCCTCTTAATCTATCTACCAAAAACCACTAACAAATTGTAAATTTTTACTTTAACCTACTAAAACCTCCCTTATCTACCCTGACCTTTAACCTTTACATCAAAACTACCACATTGAACCCCACAATAAAAAAAACTACCCAAACCCTAAAACTAGGTCAACCAAACCAAACCTACCAAATTAAAAAATAAAGTTTGAATTTAATCTATCAATTCAACAATAATACCTACCTCATTCCTTGACCATCATCAAAGATGAATTTTGGGACCCATTGCCTAGCCTCACATTCTCCCTTGTCCACGTTGCATCATGATCAGGTCAAATCTCTAGTCCACCCTCGATCAACCTGACAACCTCACTCACCCAATCAGTCACTAGCACAACCATCAATGTTTTCTCACAATGTGCCAAAGAGTGTAATCATCAGAGGTTAATATGCTTAAATGAGAAAATAAAACCCCTAACAGTCTTCCATCTTCATCTTTTTAGGGCTGACATGTCACCACTAATGGTTAGGGTGACTGCCATTGGATGACCTCGAGGGTCACCCTTGACCATTGATGGTCAGTATTTTTTGGGTTCTTCCCTTTTACAACCAAATTTTCAAGCAATTTTTAGCACAAACCAAGTCCAAGTGCTTACCAATGGAGATTACCTTCTTTAACAACTACAACCACCCTTCTTCAACCTTACCACTGGCCATTCTGACCAAACTATCACATGTTTTTCAAAGACCCTACCTTGGTCCTTTTGACTACACCAACTAAATTACCATGTTAAATATTTTTAACTTACACTATTTTACATACAATCGACCATTTATGTCTTCCCAAGAGCACTTCCTACCTTGGATACCTATAAAAACATTGACCTTGCCTAAGAGATTTGTGTTTACATAGTGTAACCCAACCATCACATACGGTCATGTGATCCACTTGTTACTTATCCTTCTAGTACCAACTTTTTTTACCAACCATGATAACCTAGTCAATGCGTGATCTTGGCTCTCACACTTAGTCACATTTTTTGTGCATAGCTTCAGTACCCAACCTATCACCCATTTTATCACCACATTACTCACTCATCAAACCCACAATCAAATCTATTTTACCTCATCATCTCACAATTTGAGGGGGAACACCTCCTCTCATGCTCGGGACAACCCAACCTTCAACCTGCAATCCATTTTTTGTTTTAGAGCTTGATGGTACAAATTGCATAATAGAAAAGGGCAAATATAGACACTAAAAAACTTTAAACCATAGTTCTAAATGTCGAAGCACCCCTAAAATACCTTGAGACCCCCTAGGGACCATCCCCAGCCTTTCGATTGTAAACTTAAGTCAGATTGACCCATTGACTAACTTGCCTTTTGACCCTTCTAATCCTTACCCTATCGATTGCCGATGATCACCCTAACCATTGATGGTTAGGCCTGACCATCGACGGTTAGGTTTTCACCACTTGAACAATTAACATCCACATCCACATCAACTCCAACTTTATGTTTTATATTTAGCTTGCATGATCCATGTGTGAATCAATGCATGTTGAAAGCTAAATTTAGAACCTTGGTTGAACCTACACTTCCACCACTGCTTTCTTTCTATCATAAGAGAGGAGTAGGAGGTGAAAACCATCTACAATTATCAAGAGCTTCTCGTATTAGAACTTATTTCTCAAGTCTTCTTCCAGTGAACCAATGAGTGTGACAGAGATCCAAAGTGTTGTCATTCCTCAACCAATAGCCAAATACCATTACTCTGCTAAAATTACTCCACACTCCATTAACGAGTTTTTAACCACATACCTTAACATTCTCTAGATCAACACCCAACAAGCTAAGTGTCTATTTTTAGTAATTAGTTACTTTATTTCCATCTCGCAACTAGCCTCTGAAATAAACCCATCTCATAGAACCCATTCTGCTACTTACCCAACTAGACTTCTTGAACTCACCTCAAACCCATAGTAACTATCGATGGTCACCCTGACCGTCGATGGTCTGTCCCAACCATTGACAGTTATCCAACCACCAATGGTCACCCTAACCACTGATGGTCATTGTGTGACAAATAAATAGGAAGCCATTTTCACCTAATAGACCTCAACAAAATCTAACTTTTAGACCTTCTACCTGATCACAAGACCTGATCCTTATTTTCTAGACTATACTTGATTTATTTAACATTAATATTGATCTACTTATTGCTATAATTAGTCAAATCCATATATTTATTTATCAAGCACTTCTTGTATTTTATTTTAGTATCTTCTATTGTTTATGCAATTAATTTATCTGTCGCTTTCAAAACTTAATTGTTCAAAAGCATGGATTAACAACCTCCTAGGAAGCATGTGCTTCTCGGATCTCGCTGATGCTAGGCATTCCACCCAGTTACCTAATTAATCAACCATTTTTTTTTCAGTTTTTTCTTATTTGCAGGTCATTCCTCCCTAGATAAAGAGGAATCTCCACAATCATCTGATCAAGGTGCGCATGCCATACCAGGTTCTTCTACCATAACCTTCTCGAGTTTCTTCTCTCTTTCTTCCAAACAATATAAGCGAAAAAATACTAAAATAATTATGACTGCAAATTATTTTGAGATTCGATTTCCTTGAACTACATGAAAGTAGCAATAATGTAAAATTTTAAACCTATAAGAGTTTAACAAAATGGCTTTCATTATATTTTTTATTAAAAAAAAATAACTTGCAAAAATTTAACATTAAAAATGTTCATATATTTTTCTAACCTATAATACAATACAATTTGGTTGATCAAAAATAAAAACTAATAACAAATTAAAACAAAACCAATCTTATAGTTATCCCTTAGGAACTAATAAGAAATGAAAATTATAAATCTATATACAACATTGATTACAACACTCAAAAAACAGTAAATTTTTTGATGCCGTATTATGTAAAACTCCCGTTCAACATAACATTGATACCACCGTTTGTCCAACCAACAATCTGGTTTTTGTATTAGAACCAGCAAGCAAATCAGACCTCTCTTTTAGATTTACATGTTCAGTTTATTTCTTGTTTGTCGTGAGAAATTACAAAATGCATATGACGTGGAAAATGAATACTGTGTGAGTATGGGATAAAATTCACATTGTTTTGTGGATAAATAGGAAGGGCAAGATGAGAATAAGTGTAATTGTAGCGATTTCAATACATATAGAGAAGAAGTGTAATTGTACCCACCCAGAATAAGTGTGATTGCAATGTTTTATTAAATAAATGCAAAGGATTATGTTGGGAGTAAAACAACATTGTGTTTATATTATTATTAAACTGTTAAATGCCAAATTTATTAAACAACAATGATAACCAGAGGGATATAGATGGCATTCGAAAAGATGAAAGATATTATAATGTATAATCATTGTTATATAATTTAATATAGTTAGAAATTCTTATAGAAAAAGTAATTTTATTTCCATAATCAACACTATATAATTTAATATAGTTGTGAATTCTTATAATATAATATGGTTAATATTTCATTAATGTATAAGATTTCACAGAATACAATAGGGTTAGGAATTTATGAAATGTAGTTAGGATTTTCAATAATAGTAATTATGTAAAGTGTTGGTAGTTGTAATGTGTCAGTTGTTTATTTTAAATTTTAAATTTATTTTATTATTATTGAAAAGAAATTATTATTTTAAAAAAATTATTATTTTGATTTCATTTAATATATAGATGATGTGATATATTTAAGAATTTATGTAATGTAATTATTTTCCACAATTAATGTGTGATTTGTTACTTTTAACTTTAATTTTAAATATATTTTATTGTTATTTAAAATAAATTAGTAATGTTATTTAGAAAAAGTTATTGTTTTGACATCATTAAATGTTTAAGATTACATATAATGTAATATAGTTAAAATTTTATGTAAAATAGTTATTTTCAACAATGGTAGTTATGGGAGGTGTTGGTGGTTGTAATGTGACTTGTTAAGTTTAGAATCTATTTTAATATGTCTTCTTCCATTCTAACATGTGTATTAGTTTCTTTTATTTACATCTTTTTCTTATTCTCTCCCACTATACCGCTTTTGATAAAATCACCTTATGTAATGATAATATTTTAATATATGATGGAGTTTGGAACCTTTTTATTGTAAAATGTTTTTTAAAGTTTAAAACATTAATATAATTAAATCAATATAATTTATTATTTAAAATTAAAAATATTATTAAAAAATAATAAAATTATCAATAATATACTATACTAAAAAAAATCATACCTTTTTTAAAAACAAAATAAATTTGAAACTTGATATAAAAATTAAATTATTAATAACTTTAATTTATAAAAAAATCTATTCAAAAGAAAACTTCAGAACAATTTGTACTTAATCCGAAAACAAATAACAATAGACTTCTAGATAGTTTCCTGTAACAAAGACAAACCATACATCTCATTTAGCACTTCCAAATAATTTACGAAAAGAAAAAATAAAGACTAGGCGTATATAAGCATCCAAAAACATTTTAAAAATAGTTTAAAAAGGACCTAAAAAATAAATTAGTGCATAATGCAAAATTCCAAGCAAGGAAAGATAACGTTAAGGCTTTACCCATGCATCAGTTTATTTTCTATATCCATCTCATCCTCAAACTCGCGCCTTTTGACATGGGACAAATTAACACTAACAATACCAAAATGTAAGGAAGCTTAAAGAGATTAGATAATTTTAAATTAATAATTTATTTAACAGTGTAATAAATTTTTTATATAGATATAGATATATAAAGATAAAGTATTTACTAGTGTGAATTAAGTGGAGAGTAGTAAAGAATAAAACAAATGTTGTGAAAATACTATTTTATATGAGAAAATTTATATTTGTGGTAAATAATAAAGATGTATTCCATTGATTTTTATTTTTTTAATTTTTCTTATATCTATATGTATATAATCTTTAATTTTTACAGAGTAGTTAAATGGAAATAAAGGGTTGATATTCAAGTTAGACAATGAGCATACTCTTGATACGATAGTGAAGGTCAACCTTGATGATCAACACTGTCAATATATCTTATTTTTTTAAGAGTCATCCTTGTGTTTTATGTATAGTTAAAGCTCATGCCATTTTGATAGGCATTTGGTGATGATTACCCCATGTAATACAAAGAATTGGAAGATATGTTAGATTTAAAATTTCCCATGGAGGACCAAAATAATTTTTGAGGGCAATAACCATATATATATATAGGTAAGGAAGGTGGATTAGAATATAAATGGTAGACAATGCAAACTATTTCTTTGACGACACTATTAACCAACCCTACTTTCACCCATAGATTGGATGTCGACATAATCTTTTGTTCTTTAATTAAAAGCACAATTTTCTCAAGTTGAGTGTTGTGGTCTAGTGTAATATGTTGTCTACTTTGTTCTACTTTACATAATGTTATTAGAATGTTTAATGATTTTAGCACTTGCTTATTATGTATTTTTTCAAATTTATTAATTGCATACAAATGTGTTGAAAATTTGAAATATTCTTGTTCTTCTAGATGTATGAAGGACGATGTTTTTGATATGATCATATTCTAGTCTTATTTTTTTGGATTTTCATTTCTAATATCGGTCAATAAATTTATGAATGGTAGTTTATTTTATGTGCATCCATGTTGATGAGAGTTTGTTTGTAATGTTATAATTATGTCGAATGCTTACCAAATCATGTGGTCAAATGAATTTCCAACATACGTTGGTATATAATTTAAGGGGGGAAGTTGTTTGAGGTCATCAACAAGTATAACTAAGCAACTTGTAAAAGCTTTGTTTCTATGTTGATGAAATGCCTGATGCAAATGGCATCTATACCACTAAGCATATTTTTGCCTATGAATCTCATTTAAAAAATGAGTACATATTCAATGTGTTTCATTTCTTCTTGAAAAATAATTAGTGTTTTTCATTCAAGTACTTTCATTTCATGGATAGGAATGTGGAGGATTGAATTTATTTTTGATGTATTTACGTTAAATGTTGCAACACTAGTTGGAGTGATGCCATGACCTCTCTTCCTGCACTATGGACTCATGCTCATACTTTAAGTTGTTTTGGACCTCATTTAGTATTTATGTTAGGATGAGTTGATTTTTAAGTTAACTTTTGTGTTGATTTCAAAGAGCTATCAGGTCATCGATGGGATTTTGCAAGAAAGCAAGGTACAATTTAATTTCATTTTCAAATTCCTAAAGTTAGGAAATCAAATCGTTAAAAGAAGTATAGTTATTTTCTTTATGTATAAATATATGAAATGTTTTCATAATTTATAATTGTGAATGAGGAAAAATTTAATGAGATGAATGTTTAGACTTTTTCGTTACTCTCTTTGAAAAAATATAATTAATGAATGAATTTAATATTAGAGGACAATATTATCAAATTTGATATTATTGGAAATCATCAAAAGTTATTTTAATTAATAAAAATAGAAATTTCTTTTATTTAACTATTCTAATTTTAGAACTTTCAAATAAACTATATTTCTTAAATAATTTAAGATTTTTAATTATTTTTAATTTAAACCTAGAAAATTTTAAGACTAATCTAACTTAAACTACCCTAACCTACCACCTTCTCCCTATATACTGAATTCACCACATATGCCTACAGATAAGGCATACTAACTGGTTGTCTACCACCTAACTTAGTGGGGGCAATCAAAAACTTTTAGTTATAAAAATATCTTTCTTTCAGTTTGGAATAAAATGTTCCACCTCCCTTAGTCATCACCCACTTAACTCATGCAATATAAAAGAAGAACTACCACATCACCTGCCTCATCAACCCCTTAGTGCTGGTAGTTAAAATTCAAACATCAAGAGTGATAGTGCAAAGTGGGAGAGATTTTTGTGGGAAATAAATTTATATATGTGTGAAAATTGATGCTTAAGGGAGGGGGTAGTGGATCGAGAGAGCAGAAGAGAGGAGATTGACACTGAAGTTGGAGGAGAAGTATCAATGCTTTGAATGAGTGGAATGATGCCTAAAAGGGAGAAGAGGAACTGACGCTTGGAAGGAAGAAGGGAGTGGGATCGACACTTGGAGTAGATTTATGTTTGAAGAGGGTAGTTTATCGATGCTTAAGGAAGAAAGGAGGAAATTGATGACGTTTGAGTAAAAGAGAAAGAAGATTAGTGCTTGGAGGGAGAGTAGTAGTGGATCAACGCCTTCTCCCTTGCCTTCACACAATCTCTATTATCTCCATATACATAAACACTACCAATATGCTTTTATCTCAGTCATTTCAATTCAAGCAAAACCACATTCCAATTCAGTCAAGTATTTCATCCAGCATCGGGTAAATATAATATTTTATTTAAATTGTAAGAAAACTATAATGTATTTATTTTTAGAAAATGAAAATATAATGATTTTTTCATTACTATAAACAAAATGATAATGCTACTTATTGTTAGGGAAAGTAAATGATTTTATAGCAAATGATAACGTAATAAAGTAATCAAATATTCAAGAGACATAACATATAATAATATGAGTTCATTTAATATTAGTTGATATATATAATTTTACATTATGTATAAACATTAACATTATCTCTATACCACATTTGGTGAAAAGAGTAGAATACAGCATTAAATAAATGAGTTTTGTTTTCTACGTACCTAGTTATAAATTTATGAAATACATTTGATCTAGTCTATAAAGTTACATGCGTAAACCTAGATTGTGAGAATATTAATAAGATACATGAAATTACCATAAAGATATCTAAGTTGTCATAAAACAATATTCTGAGTGGACCCTTACTTTGATTGTTGTTGAGCTTTGATGATGAATTTTATTATCATTAAGAATAGTATGAAAATAAATATTCATCATTCTAGGGTTGAACCCTCAATTTTAGAACCCTCCTTTCAAGTGTATAAATGATTTATTTAACATTAAAATTCAAGTTTAAAATAGCATTCTTAAACTCCATGTCTATAAGTTATTTTCTAGAAAAGTATACCTAAGTAGACTAAAGATGTAATTGTCCAAAATATCATTTTTTGAAAATTGACATAAGGTCTACACTAAAAGATCATTTTATAGATTTGTTTTCTACCTTCATACTCAAGAATTTGCTTTTGAAATATGATGCATTGATTTATTTAAAGTATTCTTTACTTTTAAATCTCAATCTTAGACCAAAAATTTAAGGTTAAATAAAACTACACAACATTCAATATTAAGTGATGGATCTAGCTCATGTTTATAGGTAATACCATCATGCTTGAGCTACTGCATCCATAGCTTAACATAGATACACCAATGATATCTGGGCATCATCCTTATAAATCATTGAAGAAAAATAAGGATAATGTTGTGTCATTAAGACCAAGGGATGGGATAATCCTTCTTGGTCAACAACACTAATTAAGATAAGAAAATGACTTTGACTACCTTAAATGATTTTGACTTGTGAACTCATGAAACAATGATAGAGAAAGTATATTTCTTACTCAAAACTTGGTATCACAAAAAAAAAGCAATAAAAAAACTAGGATTGAGAGTGCTAAACCAGTTATTATCAAGAAACCACAACCATAAGGTTCTCAGATAATGAAACTTTGGCAAAAACAATTATATGGATTAGGTTGTCTAAAGTAACGATCAAAAACATTGTTGATCTAAATAAAAGTGGAAAGGGGGGATGTAGCTTGCAAATGTTTATTTTTATTTCTTGTTAAGATTTAGGGCTAGTTTAGTTAAATAAGTATTCAGTAACTTAAACTGATACATTTATGCTCCTATTTGGGTAGCAATCATAGAGGAACTATCTGGGGAACTGGACCCTAGAAAGAGATGCATACCCAAACCTATAGTTCACATGAAACATAGAATAGGAAATAGAACTACATGCACACTACACCTTGATCCTATTCAAAAGTAGATATGTAGGTAGTCTAGGAAGCAAAGGATGCTTCCATTATGTAGTTAATTAGGATGGGGTTGGGTTTTGCGCTAAACAAGATTAAAGTTAAATGAAAAGGCAAGACTATTATAATAAGACTCTAGTTTAGATAAACAAAGTAAAGATAAGAATTTTGTGATATAATTAGAAATATCTCGATTGGATCATCATAGTTATCAAGGCTTTAAGCTAAATTCTGAGGTAGAATATGACTATTTATTATATATTTTATACTCCTATCATGAAAACCTTGGTACTTATCTACTAGAGATGATCAATGAACAATGAGTGACTTAAGATCTGGTTTATCCCAATGAGTCAAGTCTCTGACTAGAGCATAACCTACTCATGTAAGATGCTTAGTTTATATGGTTATATGCTTGACTATTTGGAAAAAGAATGCCTAACCAATATGGTTAGATGCTTGCCTATTTGGCAAAGGATATCTGATATGATAAAGTATACTTGATTTAAATTCATTGACAAACATTAATTAAATATTTTTTATTGTGTTTTAGGATAGGAAATGGTATCTACAAGTGATGACAATAAGGGGATAACTATTTGTCCATGTAATTCCATTTAGGCTACATTTTATGAAGCTAATCAAGTAGAGCTTACTTACACATGTTTTTCCTTGTATAATCATCTTGAGTGGTGAATCTTGTGTGTTTTTATAGGTATGATGTTGAACAAAGTTGAAGGCTAGTTATTAGTTACCTAATAGCTCACTTGGTAGTGGTTCACTTATGTACTCTACATATTTATTTTTGATGAGTGTGCGATAAGAATATATAAATTTTGTTGTTGTTGTTGTGTAGGCTAAATAACACCCTATAATGACTCCAATTATGGTTAGTGTTGAAGTCATAAAACACAAGCATGTTGATCTCATCTATGTTATTTTCACTTGATGGGTACATGTAGTACAAAATTTCCCACTCATCCATTTACATTTCCATCTATACATCTTCTTGAGTGTCAATAGAATCCTTATTTGAGTCAGTATTGTTGTGTTCTTCTATAGAGATCTGCTCAATATGCAATGGAACATACAAATCCTTAAATTTGTTTAAATTTAAAATAATGTATTTCATAATTAAACCAATGTCCATTTAAATGTTACACAATAATTTGTAAATTATAAGCTTTGACCAATAAACAACTTCATATTTTGGTGAATCAATTGGAAGTATATTAGAAAAATGAGAAATATGCAAACAATTGCTTGACTTGTTTTATTTTTCCACTTATTAGTTTTTTTATTGTTAAAAGATCATGTTTGGGTGGCCTCAATATAAAAAACCTATCTAGAAAAGAAGTATGATTTATATATTCCTCAATGGAATATGTTATTTTTTCTTCCTTAGATGTGCTTTTAGAAACAAATTTTATGACTTTTTTCCAATAGACAAGGTAACAAATGTTCTTCTACAAACCATTAGAGGAAACTCTTATATCATGTCACAATTGAAAATAGTTTTTATGAGGAATATGGTTGTAGATTTCAGATTTAGCTGCCCATTTTGTTGTATCTTTGACCACAACATGGTGGGATACAGCTGGTTCACAATCAACATTTCCATGCCATATTGAAAGCATGATTGCATTGTGGATGTTCACTCTTTCATCATTATATGTTGGAATGTGTGTTTTGTGGCCTTCATCACTAACAAACAAATTTGACATCACTTTCAATGGTCATGGTGATTTGTATCTGCATTGTAGATTATCACCCCTTTTTCATAAATATTTACAAGATTCTAATAATATTTTTGAGAATTAGCACAAATATTGCATCTATGGTGAAAAAACATGGATTAGCAAGATTGAAATGATGTATTATATCATGTATTCTCTCATTTTTGTATGGATTCCATGATATGACATAGTGATCAAAGAGTAGCCTTGTAGAATCCACCTAATGAGGATCTTCCTAATTGAATGCATCCATGTCGAAAGCATTTTATAACCATATAAATCCTATTGTCTATGTTTCCATTCATACCTAATCATATATATATATATATATATATATATATATATATATATATATATATATATATATATATATATATATCCAATTATACCAATCAAATATAATTTCAATATCAATACCTATACCAATAATCCTTACTATGGAGATGCTTATCTAGGATTTTGTCATGAAAGATTGAAAATATTTTATCTATGTATGAATATTCAAGATGCAGATTTGCAATAAGGTGATGGTGTCTCCAGTGATTACTATTATTTGGAAGAGTTAGAGGGGTGCATTACACGACTTTATGTAGATCTAGCCACTTGGTGTCTTTTGTGATCAAGGCATAGAATAGTGTTGGGGATCCCAATTATGTGATCATATATGTTAGTTTATTTATGTACCTGGATCAAAATGAATTTGTACCTATAAGATTTGATCCAAAACATATTAGTTGAACCATAATAGTATCATTAATAAATTATGTTAGATGTCATGACAAGTTTGAAATAGTTATTGGCAATTATCCTCAATGTTTTTTATACAAATACTATTTATGTTTTATGGGTTTGATGGTGCATCATTAGGTTCAACAAGAATTAGAAAAAGCATAGATGGATTCTAAATGGACTATCTTGGTATAGGAGTAAGTTCATAACATATCCATTCAATTAAAATTTCCTATTACAATGTTGTTGATACATGAAGACTCATGTTGGGAATATAGAAGGAAATGCTATAGAAAACAATCCCTTTCTACATTGTATTCATTGATAGATAAGATACTCAAATCTAGCCAATTTATTATATATGGTAGACTACCATTGGTATTTTTTACATAATATCTTATTTGGTCAACCTCTCTTTGTGCATTTGGAATATATGTTATAAAATATGATTTTTTATAATCATTTAAATCCACAAGTGCATTTATATCTACATCAAAGTCTATATTATTGATTTTCATGGATCCCATACAATAATATAGTGAAGGGAAGATGAGATATCAGTAGGTTTAGATGGGAGTGAAGCAACTACTTGATGGTCAAGTTGAACATATCTATAATAGATTTAATTTTACATTTTGTATTGTAGTGCTTACATGACACAAGTTATATTTACAAAAAAATTATATGGTTTATTTTCTAAGCCAATTCTTCTTATGACCAATATGTCAATACTTTCAGCTCAATGTGGAGGCACTTAATAATATAAGATATATCTTAAGAAAAGCTAATAGTGTGACCATTATATTTGTATTGTCCACCATGTGCATAGCTTACCTAAAATATTATATTAACACATGCAATGATCACTTCTTAACCTTGAGTGAGGTTAGATAAAAATCTAGGTTGTATACCTGAGTCCATGTTTTTTAACGTAGAACAATGATTATTGAATTTTATAAAAGAGATCGACAAAAAGTACGTTCAGTATGAAAAAGTATTATTATATCCCTAGATAAAGTTCCTTGCAGATGAAACATGCATGTATGGAATAAAGATGGTCTATCCTTTGACAAAAATTATTATGAGTTTTTTAAACAGAGATATCATATAGTGTGGGTTAACTAGTTATCTTTTGTGTATGGTAATTAAGTTGAAGACAAGCATTTATTTCATCCTTGTGTATTTCATAACTTTAATGTTTTCTTTTGTTTGAAAGATCATTCTCCATGGATGTCTGTAATGGTCATGATGGAAAAATTAAATGCTAATTTTATGTTAATATTATTACATTCTAATATTTTACATATAAAAAAACCACATTATGTAAATAATTAAGTGATTGGAAGTGATGAATAATATTAAAATTACACAAAAAAATTTATAATTAAAATTCACATGGTGTATGTTCAGAGTAGATGAGAATAAGGATATTTATATGTATAGAAACATTATAACTTAGTGAGTTAAGGTGAACAACATTGTGGGTGTAAATGTGAATGCACAATTAATATCAAAAGCATACTTTTATAAACATTTTTTGAAAATATAATACATTTAAATCAACTTTGTGATTTAAAAAAATACGTGTTTGTAAACACATTATATGAAACAAAGTATGAGTATAATTTAAATCATAAACGATGCATGAATTTAAATTTAATTGATTGAAATAGAGAAGTTAGTTTAAAATTGAAACAAATCCATAAAATAAATATTAATCAATAAAAACATATAAAGTAAGAGGATCTTCAAAAAAGTAAATGCTTAATTATCCCAAATTGTATGTATAGTCTTTTTTTCCATATGAAAATAATATCCTATGTAGAAATGAAACTATTTGAAAGTAACCATCAGATAAGAAAGATGATATTTATATGGATACAAATATGAATAAGTTTTGGCTATATGTGAATATCACTACATGTGAAATTGTAAGACAATGGGGAATTTGGGATGTGCGCTTTTTAAAATATTTTATGATAATATAATACAACACAAAAGATTATATTCTTTACTAAATGCATATAAGCAAACATATGAAAAATGTAATTAATTATAATTTATAAATACATATATGTACTAAATTTCATCAAAGGTTTCAATTAAGGGTAGATGCATGATAATGGGGGACAAAAGCGGGGCTATAAAGCAATATTATGTTTTTTAAAATAAAAATAGTTGAAATTGGAGAGATATTAGAGAGACTTCAAAAAATAATTTGATAATGAAATAAGAACATGAATTATGGTATTTTAAATTTAGTTTCTAAATATATAATTTTTTTCAATACCTAAATGATAAAAGTGTGCAAAATAGATGCATTTATGACAATAAGTTGGTAATTTAAAAAAAAAAGATAAGCAAATTGAATGTGTACGACCCCCAAGGCCTAAAACTGAGGTAATTTTAGAGGGAAAACATCCAAAAAAATGTAATCTTATAAATGGTGTATGCCATATGTAAACCAAAATTTTGTATATTAATTAATTTTGCCAATATTTTTATGGTTAAAAAGGGCATGCAGACCCTTTGTGATTCACATATTTCACATCTTTCCCATGAAATTTTCTCATTTTTTTGGTTATACTAATTATAAACTAGATTTTTTACTGTAATTATGTGAATTTTGAAAATTCTCCATTCACTTTATTTGGATCACTACAAATTCTTCAAGTTTAAATATATAATTATATTATTTTGGTAAAGATAAATAATGGGGTTAGGAATTCATCACAAAATACCAATCAAAGGTATAAAAATGGGAAAATTTAAGAGAAAAGATAAAAAAAGAAAAAGACAATTCGACATGAGAGCATCCATAAGGGATTCTAGGCAAGGTGAAAGTGATTCCTCCACACTAGGTAATATTTCAAATGAAATAACATGCCCAATTCTATAGAATTTAGTTTCTAAGATATGTATTCAAATGAGATAAGAGAAATCAATCAATATTTAAAATGATTGGTCTTCAAATGATCAAATTAAAAATTTAGGGCATGTAAGTAATGAAATGAGATAATATTTCAAATGAGATAAGATATGTCTTTAAATGATGAAATTCAAAATTTAGAGAATGAAAGTAATTAATTTGTAATGAGTGATGAAACACATGGACAAACACAAAATAATGAAACATCCATTCATAATGAAATTTTAAAATATGATGATAATCAATATCAAATAATGCCCCCATATCATGTGTCTCCTAATTAATAGAAATTAAATTCACTTGTAGGGTTCAATGTAATTAATCATCCCTCTAATATTCTTATTATGGTTGTAGTGGTACCGCCACCCAATTTAATACAAAATATAGCTGGACTACACCCAGACATCCAAAGATAATAAGATGAACACCAAGGTATTTGGTTGAAATAGATTATAAAATAATATAGTGTATGGAAGGTAAAATGTCAAAAAGACCAGTTCAACATCATACCCAACATGTATGGGATTATGCATTTGAGAATAAAATCCATATAAAACAATGTCAACTATTTGTTCAATTAATGAAAATGAATAATGCATAATTTGGGGTTAATAACATTCAACATGGAGGGAATAAATAGTACAATAATAAATAATCTATTTAGTGCATTTAAGCCAATAGGCAATAAAAACTGAAAAAAAGATAGTAATGTGGCAAGATGAGTAATAATGGAATCTATAGCAAGTAAGTGAACATCTAAAACTCAAATTCTTGGTAAAACAAGAAAATCCTTGAACTTAGATATAAAAACACTAATAAGTGTTGTAAAAATAAGAATAAGTCTTAATGTCCCTTCACTCATGGATTGTTAGGCATTTAATGGTAGACTTCCATGAAAAGATAAGGTATTAGTTGAAGGAACAAGAAATTTGATTGAAATTTTTTTGGCATGACAACACAAGAATCTCGTCTATTGTAAAATATGTTTTTAAAATAATAAAATGATTAAAAAATTGTAAGCCACATACAAAACATTTCTTAGACATGACCCAAACATAATTTTATAAAACATTTATTGAAAAATTTAATGGCCTATTGATAATTAACCAAATGTCATTTGAGATGTGCAAGGCTTTATATGTTAAAATCAACCAAGCATGGACCATATGTTGTTGTAGGGTATATGTTTAATTATATATATATTTTTATTTTTTTTCATCATATCCATTGTACTATACATACTAATGATATTTTGCATTAATGTATGGTGTCTTCCCCACCTAAGACATCAAGAGAATTAATTCAAAGTCTTTTCTATCAAAGACTTGAGGGACGATTTATTTTTCCAAATAATTTTTAAATGGAACATGTAAAATATGTTATGGTTTATCCAATTTGATGACTTGTGTACATGAATAAATTTCACATGAATTTTTAAAGTAATTAGTTTATTACAAGAAGTAAATATATATAAAATATGTGTTAAAAGATGAAAAAAAGTCATCAAGATGTGAATTAGTTAAAACCAAAGTTTTTGTAGAAAATTTCATGTTTGAATTCAATAATAATATTATCTACCAATATGTAAGACACACACAAATAAAATTGTTAGATAATAAATTCAAGGTATGAAAGGATAACTTCCTAGTTGCCACCATTGTTTTGGTTGTGGACTTTGCTGAGAAATACACACTACAACCACATAATTAGGTTCAATCTAAATATTATAATTAAATTCAAGTTGGAATTTTTGTTCATATTAATTTAGACATGCACTTGATATCATAGATGACAACATAAAGATTTTGAGGGAGTACCACTTTTATATGAGTGATGACATATCACATTATTCAGAGTTTGTCTAGGGTTGTTTTGAGATATTTTATATAAATATAAATGGAAGAGAAATCATGTTTGATAAAAACTACATTTGGTCATATAATTGTGTAGGGTAGTTTAAAAATTCTTGAATGTTTTACTGGTTAAACAAAATGCATAAAAATAATGGCATTCCACATTTTTGGAGCTTCTTTGAGGCTAGGCATGGAAAAGGGGAACATGATGGTGTAGGTACATGTGTAAAAATAACCATTAAAAAATAGCAGGCAAAAAACAAAGATGGTGCTAATTTGATCAATGCTACAAGTATTGTGACTTGGTATAATGAAAATGTTTATTATTGATTAGATAAACAGTCTCATGTGCAAAGATTCTTTTTGTTGATATATGAACAGAACAAGGCAATGTATGAAGATTGCATTAAAGTACCTTGATCAAGTGTTTTCTACTCTATTCAAACCACAAATTCAAGTTCATGGACTATTTATACTAGGATTATGGTATGTTTTTATTCCACATGTATTGAATTTAATTATAATGAATGTGAGTCAAAATAATGGGTTGTTAAATAGTGTTGTAGGCCCATATCACTTGTAGAGAGTAGCCATTCACTCTAACAATGTACAAATCATGAAATGGAATCATCATTTAATTTTGACCACATCTTAGATCTTGTACAACTAGGTCTAATTTATTCTTTAATTAAATATACAACCTTAGTTAGATATCATTTATATATTTATTTTTTCTTAGATGTGCTTATAATTTAATTATACTTTAAATGCATGGTATGTTTTTGTAGTCCTGTCATTGTGTAGAGGCCAAAATAAATTAACCAAAAATGTTATGGATGGAGAAGAGATTATTTATCCCACTAGATTCATATTTGTTACCAAAACCTAGCTTCATAGGTACTATGATAAGAAATAAAACAATTTTTATTTAAGAGCTTTGAAACACATAGAGTGGTGATTCATTATTCAAATCTGGTTATTGCTACAAATATTCAAATTATCAAATATAATGGAAATATTCACAATAGAACTTTGTGGAAAGTGAGTGAATCTAACCATGAAGTGATTCTTGAAACACATGCAAACAAAGCTAATCTTGAAGGTATGCTAGATTAAATTGGTAATTTTATCTTATTTTTTAAATTAATATAGTAAAGTTATTTGATTTAATGTAATTTAAGTTTAAATTATTTTATATTTATGTGTTTATTTCTATTCAAAATTTTTACTAACAATTTTAATGTAGATTAGTAGCACCAAATGATATTTCACCTTCACGTAGTTGGTGCCATGAGTAGATAATATTATATTATTAAAATGAATATAAGCTAAAAATTAATTAATATTAATGTTATCTACCTTAAGCAAATAGTTTTTCACCTTATCTCTATTTTTCCTTTCAAGAAAACATAAAAAATGATCTTATCTATGCCTTAATTATAGTCTCAAGTTAGAATGAATCCTCCCAGGTTTTCTTAGAGGACTCATCCATGCACATGTAGGAGATGACAATTTATCTCTATCCTTAAAACTCCCATGTGTACATGTCTACATAGATTGTTCATCTATTGGGCTAATGACTCTGAATATATTTCCCCCACTAACCAACTTTTGGCCCAATCTAAGAGATTTGGTTGTGAAAAAAACCTCATTTACATGTCTCACCCATATTAATATATAGTAAATCCTCTAGATATTTATTTGAGGACTCATCCATGAATGTGTAGGATCTTACTGTTCATCTCTATCCCTCATAGTTCTCCTACGATGTGCACCAAAAGTTTGCTTAATTTGCACACTCAAGCATGAGAAGATTTTCTTAAGGGATGTGTCTAATCAACTACAACATTCATTATTAGGGTGTGAGAAAGACTAGATAATGGTCATTATAGCCTTACAATGCCCATCTAGATGTGTTCACATAGGTGTTTTGTTGAATACGATAATGAGTTAGAATATATGACCCCACTAACTAACTATTGGCTTATTCTGATAGATTTAGATGCCATAGAAACCTCATTTCCATATATAACCTAGATCGAGTTCAAGATAATCCTCCTAAAATTTCTTATATTACTCATCCATACACAAGTAAGAGATATCATTTTATCTCTATCCATCATGGTTCTTTTGTAATGTGTGATAGAAATTTGCTCATTTTGCACACTCAAAGACAAGTGGATTCTATTAAGGGATGCATTCGATCAAATAAAATATTCACTCCTAAGGCTCACATGAAACCAAAAAATGATTATTCTATCCTTGAAACTCCCATCCTGATGTGTTTGTAGAGATGGTTCATTGATTATGCTAATGATTCAAAATATACTGCCACCATTGACCAATTTTTGGCCCATTCTAAGAGATTTGGCTATGAGAAAAACCCCATTGCTACATCTCACCCAACTCAAGTTAGAGATAATCCTCTTGATATTTCTTAGATAACTTTTCCATGTATGTGTAGGAGATGATGGTTCATCTTTGACCCTCCTGATTCTCTTCCAATGCATAATGAAATTTCACTCATTTTGCACACTCAGGGATAAGTGGACTATCTTTAGGGATGCATCTAATAAAATGAAACCTTTGCTCCCAAGGCCCAACTTAGACCAAAAAATAGTCATTATAGCCTTAAAATTCCCATCTTGATGTGTCCCTATAGATGGTTCATTGATTGGGCTAACAAGTCACAATATACGGCTCCCACTGACCAAATTTTGGCCTATTTTGAGAGATTAGGATTTGAGAAAAACCTCATTACCATATCTTACTCAGATTTTGTTATATAAAATCCTCTTGGTATTTCTTAGAAGACTCATCTATGCATGTTTAAGAGCTAATGGTTTATCTCTAACCTTTATGGTTCTCCTACAACATGTGATAGAAGTTCATTCATTTTACACATTGAGGGATGAGTATATTCTCTTAAGAGATATGTTTGATCAACTAAAACCTTCACTCTTGGAGGCCAAACGAGATGGACAATGGCCATTCTAGCCTCAAAAATCCTATCTAGATGTGTTTGTGTAGATGGTTCATTGTTTGGGCTAGCGACTCAGAATATATGGCCCCATTAACCAATATTTGTCCCATTCTTAGAGATTTGGCTATGAGAGAAAATTCATTTTCATGTCTTGTTTGACTTGAGTTAAATATAATCCTCTTGATAATTATTATAGGACTCATCTATGCACATGTAAAATCTAATGGTTCATTTCTACCCCTCATGATTCTCTTGAAATGTCCAACAGAAGTTTGCTCATTTTGTAAACTCAGGGACAAGTGGATTCTCTTAAGGGATCATTTGATAAAATAAAAAATTCACTCCTGGGGCTTAAACAAAAGTTGGAAATAGTCATTCTACCTTGAAAATACCTATCTAGATGTGTCTGTGTAGATGGTTTATTGATTAGGCTAATGAATCAAAATATACAGCCCCACTGACCATCTTTTGGCCCATTCTAAGAGATTTAGCTTTAGGAAAAACCTCATTTCCATCTCTCATCAAGATTTAGTTATAGATAATACTCCTATGCTTTCTTATAAGAGTCATCTATGAAAATGTAGAAGCTGACAGTTCATCTTGAACCCTCACAATTATCTTACAATGCATGATGAAAATTTGCTCATTTTGTATACTAAGAGATGAGTATATTCTCTTAAGGGATGTGTTTGATCAACTACAAAATTTACTCCCTAGGCCCAATTGAGACTAGACAACATTATTTATATCCTTAATATTCCTATCCAAACATGTATGTGTAGATAGTTCATTGGTTTTGCTAACGAGCCAAAATATATAGCCCCTATTGACCAACATTTGGCCCATTCTAAGAGATTTGGCCATGATATAAATCTCATTTCCACATCTCATCTAGCTTGAGTTAGAGATAATATTATTTTTATTTATTATAAGACTCTTTTTTACACATGTAGGAGATGGCAATTCATCTCTATCCCTCATAGTTCTCCTAAAATGTGCACTAGAAGTTCACTCATTTTTCACACTCAAAGATGAGTGGATTCTCTTAAGGGATGTGTCTAGTTAGCTACAACTTTCACTCCTAGAGCCTGATTGAGACATGAAAAAATTTATTATATCCTTAAAACACCCATATGTACATTTTTACCTAGATAGTTCATTGATTGAGCTAACAAGTCACAATATACAATCTTTGTTGACCAACTTTTGGTGCATTCTAAGAAATTTGGCCATAAAAGAAACCCCATTTCCACATATCATCTAGATCAATTTATAAAAAATACTTCATAACTTTATTAGAGGAATATTCCATGCATGTGTAGGAGTTGATGGTTCATCTCTATCCGTCATGGTTCTCCTGCAACACATGACATAAATTTGCTCATTTTTCACATTCACAGACAAGTGGATTCTCTTATGGGATGCATTTGATCCACTAAAAATTTCACTCTTAGGGTATGATCAAGACTAGATAATGTTTTTTATAGACTTAAAATGACTATCTATATGTGTCCATGAATATGGTTTGTTGATTGGGTGAACGAGTTAGTATATATGACCCGCATTGACTAAATTTTGTCCTATTTTGAAATATTTGGCTTCAAGATAAACCTCATTACCATATATTGTCTAGCATGAATTAGAGAGAATCCTCATAGGATTTATTACAGGACTCATCTGTGAACATGTAGGATTTGACAGTTTATCTCTATCCCTCATGGTTCTCCTAAAATGTGTGACGGAAGTTTGCTCATTTTGTACACTTAGGGATGAGTGGATTCTCTTAAGGAATGCATCCAATCAACTACAAACTTCAATCTGTGATATCTACCAATATAAAATAATGGATTTTGCATCCTTAAAATTCCTATCTGGATGTGTCTATGTACATATTTTGAAAATTAGGGTAACGAGTCAAAATATACTACCTCTACTAACCAACATTTGCCCCATTCTTAGAGATTTGGCTATGAGAGAAACCTAAGTGCCACATCTACTCTAGCTCTAGTAGAGATAATCCTACTATAATTTATTAGATGACTCATCCATGCACATGTAAGAGTTGACATCTCATTTCTATCCCTTATGGTTTTCTTGTAATGCATGATTAAAGGTTTCTCTTTTTACACACTTAGGGATGAGTGGATTCTCTTAAGGGATGTGTCTGATCAATTGTAACATTCACTCCTATGGCCTAATTGAGACCAAAAAATGATCATTATATTTTTAAAACTCCCATTTGGACATGTCCACATAGATGGTTCATTTATTAGGCTAATGATTCATAGTATATGACCCTCATTGTGTAACTCTATGCTTGTTCTAATATATTTTACCAGGAAATAAACCTTATTTTTGCATCTTTTCCATCTCAAGTTAGATAAAAGCCTCCCAAAAAAATTTATATGAATCATCCATACACATGTATGAGTTGCATACTTGTATCTATCCTTCACGGTTATCCTACAATGCATGATATACGTTTTCTAATTTTTAACACTTGGATATGAGTCGATTATCTTAAGCATTATGTTTGCTCAACTATAGCCTACACTTTGGGGGCATGACTGAGATGAGATAGTGATAATATTATCCTTGAAATGCCCATTTAGATGTGTCCACATAGATAGTTTATCGATTGGGCTAATGAGTCATAGTATATGGCCCCCACTAACCAATTTTTTGTTAGAGAATTGTCAATGATGTCATGGAGGTGTCCAGGTGAGTGGATGAAGTGTCTTGATATCCCAAATGACAATGACAAAGTGTGTATTGTGTTTGTCCTAGTATGATTGAAGTAGGCTTTGTTTTTCTTTAGAGTTTGACTATTTTGATATGTTTTGGGATGAGTCTGATATATTAAGCATGTGTGAGGGGTCCTTTTAGAGGTTAATGGTGATTGGAGAGCTTATGGAAGTGCATGGTATTCATCTGGTTCTTCATTATGCTCATCTAGGCATAGTTGGCTCTATGATAGATAAATTTGAGGAGGCATATTGATGATATAATATCTCACACATGTGATGGTTCTAGGAGTATATTGATATATGGATGTATTCTCCTATGTGAGGAGATCATATGGTCCAAGTTTTAGGTCTTGTGACTTAGTGTAACAAATATTATTAAGGTGTAAAGTTGGTCCCTCAGATAGAAGTTCATTAAGTTCCAACACTTAACAAAATTTTCAAGGGAGATATAACTATCTATGTTTCATCACATCAAATATCAACAACATGAAATTAATATGAGCTCAACTTCGTTAAATGTCTAAGTTCAAGTAAGAGTCGAGTAAGTAGTTCTGTAATGACATATCCTACACACAGAAGATTTCAAGAGAAGCTCAATATATGGATAGATTCCCATATGAATGAAGATCATATGGTAAAATTTTGAGAACATGATACTGATCAAGTCAAAAGTTATTAATGATCAAAGTTATCCTTCCATGTAGATGGTAATGGTTCCCACATTTAGCCAAAATTGCATGATGTTAAAGATTGGGACCAATTGGAGATATAATTTTTCATAGGTGATCATATATTCAAGATTAATGATGCATGTAGATTAAAATGGGTCAATTTTATAGTTGTTTAGCAAAGGTAAAGATTGAGCTACATCAAAGAGATTGATGGAGCATGTTTATTCCAATTTGTCATGAAGCAATAAGATGATGGCAAGTGCTTAATGTTTAACAGTGAGTAGAGGTAAAGATCAAGCTACTTATAAGGATTGATGGTGAGTGGGTTTTTATACAAACACAAATAAATGGTGTTTATTGACATAGATGATTTCAAAGTGTCCAATGATTAATAAAAATAAAGAATGAGCTATATATAAGAGATCGATGGAGTGCATTAAGTCAAATAGTCAAGATAAGGATCTAATGGTGAACAATGAATGATAAAGGTCAAGCTAGTTATAAGAAAATAGAAAATGAATGTTTGATCTAAAATATGAGGACACAAGATGATGGTTCAAAGTTTAATCATGACCGTTGGCATTTGATTATTTGAATTTACAAAGGGAAAAACCAATGCTCAGTGTTTATGCTATAACTTATGATCTAGGATGAATTTGTTGATGGTGTAAAAAGAAAATATGAATAGGAATTCAAGACGCATCTATTGAACCTAGTTATATGGTGTGAGTGTTTATACAGTTAAATACGTCAAGCTCCAAACTAGATTTTATGTTTGAGTATGTTATGCAAATGACTCGAGAAGGGTATTCGAGCATGTTTTGATGCTATTTGGATATTTAATGATGAATTAGCTATTGTAAAGTGTTTTAGAATCCATGATGATATTATTTTTGTATTTTTGAGGTGTGATAAATCTATATTTATTATGAAAAATTCTTAAAAAATCAACTTTGTGTTTGTTCACAACATTCTTGTGTACAAGGTCTATGTTTGAGTTGATTGAGCATATGCAGAGGTGAGCAAAGTTGACTGTAATCATTTGAGGATGACTATGGGATCATGTGGATTGGACCTATACATTTGGAATTGGTCATATGTTCTTTTTTTCTCTATGATGTGCTAAGGGAAAGAATAAATCTCCATGAGACCTATAAGGGCTACTCAAAAGGTATAACTGCTTAAGTGTGACCAATGGGTGTTATAGCCAACCTATGTGGATGGTATCGACATATTTATTAATGTCAGAGAAGAATTAAGTGCTGAGGCACATCTAATGGCTGACCAAGATGATGATGATCATGAATGATCTATAAATAGAGAAATCAAAGATGATTTTTAGACTTTGATGAGGCTTGTGCACGTGAGAAGTGTAGAGTGAAGGAAATAAGAGAGGGAGAGTTTTTAGTAGATAGTTTGATGAGATGAGAAAATTAAGGACTATTTTTATGACTTATAGGTCATATTTATAATGTTAGAATAAGACTCTTGCAGGCTGAGAATGAGCAAAGAGGTCTAGGTTGATCCAAAAGGATGTAGTGGATGCCTTAACTGTGAGCGAAGGATAATTGATGTTTGTATAATATTGGTGGTTGAGTTGAGATAAAAATCAATGTGTCAACTATGTATATGAATATTTTGTCATGTTTTTGATGTGGTGATAGAGTAATTGCTAAGAAGTGAAGAGATCCAAAAGTTGGCTTTGGATGTATTGAGTATGTTGAGTTGAATAAAAGTGATATACTTTGTATCTCCATCATATTTGTAGGTAATAAAAATTTAGGAGAGGTTATATTCATAAGTTTTTTTGTGGCTTCTAAACATCTATAGGGTTATTCCTCCTTGTAAGGTGAAACTTGCTAAAAGTCTAGTTGTTGTTGTTGCTCAGCTAGATAGGTGTAATAGCTCCTTATGGGATTGTAGTTCCTTTATCAGTTGTTGCTAGTCTAAATTAGTTCTTATTATTATAGGAAAATAGTCTAATTGTAAGTTCTATTGTGTTTTTTCCCCAGGAGGGTTTCCTACATATGTCATGGGTTATGTGCTTGATCTTGCATTGTCTCTGTTCTTCATTGATATGAATGATGCATATGATTCATAAATATATGTTTTGAATGATT